>CM067325.1:122690000-123095000 GCA_034376525.1 Nicotiana benthamiana
ATTTGAAAAGTCATGACTGTCATGTTTTCTTGGAGACCCTAGTGCCTATTCCATTTTCTGGTTTGCCTGAAAGAAGCTGGAAACCCATCATTGAGATTAGTTTATTTTTCAAAGACGTGTTCTTCCACATTAAGGGAAGAAAACCCACGTAGGATGGATCAGAACATTCATGTAACTTCGGGTAAGATGGAAAAGATTTTTCCATGTGGGTTTTTTGATGTGATGGAACACCTTCCAATCCACCTTGTACACGAGGCACGAATTGGAGGGCCTGTTCAATGCAGATGGATGTATCCCTTTGAGAGGTAATACTATAGTCCATATATAATTTTCTGTTTTATTTAAATGTTCTTGGCTAACCCTAAATTATGCAGGACAATTGGCAAATGCAAACAATTTGTTAAGCAGAGGAATATAATTGAAGGATCTATATGCTAAGCTTATCTTGCAAAGGAAACTTCTCTTTTTTGTTCTTATTATCTTGAGAGCAACGTGCCATGTGCTAGGAATAGGCCCCACAGGCACACGGTCGACCTTACGAATGATCCATTATATCCGCCTATGTCCATATTCAATCAACCAGGCCAATGTTCTAAGGATGGTAGAAAGAGAAGGTTGAGTGATATGAAGTTCAAGTCAGCTGCACTTCATGTGTTGCTAAATTGTCCCGAACTAGTACCATTTCTCAAGTAAGTATTGATTTAATAGTTATCAAAATAAAAAATTTACTGTGATTACATCTCAATGCAACTACAAAAAATATTTGATGTGTCACAATCACTTCGTGGGTCAATTTAGCCAAGATGGTGTATATACAGCATTTCTTAGGTGGTTCAAGCAATTTGTAAGTATATCCTTAAAATATTCTAACACTATGTAGATAAACAATGTTTGAAAGTTATGCTAACTTATGGATTTTGTTAACAGTATATAGGTAAATGATCCAAATAATGGTGTAAATCAATTTTTGAAAGATATATCTTGAGGACCTGGGGTTAAGGTCACAACATATTCCAAGTCGTTGTGAATGGTTATAAGTTTCATACAGAGGGTTGCTCTAAAAATAAAAAAAGCAACAACAGTGGGGTGTGGGTTGAAGGTGGTGATGGAAACCAAGTTGGAGATATTGATTATTATGGTGTGCTCAAAGAAATAATAGAACTAGAATATTCAGGTAGGTCATTTAAGAAAATTATTCTCTTTAGATGCAAGTGGTTTGACCCAAATCCAACAAGAGGTACGAGAGTTCACAATCAATATAACATAATTGAGGTTAATCATACGAGGGAGTATGATCGATACGATCCTTTCATAATTGCACATAATGTTAGGCAAGTGTATTATGCTCCTTATCCATTTCGGCGGAATAAGGCCGATTGGTGGGTTGTAATAAAACTAAGGCTGTAGGTAGGGTCGAAGTCGAGAGTATGTTGGATGTTGCATATCAAAACGATATCTCCAGTGTTCACGAAATTATGGACGAACTTTTAGAAAATGATTTGGAACATCCTGAACACATATTGGAAGAAGTTGATACAAATGAAGTAAGAATTATAGAAAACGAGGAAGAAGATTCAACTGATAAAGCTCAAACTAGTGAGGAAGAACAATTCTCTGACGAGGAAGAATACGTCGATGAGCTTTAAAAAGTTGGTTTCTTCGATACCTATCGTGTATAGATAGTTTCCTTATATGTTTCAATCTAAATTATGTATTATCTTATGCATATGACAGGCAAAGGTCTAACTGACAATGAAGGTAGTGGTTCTCGGGGAAAATAAAAGGCTAGGAGGGTAGAACATAGTACGTATCAATCTTTTCCACACTCTTCTGATTTGTCTGTCACTATGTCACAGCCTCTACCCCATGGCTATACTTAGCTGCCACAGCATCACCAGCAATACACCTTTATGCAGACCCCGGGTGTTTCTTCACAGGGCCATCGAACTGTGCGTTCGACATACAGTCCACCTGCTTCACAGCCACGTGCATCCCACCCAGCAGCATCACATGGATCACATCGATCCATTTCACAGCCACATGGATCAAATCCATCAGTCTCACAGCCAGTCGGGTCACAGCCACTCGGGTCACAGCAGTCAGTATCACAGCCACTTGTTATCCGTGCAGCTATGACGCAGTCACAGGGATCACATCTATCGTCATCACCGACTCCACCTATTGGAGGCCTTCGCTTGCGGGATAGTAGCTCTGACACCCTACTCCATCCACACATGCCTCTAATACACATGTTTCGGACGATGATGATGCTGATGCTGGTGAGGAGGTGAAATATGATCAGTATGGAAGGTCCATCATAGTCCCTGAGGGTGATGGGTAAGAGTTTTTGTTATATTTATGTTTATTATATTGTACAGTTTTTACTAAGATATTAAGTTGTTTTATTTATTAAATTGCAGGTTCCTCCTGAGTAATATTACTACGAGGATAATCACCAAAGGAATTAGAAAGCTTTATGATGCCCCTTATGCGTCTTGGCGTGAATTCCCATTCTCACTGAAGGAGGCAATTTTCAATGAATTTAAGGTAAAAATGTTCTTTTAAGCAGTATGATTATTTATATTTAGGATATTTCCATATAATATTTAACTTTTGAAATACAGAGCAAGTGTGAATGGGAACACCAGTATAGCGCGGATGTGGCTGCAAATTTTAATCTCAAAGCTCGCAAGCGGTTGTCCCATGCTTTCTCCATAGGTAGAAAGCTGAACCAGAATCCTGGCTGGTTGCTTCAGGAGTATTGGGATGATTTGCAAAGGCAATGGCTTACTGCAGAGTTCTTACAGAAGAGCGAAAAGGGGAAGAAAGCTTGGGTATCTAAGAACGGAGGATCCTTGCACACTGGAGGTGCGGTCAGCCAGGGGACAATAAAAAGAAGAATGGTACGTAATTGCCTAATATATTTTAATTTTCAAAGTATATCTATTCTATTTATTAATTAAAATTTATGAGTTTCAGGAAAAGAAGTCGGGCCGTCCGATGAACCAAGATGAGCTATTCAAGGAGACTCATATTGTGAAGAAGAATAAAGAGACGGATGACGGAAGGTGGGTCGAGGGACGTGCCTCGAATGTACATGTAAGTTTTCATTTTTCATTTAATATTTTCAATTACTTTTATATAAATTTTGAAATACTAATTCAATTTATTTTTTCTTATAGGATCGCTTCAGAGTTGAAGCTGATGAATTCATACGCAGCTAGCCACCTAGTGAGTCGGGCAAGCCATTCCAACTTTTGGCCGAGGATATTGAAAGACTATGGGCGCGGGCTGCAGGCGGTCCAAAATGTGGGAAGGTATACGGCCTTCCTACTAAGACATTCCATCACTATAGGTGTGGAATGCAAGGAATAAGGACTTCCTCGCAAGCCGAGCAACTTGATGGGGAGAGCCTCTTCTCTATGCGGGAGACTGTGTCAAAGGTCACATCCGAGCTAGAAGAGAACAAGAAAAGAGAAAAGCTTAGAGATGCTCAGTATGCTGGCGTGGTCACTCTGTGCCACAACATGCAAGAGCAGATAAAAAATCTCCTAGCTGGATCTTTTTCGATTCCCCTGTCTCGGCAATCATCGCCAGAGGCTGCCCTCCCCGTGATTATTCTTCCCATCATCGACAAGTAGACCCTTCTCAATACCGTGATGATGATGATAAAAGTTCATCAGACGGTGATTATATTGATGTACCAAACAATGAATGAATTATAGACAATTTTAACTAGAAAAATATAATATTTTTTCCATTGGGTTGTAATAAGAGTTAACATAATAGCTTGGTAGTTCGAATGTTTTCCATTGGTAGTTCAATTGAAATTAACACTTTCTTGATTTTAATGTAGCTTTTAATGTTATTTTTGTGCTGTTGTTGGGTTATTGTTTGGTATTATTATTGTAATCATTGTTTGAATTGTTGGTGTTGTTGCTTGTTAGTGTTTTGGTATGACTGGCAGGTGGCGTAGCGGCCAAAATAGGCAGTTTCTCCCAAAATAATACACAGAAAAGCGACTAAAGTTGGTCTCTATTTGGTCGCTTTTCAAGTTAAAGAAAATTCTGGAAAATAGCGACCAACTTTGGTTGCTATTTTCCCAGATTTCTTAAAAAGCGACCAATATTGGTCGCTATCTCATTAAAAAAATCTGCTAATATAGAGACCAAATTTTGTCGCTATTTTTAAAAATTAAATTAATTTCATGTAATTAGGGACCAAAGATGGTCGCTAAACTAATAAAATAAATAATTGAATAAAATAGCGACCAATAATGGTCTCTAGTTTCATATTTTAAAATAAAATTTTTGGATTAGAGACCAAAGTTGCTCGCTTTTTAACGATTAATAATAAATAAATAAATAATATTTTTTTATTTAGAGAACAACTTTGGTCGCAAAATTTATATTATTAAATTAATATAGCGACCAAAGTTGGTCTCTATAGTCAACATCCGGAAAAACTGATCCATTTAGAGTAGAGATCAAAGTTTGTCGCTAATTAACGACCAACTTTGGTCCCTAAATAAAAACGACCATCAATATAGCTACCAAACCACTTTGGTCGCTTTTTGGTCGCTTTTTAGCCAAAAGGTGACCAACTTTAGTCGCATTAGGCGGTCGTTTTTTCCCGAATTTCTAGTAGTGTTACGAACAAACGCGGCTTACACGTGCAACGCACGTACACCAAAACTAGTGTCTTGAATAGAGTGGAACTAACTTGAAGAAGATAAGCACGACGAGCCAATCGTATATATAAGTTCAAATTTTATACAATGAAAACAAAATTTTACACGGCTTAAGGTATTTAAATGATAATTATTTTTAGAAAAATATGATTAGTAACTTATAAATAAGATATGTTACTTATTATACCAAGTTAAAATTTATTAATTTTATAAGTTCAAAGCGAGTATAAATGTTAATTTCATATTGTATATGTACAAATTTAGCAACCACGATAACAGATAACCAAGACATAGGACCGGGTCGATCACGACACATCGGCTGACGGTCATCATGATAAGGGCCGACAACTCGGGGCGGGCAGTTGAGATGAGATAATGACTGTAACCTAGGTTTAGAAAGAGACATGAAGAATATTCCTTTGAATATTCTTTATGTTGTACTTTTTAGAATTTTTGGAAAATGTCCATTATAAATGGAAGAGATCACAAACAATAGGGGGATCGGCCCTTTTGAGACTAAGAAACAATTTGTCAAATCACGAGAAAGAAATACGGAATTGTCTTATTCACCCTACTCAAGCATATGTTAGTGAAATTTGTTAAGCTCAATTAAACCTTTACTTAAGTTTACTTTCAAGATAAAGCCTAACCAAAATAGAGAACTTTTATACTATTCCCATCCGCGTAGAATATAATTTTTATATGTATCAAATTATATTTATTTGTTGTAGCAGATGATTTATCTTATTTTTAAAACTATATATTTAATACTATATTTTTTGAATCAGGGGCGCAACTACACTTTAGTAAAGATGGTCAATTGATCTCCCTTTATCGAAAAATTACACTATATATATAGATAAAATATTAGATTTTAGATGGTTAAACTACACTTTATTAGGCATGAAGTCGATGGTTAAGGGCCAAAACATGTCATTTGCTGGTTGCCTGGTTGACGCAACCTTCAGTTTTAAAATCCTTTGTCTTACGAGACCAAATTTATAATTCTGTCTTTGGCGTATTTGTATTGGGGAAAATTTGAGTTTGAATTAAAGATGGCGTGGCATGAAACGTGGATTGGTCAAATAGTCAAAGAGCAATAAATGATTAAAAGGCACGGAAGACACAGGCACGGTGGAGGAAAAGAAAACAGACACGAGAGGGAATCTTAGATACGAGTCTCGTGTCTATTCAAGTCATTCAATATCAACGGATAAAAAGGGCATTAAAGACAAGAATCTGATGACAAAAAGTAGTCTACATTCGTTATTAAATATCTGATACGTTAGTTATTCAGTATTTAATAGCAATAATTATGTAACGTCTCATTAAATGCTCCTTTATTATTTAGATTAATTACTCCTTGTCAACTATAAAAGGAGGAAGATTTATCATTTGTAGACGCACAGAACACTCTTGATATTATATTGAAATAACAAGTTCTTATTACTTTTTTTTAATTCTTTGAAAGCCAATTATATTTCGGTCTCTTTGATTATCAGTAACCCGATTTCTTCTCTCTAAAATTCAAGCTTTGACCAAATTATATTTTCTGGTTAAACAAATTGGTTCCTTTACGGGGAATCTGATAATCCGTTCTTTCTAAATTAATATTCAAATTATTGTCAGTATGTCGAACAACAACGACAACAATAACCAGGAAAATTTGAACCATCAAATTGAAGATGATGAACTCAACAACGCTAACCTTCAAAATTCTCCACGTGGATCTCATGAAGGAACTTCAAATGATATGTCCAAACATGTTGACGGAGGAGCTGAAACAAGAGATGAACCTTTAAATAAAATAATCGACTCAAGGATTGACAAAGCTTTGCAAGCCCCAGTTAGTCAATTGCCTGCTGCACCAGCAACACCAAACAACAACACGTTGGAAAATCCTCGCTCTGGTCTAGTTGATTTTGGCAATGAGCAACTCCTAGTGACTCACAAGATGGAGAACCAGGTAATGTAGGTAATTCACATCTTCAAAATTTGATATTAAACTTGTAGAAACAACTCAAGGAGCAGAACGAACGAATCGAGCAAATCTCTGGAGTTCCACTGTGATAAAAGGAGTGGATGCGGATAAATATTCACAACAACCGTGGAAACCAAGTGCTGCTCCTCTACCAATTCCAAAGAAATTCAAAATTCCTGACATCCCAAAATATGATGGTACAACGAACCCTCGTGACCATGTAACTGCATTTACGACAGGAGTAAAAGGCAACGATTTAACCAAACAGGAAATTGAATCAGTATTGGTTAAAATTTTTGGAGAGACACTCACCAAGGGAGTATTAACCTGGTATTCTCTTTTACCTGAAAATTCTAGATTATTTTGTTGAGCTTGCAGATTCTTTCATAAAAGCACACTCGGGAGCTCAGAAGGTGGAGAAGAGAATGAAGGATATCTTCAAAATCAAACAAGGGAACACTGAATTGCTCAGATATTTCGTTGATATATTTCAACGTAAAAGAATGATGATGCCCCGTGTAACGGATAATTGGGCTGCAATAGCTTTTACCAGTAATTTCAATGACAAAAGCTCAGAAGCCACGAGAAGACTTAAAGAAAGCCTTCGTGAATTTCCTGCAACTACTTGGAGCGATGTTTATAATAGGTACAGTACGAAGCTTAGAATTGAAGAAGATGCCATATCTCAACCTCAACGAGAATATAGAAGCGGGTTCAGAAGATCTGAAGCCGACAAAAGGTCAGGTAAGAACATGTACGATCCATATGTGGGGCCTGTTAGAAAAGACCCATGTTCTAGACAGAATAATCAACATTATGATCAAAGGGCGAGAGACGGGGGCACCGGATCTTCATCCAGGTTCAGAGGCGATCGAAACAACTAAGAGTCACGAGATGATGATAGGAATTTAATGGCACGATTTGCTGGTCATAATTTCAATGTAACTAATTCCGAGCTCGTATCTGTTCTAAGGAGCACGAGAGATAAGGTACGGTGGCCAAAAGAGATGCAGTCGAATCCAAACAGACGTAACCCCGATCATTGGGGCGAATTTCACAACGACCATGGACATAAAATCTCAGAATGCAGATTTCTACAGAGTGAGGTAGATGATTTATTGAAGCAAGGATATCTCACGAGATGTTCAGTGAAAAGGGAAAGCAAGCCTAAATCAAAAATAGGCAAGAGCCACCGAAACCACCTTCACCTAAGAGGGTAGTAAATGTCATCAATGGAGGGGTAGATATATACGGAGTAACATACACTGCTTCAAACAAATTTTTCAAAATGACAATCACACACGACAAGCGAGTACGGCAAACCATAGAACATGAAAGTATAAGCTTCAATGATGCAGATACGGAAGGAGTGATTACCCCTCATAACGACGCTCTGGTAATATCGTTAATTATATATGACACTGATGTAAAAAGAGTATTGATTGATCCAGGTAGTTCTGTAAATATCATTCTACTAAGAGTACTACGGGAAATGCAAGCTGAAGATAAAGTGATACCAGAGGCGCATGCTTTATCAGGCTTCGACAATTAAAGCGTGGTAGCAAAAGCTGAGGTAACTCTGACAACTTATGCTGCAGGTGTTGTTAAAGAAACAAAATTTCAGGTAGTACACTTGGAAATGGCATACAATATAATCATGGGGAGACCTTGGATCCATGATATGGATGCATTTTCATCAACATTACATCAAGTCATTAAAATTCCATCACTCTGGGGAATATGTCAAATTCGAGGGGATCAACAAATAGCCAAGAGTATCAATGCAATAACAGATACGAGCACCGCAAGTAAAGAGAAATAGCAATTAATGGAAACAGTTGAAGGTGTCAGCAACCAAACTTCAACTGAAACAACAAATTTAGATTCGAGGCCCGATGTAATTCAAGAACCTGAAGAAAACGAGAATATTAATATGACATAAACATGAGTAAAACTCTATTAGATGCAGAGACAAGGTATCCACAACTTGAAAAAATAGCATTAGCTCTCATCATGGCATCTAGAAAGCTATGACCTTATTTTAAATGTCATCCTATTGTTGTTGTTACTTCTTTTCCTTTACGAAATATATTGCATAAACATGAACTATCAGGAAGATTAGCAAAATGGGCTATACTAAGTGAGTACGAAATAATTTACCAGCCTCGAACTGCCATTAAATCTCAAGTACTCGCCGATTTTGTAGCTGATTTTAGTCAAAGCATACACTTAGAAGCAGAAAAAGAATTACAAGTTTTTAATGGTGCTAATCCAGGGACTTGGCTAGTATTCACTGATGTTTCATCAAATGTAAAAGGGGCAGGTTTAGGAATTGTTCTTATACCACCTACGGGTGAAACTTTTAGACAAGCTATAAAGTGTCATCCTGTAACTAATAACAAAGCAGAGTATGAAGCTGTGGTTGCAGGTTTAGAGTTAGCATTAGAACTTGGTATCATGCAAATCGTAATCAAAAGCGATTCAAAGATCGTTGTCAATCAAATACTGGGGACTTACGTGGCTAGAGAAACTCGAATGCAAGAGTATCTCAAAAAGGTATGAGAGTTAGTAAGACAGTTCCAAACTTGGAAGGTGATGCAAATCCCAAGAGAAGAGAATTTAGAAGCAGACGCCTTAGCCAACCTCCCATCTGCAGCAGATATAGCAAAAGACGTGAATGCCTCAATTATACATTTGTTCCATTCCGTTTTTGACCCTGATAAAAATGAGGTGAACTTTAGTCACTTAACTTGGGATTGGAGAAACAAAATTGTATCTTTTATGCAGCACGAAATAGTACCTGAAGACAAAGTGATGGCTCATTCACTAAGAAAGAAAGTCGCTCGTTACTGCCTATATCAAGGAAACCTTTATCGTAAAATATTTGGTGGACCATTAGCCTAGTGTCTTGGACCTTCTCAAACAGAATATGTGATGAGAGAAGTACATGAGGGGCATTGTGGAAATCATGCAGGAGGCAGATCACTTGTAAAAACATTGCTTTGAGCGGGATATTACTGGCCTAAAATGGAAGAAGAAGCAAATGATTTCGCATCTAAATGTGATAAATGTCAAAGGTATGGAAATATCATGCATAGACCAGCTGAGTTATTACATGCTGTCATAGCTCTGTGGCCCTTCATGAAATGGGGAATGGACATCGCAGGACCATTACCTCAGGCAAAAGGTCAGATAAAGTTTCTACTCGTACTTACTGATTATTTCACTAAATGGGTAGAAGCAGGAGCGTAAACAGGTACGATAAAAGAAATTAAGGACTTCATTCAGAGAAATACAATTTTCCGCTTTAATGTTCCATAAGGAGATAGTGTGTGATAATGGACCACAATTTATAGGGGCCAAATCACATAATTCTTTCAAAGTTGGAAAATCAAAAGAATTACGTCAACACCGTATCATCCAGTCGGTAATGGGCAAGCAGAGTCTACAAATAAAGTAATTATCAACAACCTAAAGAAAAGGTTACAAGAATCAAAAGGAAATTGGCCTGAAGTATTACCAGCGGTGTAATGGGCATACCGAACGACAGCAAAAACAAGTACACAAGAAACACCATTTTCAATGGTTTATGGTACGGAAGCTTTGATACCAGTTGAGATAGATGAACCTACTACACGACGTGTTCAAGCCGAGGAAAACTCAAACAACAAAGAGTTACGAGTAAATATTGATTTACTTGAAGGGAGAAGTGAAGCTGCGTCGATAAGGATGGCGGTTCAAAAGCAAGTAATTGAGCGATATTACAATAGGAAAGCATGCCTCAGGTTTTTAAAAGTTGGGGACTTCGTGTTGAAAAATGTTTTCCAATCTACGAAGTCAGCTAATACAGGAAAGCTGAAGTCCAACATGGGAAGGACCTTATCGAATTCGTGAAATTGCGGAGAAAGGAGCATACGAGCTAGAAACAATGGATGGCAAGGTTTTACCTTCACATTGGAATGCCGTTCATTTAAAGAGGTATTACTTCTAAAGAAGTACCCAGGTCAGGTATCACCATGTTAAATTTTTTCCTTTGAATTGTTAAAATTATACTAACGATTTTAGATGCTAGGAAAAAACCCTAACTCGTGCCAAATGATGAGTCACGACCTGCATGGAAAATTGAAATACAATTAAATTCCTAGACCACGGTTACATTAATCTGATGGAAATACACACGAGTTAGGCAGTCTTCATCTATAATCGCACCTCCGAGTCCCATATATTTTTCTGTTTAAGGAAAAGGACAAAAAATTGGGAGAAAATACACAAATGTTCGAGGCTTCATACTTCACCGCTCAAACACTTGGGGGACTATACTATATACACACGAGTATGTGCAAAAATAGATACGAGAGAGCAAAATTCAAGATTTACAAATCAAATCAATTTGCGAGAATTCAAGTATCAATCTAAAAGCACTCATCATAGTGTTCTTTCTTTCTTAGAACAATGAAGTCACCGCTTAAACCCTTCCTAAGTATATAAAGGCAGGGACATGACTATGTATCATAAAGAGGTTAAACCTTACCTTGTATATTTTGTAAATCTGTTAAAAGAAAACAGTTGCGAGAAAGTTGTAGATGTGCTTGAATAAATGTAATACTCAAGAAACTTATCAAATTTCATGAATAAAAACTTTATAAAAGTTGTTTTATATGAAACATGTATGTTCCTATTTCTTTCATCGTATGATAACACCATTATGAAGTTGAGACGTCTTCTTCATTAAGTGTCGATAAATAAAAGGGTCCTCTTTTATTTTTTCTCATGATGATAACACATGAGAAGAATTATGAAAGCATTTTCTGAAAAGGATAAAAATGCTAACTTATTCTCTAAGTCCTAAAAAGAAAAATAGGCAAGAGTAAGGTAAAAATAAAATTATTCTGCAAAAGTCTAGAACAGTGAATAAACAAGGATAAAATGAAGAAGTATTATATAAGCTTCTCAACATAAAAATCTAAGGGCAAAAAACTTAGCTATTACAATATATTTGTTTAAAAAAAATAGATGCCCCATTATAGAACTGGGGACTTAATTACATCATCAAAAATAAACAAAAGTGGTATGATTAAACATTTTCATTGATCACTGAGGAAATTGGAACGTTAGAAGCCGCAACCTCATTAGGCTCTGTAGAAAATTCCAAAGGAGTATCAATAGAGGCGGTCTCAGCTGAAATTGAAGTATCGACATTTTTTTAGAGAAGCAATAGACACGGGGATATCCATTCCCAAAGACTGTGTTGTAGATAAGTTACCATCGGTCATTGGAACTGTAACTTCAATAACTTCAGTTGCTGACTCTAAGTTCAAAGGCTTTTCAACCCCGGGAGTTTCGGCTGTTGGAGAGGAGATGTCAATTACCTGATCAGGAGAAGGAGTTTCAGGGGGTTGCTCATTCTTATCATGTCTAAAACATTGGCCAACTTAGATTGCAAGTCAAAATTTTCTTGAGAAGCCTCCATTAAAGCATCACGACGAGATTTCAAGAAAGCCCAGTTAACCTCATAATTGAAATTCTCAACTAATGAATTGTAATCCTTCTCGAGGTTTTCATAATCCCTTCCCCACGTAGCTAAGGTATTTTTCATTGTTTCATGCTCATCTAAGTGGGAATCAAGGGAAGATTGAAGGTTGACACAAGAACTCTCCAACGCACGAACCATATCTGAAGAAATCCTAAAATCAGCCCGAGTCTGGTTCAAAGATTGCACTAGTTCTTTGGCATATTCTTCTTTTTTCTCCATTTGTTCTTTGGCATATTCTTCTTTTTTCTCCATTAGTGCTTTGAGTTCTTTGATTTCTTCATTAGACTTTGACAAAGAATCTTTCAAAATCTCTTTATCCTTTTTTTTCTTGGCTCGTAGAAGCCGTGGCAATCCCTAATCCCGAGGATAAAGCCCGATTTTGCTGTTCAAGTTGAAATAGAAGATGCAATTTTTCAATGCTCCTTAAAGCACCTTCGAATTGTTCCTTCCAATTTTGAGCCTCAAGCTGGGTTTCTTCTGATATTCTTTTAGCATCCTCAGCAGCCTTTATTTATTCACGTGCCATATTCTCTAAAATAGAGATCCTCCCCATCAACTCAGTTCCGATCAAGTTTGCCTACAAACATAAGGCATAAAGATAAGAACTTAAGGCCAAGGAAAAGTAAATAATCACGAGTAAGGAATGTACCTTCAGTGTTGAATGTACTATGTCATTCATCAAGGTGTAGAAGTTGTGGCTCTGCATCTTTGTTCTTTCCACATCTTCGATAAGAGGCTCGAGCCAGACATCTGATCCGCCTGTCTTCCTTAAAAGACTATGAGTAGCAAGTACTTCAAGAGTAACATTTCTCATAGCCATGCCTCTATTGTTTGGGCCAGGTTCAGAATGAGGAACAGAGGAGGAAGGAATTGTGGAAGGAGGAGTAGTAGAGGAGGTGAAAACAATAGGAGCGGCAGAAACCAGGACAGGAGTTGAGGGAATAGGCACGGGGGCTAAAAAAGGAACAGGAGAAGAAGTTGTAAAAATAGTGGAAGATGTCAAAGGAGAAGAAACACGTACGGTTAAATGAGAAATAGAAGAATCTGGAGAAATAGGAATAGAAGTAGATAAGGGAATTTCATTGAGAACGGGGCCAAGCTCCCCACTTTCAAAACCATTCTCGAAGAGACGGTGAACAGATTCATTCGTGTCTCGAAGAGCAAGATCTTCATCGGATTGGATTAAGACAGGCTCGGTAATGGAAGTAACTGAAGAAGAAGTAATTGCAGCAGAGTTACGGGCAGGAGAATCTTCAATTTCCTCATCCATTACAACATGTTTCCTAGCTCTTGGTCTAGATACCAAAGAGGTATTATCTTCTTCTTCGTTATCAGTTTCCATTATCATAGATTTTCTTTTGGCTAAGAGTGCTTTAGCCTTGTCCAAGCCAAGAGCGGTGTTGACAGTTGTACGCATGGCTATAGCAACGTCAACTTCCATCCCTTTTATTCCAAATCATGATAAAAAGAACGATTTAAGTTCATCATCAAAATTTAGTATACGTATCTAGAAAGCATACATGAAAAGAAATATATACCGTGTGTTTTCACTGTCCACCCATGTAAGGAGGAGATAGATTTCCAAGTCCTATCTTCCTTAGGATCAACTTTCAAAATTGAGTCTACCCAACCACGGAAATTGGGAACGGGTTCCATATCTCCCATGGTTGCTACAAAAAACCAAAAAGGGGGTAAATTTAAAGAGAAAATCAAAATCTCATAAAATAGGTACTGGAAAAGTAAAATAGAAACTTACTTGCAAAATTCCACATATCGGGGAACGGAATGTTTGATTCTCCCAATAAATCCACTGTACGAACACCAATGTAATGAAGATAACAACCACGATCTTTATCATCATCGGCGTTTACCAAAACTCTTTTACTCCTTGCAGTTAAGGTAAGAATCCCATGGCGTAATAAACTAGGGTGGTATAAGTGGATAAAATGGGGAAAGGTAAAAGTAACTTTTGCCTTATTGGACAAAAACCTTAAACAAGTTACAACCCTCCAAACTAAAGGTCCAATCTGGGCTAAGCAAATATTGAAAAATCTACAAAAATCAATGATAACTGGATCTATGGCAGGCTTAAACCCCAAAGTGAAGGGGTAGGTATAAACATAGGAATACCCATTTCTATAAGATGAAATTATATGGTTTATAGAAGGTATTAATAAACGAACGCTCTCCTTCCAGTTGCAATCTTTCCTAATGGTGGGGATTGTGAGTTCAGTTATAAGAGAAGGATAATGATCAGTTTTTTCCAATTTTGCAATCTGTTTTTGAAGGGATGCTTTATCACTTGCAAAAGATAAATCATTTGGTATAATTTCTTCGACTGTGGGTTCTATAGAAGGGTCTGAAATTTCTTTACCTTTCGAAGATTGAGTTTTGGAAGAGGAGCCTTTGATTCCAGAACCAGAAGAAGGAAGAACAGACCCAATTGAGCCACTATATGTAGATCCCATACTTTGGAGTCTTCCTCATCTGCCTCTTAAATGTTTGATAGGAGCATGTGCATTAGGTAATTGATCGAGAAGTAAAACCTTTATGGGGTTAGGGTTTGGAGATTCCATTGAATGATAATTTTGAAGTAAATAGAAGTGAAAGAAAGAAAGAAAATATGAATGCTTGATGGAAATTGATGAAGAAGAGGGCAAAGAAAGTGTGAATTAAAGGTTTATATGAGAACAACCGTCAAAATTAAGGGAAGCAATGATGGAAAGCCTATATTAAAGATAACCATCACTTGGTAAACAGAGGAAGTTGAACAGGCCTAGAAAAATAGGAACAAAATTGCAGGTTCAACCAGAAGATGACACGTGCATAGAGCATTAAATGTGAAAGACAGATGAGAAGTCTATACTCACACAACCATTAATTGTTACAACAATTCTTTTTCAGGATCCACTTCTCAATTGTTTAATTGATAAATAAATGAGAAGTGGGGGGACTATCTGTATTGGGAAAAAATTGAGTTTGAATTAAATATGACGTGGCATGACACGTGGATTGGTCAAACAGTCAAAGAACAATAAATGATTAAAAGGCACGGAAGACAACATGCACGGTGGAGGAAAAGAAAACAGACACGAGAGGGAATCTTAGATACGAGTCTCGTGTCTATTCAAGTCATTCATTATCAAAGGCATTAAAGACAAGAATCTGATGACAAAAAGTAGTCTACATTCATTATTAAATACCTGGTACATTAGTTATTCAGTATTTAATAGCAATGATTATGTAACATCTCATTAAATGCTCCTTTATTATTTAGATTTAATCCGTTACTACCTGTCAACTATAAAAGAAGGAAGATTTATCATTTGTAGACACACAGAACACTTTTGATATCATATTAAAATAACAAGTTCTTACTACTTTATGTTTATTCTTTGAAAGCCAATTATATTTCGGTCTCTTTGATTATCAGTAACCCGATCTCTTCTCTCTAAAATTCAAGCTTTGACAAAATTACTTTTTTTGGCTAAACAATATCGTACATTTTTGTTCATTACTAATCAGTCAAGATGTTAAAAATCTCTCCATATCTGGTTTCCTCTTTCTCTAATTTTTATTTCTAGGTCCATTTACAAATTATAAGTAATTTTGCTTTGTGTTAGAGTGCAAGAAGCACACAGTAGAATCAATCATTAAGGAGAACTTTTTAGAAATTACTATGGTTTAGCGGTTATTAACTTCTTATAGCTACCATATATATAATTACTTCCTATAGCTACTATTTAATTATTACGCAGTTGTATTCCTGTAATTTTATTCATGAATACTATAGTAGAATTCTCCTAAAAAATAGAAGAGTCCAACTGTGTGACTGTATTTGTTGTATTCGCGCTATTGTATTCATGAATATAGTAGTGGAATTCGCTTAATAATAGGGATATCCAGCTATTTAATAACGAAAAGCGGATCAATTAGCGTATATCAGTCCTAATTTAACTCAACAAAATTAATTCTACATAAATTTCCCGGCAATTGTGCTGTACTCTGTGTATTCGCGCGACTATATTTATAAATAGTGAGGTAAAAATCAAGGATTACAAATGTTTAATTATATATTCCATGTATTCGCGCGAATGTATTTATAAATATAACGAGGTAATCCGTCTAATAATAGTAATTACGAGTGTTTAATAACAGAAAGCGCGATATTGAATTGTATTAGTTCACTATATTGCATTCAGTTGTATTCAAACAACAAAAAGTCAAGAAAATAGGGTATATATCATTTTATTCAATTTGACTGTATACATTGTATTCAATTCGTAGATATTCACTATTATACATTGTATTCAATTCACCACATTCAATTCGACTATTCACAACAAAACTCACAAAACACAGTGATATTCGGCTGTATTCAAAATACAAACCTTCAGAATACATAAATACATACAAAAAATAATATATTTATATAAAAATATAATATATTTGAGTATATTTATACATAATACAATGTATTTGTATCATTATATGCGATTAAAATACAAATAAGAGAAGAAAGTTCGGCAAAGATGTCGTTTTCTGGTCAAGCAAAATATTGTATACATTGTATTAAAACGAATAATGGAGAAGAACAAAAATTCGGTCCTCAAATCTTCTCCGGTGTAGCCATAGACAGTTCTGTTCGCCTAAGAGAATAAGCCAATAGTGGATGATGGTACCAACAATTCTGGCTCATAGTTATGTAGAAATTGATGATTCATCATTTTAAGAACTTCTGCCTATTATTCATCCAACGTTCATGTTGGTGTCACACCTTCTTTTTTTACACACATACCCGAAGGATAAATGTATAAGAGAGTTTTTCCATTTAAAGTGACATTATTCGAAATGAGATTATTTATTTGTTCTTAGAGTCGCCACTTGAGATTGGATTGACTTTTGGTGTCCCAAGTCACCGGTTTAACTTAAATCCCAAATCGAGGAATACAGAAGCCCTGCTGGCTTAGCAACTTATCCGACCCTCGTTCTAAAATGGGATTGGACTCTAGACAGAAAAGAAGTCACACGAAGTTCAACCTTCTTCATGATTTAGAGGACTTAGAGAGAGGATGAGTTTCGTAACAGTTTATATACAGTTCACGGAATATCAAAACGATATAGCACATATAGCATGAAACATGTAAGAAAATAAGATAAAGCCAAATATAACAATTATTCTAAGCTCAAATTCTTGAACCCTGAATCGAAATTCTGGGTTTTGTGTCCACAGTAGAGTCGCTAGAGCTGTCACACCTCCTCTTTTACACACTTACCCCGAGGGATAAATGTATAAGAGAGTTTTTCCATTTAAAGTGATATTATTCGAAATGAGATTGGTTATTTTTTCTTAGAGTCGCCACTCGGGATAGAATTGGCTTTTGGTGTTCCAAGTCACCGGTTTAACTTAAATCCCAAATCGAAAATTTTTTTCGACTTCCCAATTGGAGTCTGCGAGTTAGAAATTCTAAATAAGGAATTCTGTTGACCCGAGAGAAGGTGTTAGGCATCCTCGGATCCCGTAGTTCTAGTACGGTCTCTTAAATTATTATAAATGGCTAAGTATGATTTTTATACATGTCATCGCGTAATGCACTTTTAGAATTATTTAACGCATGCTACGAATAAAATAACTCCAACAGTATTTATCCATTACAGTATACTAAACTAAACTAATGAAACAAAATGCAATCAATCTAAAGTTTAATAGTCCAATTGGGTACAAATGATGAAATTTTCAAGTTATTTAAATTCCAAATGCCGCTACTATATAATCTAACACTCGACCTAATATGAATACAAGTTAAATATTAGGAAAATACGCGAACAAGGTGTCATTTCTTCAATAGTTTGAATACAACCAATGATTTAGTTCTTCACATATTTCTTGAGATTGAAGAATACCTAGAATCGAAACAAAGTAAAGGCGAGGAATCAATTTAAACAGAGGCAGAATAGCAAGGCAATTTAGCAGTGAATTATCAGGTTAACACCAATCTCGAGTCCCAGAAACAATGTCAAACAATATCGAGCAGTTAACAACCAGTAAACAACCAAAATCCTTACTGAATAAGCCAAATTTTGACTTGAAAATGACTCCAGAAGTTTCAAAACTTCAATTATTGAAAACCAGGATGATTCAGGCCATTTTGGACCTCAAATGAGCAAAAATTTCTAATTAAGATTTGGATTTTCGAAGGTATTGCAAGGGAACTTCAATAAAATAATATTTTTCTTTGGTTTTTTTTTTGTGTGGAAGAAATTCAGATCTAAGAGGAGTATTTTGAACTATAGGACTTCAAATTTGAGTATTTGAATTTGAAATTCAAATTTCAGATCTTAAACTTGCAGAAAATGTGTATTGGGGGAAAATTTAGAAGCTGGAATTTTTTAGGAATTTTCAGATTGTGTAAACTTGTAAATGAAGGCATTAGACCTACTTTTATAGGCAAGGAAGGGACATGAAGGTTTTAACTCACTCCCCCCCTCCCTTTTTATTTCAGAATTTAGTCATTAACCCCTAAATTTGTGGCTTGTTTCCCAAGTTATTGCATTAAGAATACAAAAACGTACACTAAGGCCCCATTCTAGAAGGACCTAGGACATTCTAGGTTTGTCTTCTACCTATGGAATACCTATACTACCTCCACTTTTATTCTGTAATTACTGAGCCTTAATAAACTAACTCATTTTATGTGCCCAAACTACCCCTAACCAAACTTAAAATTACTAACTCTAGTATTAAACTATAATCCCAGCCCCCTTTACCTTATTTAATAACTGTTGTTAATTAAAAACCAAACTATTTAGCTATAGCCACAATTCTAACTTAATGATTGAACTAATAAAACTAATTAATCAAAAAGCCTTAATGAACACTAACATTGAATTGACAATTAACAAACAAATAAAAAATTGCAACTAAAGTAGAACTCATATCGTTTGGTTAACAACAAAATCATGAATTGAAATCAAACTGAATCAAAATTAATTCCAAGAAAACAAAATAAACAAAAAAAATCGAATTTAACTGACTAATCAATAAAAGTGAAAATTGAAGATAAATTCTATAGAACTAAGCAGTGAACTTGTAACGACTCAAATTTTTGTGTTAAAAATTTTCACCTTGTTCAACGACTTCAGACTCCGAGAAGCTTCGAATACACATTATGGCTCTCATGTATGGTCAAGTTTTTTTTTTAGTAAGATTCGGAGTTAAATTTAAAAAAAAAAATTTATTTTTACAGCTCAAATGGAAAGAGTTGACGAGAGAGTTGACTTTTGAGCAAGCAACCCCAAATTAGGATTTTAATAATGTCAATAGCTTCATGTGGTGATTTCAGACTTAGAAGTGTCCGAAATTGAATTTGGAAGTCCACATGACAATTCGGCGCGTTTTGGCGAAGTAAGAAAGTTGATGTGTTCTAATTATTTTATTTTATATGTGAAAGAGATCTATTACTATGATGGATACAATTGGATATGATAATAAGTGTACGATGCATATTATAACTGATATGGGGTTTAACGAATGTCCTAAGATTAAGTCAAGTTGGAAAATTTCATAATAGACTAAAGTTGTAAATGAGTACGCGCAAGATCTCACTTTGGATGAGCATATCTATATTGTTTATAACGAGTTGTATTATGAACTATCAAATTAAAGAACTTTGAATCTAGTGTCCAACGCTTCAAACCGTTCGTTATTCAGACACTCCTATAAAAAATTATGACCAAATTATTAAAGCAGAGCAGAAATTTACATTACCGCGACGTCCCAAGCGGCGCACTGCGCCAGTAGAAATTCCAGAATGGGCTGGTATGATTGAAACATGTTTTCCACTCATATAAATGGTAATAAGCTTGAATATCTTCCACTCAATTAAAGGAGATACTCTCGATTATTTTGGTCCTTCCGGGGTCAGAGGTTGCTGCATTTTCTATACATGTTAGCCAATAGCAGCCGTTTCCTCTAACTTTTCTTCACTCCTATTTCTTAAAAACAAGAAGAAAGTTAACACTAAACTTTCTTTTTCAAACGGTGCAAAATTCAAGAATCCAAAGACCCAACTTTTCGAAAGCTCAGTCTACAATTACAACTACATAAATACCAAAATTTCCGTATTTGGGAGAAAGGGTTGTCTGTAGTATGGAAATTTCGTTTTTGCTCTTTGGATTGTGGGGTGGACTCATGTACTATGTTTTCTTCCTTGCACCTAATCAGACCCCGTTGTCGGACACGTATTTTTTTTAAAGAAGCTCCTTAATTTGAAAGGTGATGATGGCTTCCAAGTGAATCAAGTGTTAGTGAGTCTTTGGTACCTCATGGGTTTGTGGCCATTAGTTTACACTTTACAGTATGCTTCTCCTTCCTACTGCTAGAAGTTCACAGAACAACATTCCCGTCTGGCCATTTCTCGTACTTTCATTCTTTGGTGGTGCATATGCTCTTATTCCTTATTTTGCCTCTGGAAACCACCTGTTGAAGAAACTGAGGTTCGAAGGTGGCCCCTGAATTTTCTCGAATCGAAATTGACTTCTGGGTTAACAATGGCTGCAGGGCTACGGATAATATTTTACGCAGGTTTATCAAATGGAGAGGTTTGGAAGGAATTTTATCAATACTTCAGAGAAAGCAGATTCATTTGAAGCTTCTCACAATTCGCAAGGCAAGGGCTTGTTGGAATTTTTAATTGGTTGTAAAACGAGGTAAGTATTTGATCTATCATAACTTGAGGGGATAGGAATTGAGTATGTATGCTATTTGTTATGTGTGGAGTCTGACGTATAGGCATGGTGATAAGTATCTATATGCTAGGGGTCGAGCATGACCGTGCATCTTAAATTGATAATTTCGCACTCTTTGTGATTCTATGAAAGAATAAATTGCTTTAGCTCAAATAATGTGACACAACTGTCTTGTTTAGTTGAACAATTTCATATGATGTGTTAGTTGAGAAAGAAATGAGTTAAAACAGAGTGTGTTGAAGTTATTCCCTTGCCGATATATTTTGAGCTGTTAGTTGTATTCTTGCTGGGACTTATCAGCTGTTTTGTTCTCTCTTGCCGGGATGTTTAATAGTGTATGTTTATTCCTTTCGCCCTAATTGTTTGTGACTGTTGATTTGGTGAGGAAGAGTGATTATGCACGAAGGGTCATTCCGTGCCACTTTTTGATATTTATGCACGAAGGGCCATTCCGTGTCATGTTTTGATATTTATGCACGAAAGGTCATTCCGTTCCATGTTTTGATATTTATGCACGAAGGGTCATTCCGTTCCATGTTTTGAATAATTATGCACGAAGGGTCATTCTGTGCCTTGATATGAGAGTATGTAAGGAAAAGCAGGAAGGTTGATGTCGTGCACTTTATTTGACTGTTTTGGGAGAACGAGAGTAAAAGTACAAAGGTCGGTGCCGTGCAGTTGTTGATTTACCTATTCTCCTTAATGGATGTTCCTCTATATGTAGAGTTGTTATGTGTTTTTCCTTATTCTTGTTATTGGCTTGGTTTTGATTCCTTATAATGGTGATGCCGTGGACTTTCTACTGTTATGTTTATTTGTTGTTATCAATTCAAGTGTTTAAACTGTTTGAATTCCTTACTGTTGTGACCCTTCGTGTTAGAACCTATAATGTTTGCATTATTTCACCGCATTTATACATATATGTATATACGGTTCAATACTTCAAGCTTAAAAAAATTCTACTTTACTTAAAGGAATTGCTACTATGCTTCGATTTATCGATTTCTCGTATTAAAGGTAATAATTCATTCGATATTGAACTTTAATTCAAAAGGGTATTTTCTTTATCAAATGATTTCCAAAAATAACTTCATCTCTTCTTATTGATTTCCTAATTGGTTTGGAAGCTTCTTTTTACTTTATGTTAAGTAAATGTGGCTCTTTGAACATTCTTAATTGTATTGGGTTATGGACCCTGTGAACTGGGTAACATGAGAATATTGTTGTGCAAGGTGAAATAGAAATATATTGGCACAAGGTGTCAGGGAAAATATTATAGTTTTATTTAATTGCACGTGAGTTGTCCGTGCGTTTGTAATATAAATAAGGGCATAAGATGCAGTAAAAATATGAAAGTGGGCCGAGACCTATATTATTATGATTTTGAAATGAGGCGTCACAAGATGACCTTTACCCGAAAGAATGATTTCAAAAGATACTTATTTGAAGGAAATATATTTATTGAAAAACATATTATCCAATAGATTATTACGTGAAGAATTTATAGGCGAAAGATTTATATTTGAAGGTCTTGATTAATTGATTGCACTTGTATTTATTATTTGTTGAGAAGAAATTTTGGTGTTCTTGTTGCTTACTATTTATATCATTGGTTGATTATCGTTGCCATTATTGTTAGTTGCTTCCTATTATTTTGTACGTTATAAACTGCACAGGTTTATGTGAATGTCTGGTCCTAGCCTTGTTACTACTTCGCCGCGACATGCTAGACACTTACCAGCACATGGGGCCGGTTGTGCTGATACTACACTTTTGTACATTGTTATGTGTACAGATCCAGGTATTTGATCGATAGTAGTTGTTCGTTGCAGTGGAGACTCAAGGTAAACCTGCAGCAGCGTTCGCGGTACTCGGAGTCACCTTCAATTGTACTTATTTCCATATGTTTCTTCTGTTCAAAACAGTAATGTATTTATTTTCTATAACTACTCTTAGAAAAAGGATATGACTTGTACTGCCGATTTTGTGAATTGTAAATCGTTTAGAGAAATTTCATTTGAAGTTAATAAGTATCAATGTTATTTCGGTTAATTTTACGCTTACCTAGTTTAGAGACTAGGTGCCATCATGACTCATTCGAAGGGATTTTTGGGTCATGACAG
This sequence comes from Nicotiana benthamiana, assembly GCA_034376525.1. Classification (NCBI taxonomy): domain Eukaryota; kingdom Viridiplantae; phylum Streptophyta; class Magnoliopsida; order Solanales; family Solanaceae; genus Nicotiana; species Nicotiana benthamiana. The sequence goes on from CM067325.1 coordinate 122,713,076, forward strand.
AATTAAATCGAAACATAATAGAAATAAAACCTAAACTCATAGCAGAAATAGGGTCAATAGGAACAAAAGAAATCAATTAAAACCCTAAAATTTTAAATCAATTGGCATGAAGAACAGTCAATCAAAGAGGAGAATATTACATGAATAACAAAAAAAATCAAATGAAAAAGACACTTATTGAATTTGCAATTAATCCGGTTGGACTTCAATTCAACCCCGGAATGATGTTAATGTGTGTTATTCAACAAAAACACGCAAACACAATATCTCGAAGATTGACTCAAGTTCTGGACTCAGGGAATTGGGGAAAATTCGAGGAACCCTAAATTCTTAAGGTCCACTGGTTTAAGATCTAAAATTCGAGGGGTTTGGTTATGATTTGAAAGATTCTAGATAAGGATTCGGGAAGAGGGGGGTTAGGAGAGTACAAGGTGTGAATTTGATTGGATTTGGATGAGTTGAGGTTTTGGCCGGATTTTTCGATCTAATATTCGAGAGATTTGGTTATGGTTTGAGAGAAACTGAGCCCATATATGGAAAGAGGGAGTGGAAGAACGCCGGCATATCACCATCGCTCCTCTGCCGTCCGCCGCCGTCCGGAAATCGTCTCTCCCGGCGGCGATGCTCCGATGGACCCCAAAACTACACCATAGATACATGGGGTATGAGGAAGGTGAGAATGTTTTTAGGTTTTGGGAGTTTTCAGACATTTTTATTAAAAAGTCTTGAACGAATGAGGACCGTTGGATGATGAGCAATGGATGGTTAAGATCAAAACTTAACCAAACGAAGTTATTTAAGAGGGTAAGGAGCTGGACCGAGTGTTTTTGGGATTGGGCCTGGTCAGTTGGTCCGATTTTGGGGGTTTTAGGCAGGGATTTTTCATGAAAATAGCCCAAACATGGCCAGCCTATTTGACCCTCTTTATTTCAGTTGTTTGTTTTTTCTTCTTTTAATTGACTCCAAAATCAACTAATTAAAATTACAAAATTAACTAGTTTCTAATTTAAAATAAAGCTTAAGACAAATTCTAAAAAATGCAAAGAACTATTTTTTTGTAATATTAAAATGCATACTATTTTGTATTTTTTGGAATTATATCAAGTAAAAGGCACACAAAAATTACAAACAAGGCACAAAATCATGCAATTAATTCCTAAAAAATTCAAATAATAAAGAAAACCCTATTTCTAAGGAATTTAGTAGGAATAATGTAAGCGTGATAAAAATCACGTGCTCACAGCTGTCCCTCTTTACTCGAAGACACAAAGGATTTTCGGGCAAAAATAAATGAGCACCATGAAGGATTTTTGCCTGCTCAGCACTTCATGAGAAGCATTTTAAAAACCGTCTGACTGAGCCCTGCTTCAAACGTTGCTTACATATCCTTGGCTATAAAGGAATCAAGTCAGTGTAGTTCTGGAAGGTTAGGTAGCTGGGACTACCAGGAGCTGTGAATTTCACTGGTATTGCTTGCTGACCTCCTTATTGTACCAAAAAAAAATTAAAGCTAAGCTAGATATGCATATCAGCTATGAGTTACAAGATTCCTATCTATAATTCTCTCGAAACTTGATCATGTGTCTTATTTGATTTGGCTATGGACTTCGATCTGAATCTTGATGCTCACAAGTTGTAGATGTTTACTTCTTCATGCAGCATTGGGTCAGAACATGATCATTGGAGCTTGTGACTTCGATCAGATTGTGAGCCATCTGTGCCCTTGCTTGCTTCACATTTGAGTTCATTTCTTTTTGTTCTTTCCTTCTCTTCTTGACTTTCGATTGAGACTCATTCCATCGGTCATATCGCACCTTGTGTCTTGAGGTCAACCTGCTTATGATACCAAAATAAACAAATAAACAAAATTTTCTTCCCCAGTTTTTACTAGGACAATTTCGTGAGTTAGTTGTGACACATATCTAAGCAGTCAAATTAGGATTGTGTATACTTGTGCATGAATCCAAGTTATGCTGGAAGATGACCGGGTTATGCCGGAAAAAGAAAAAGAGTCTCGGATTATGCCGGGACGGAAAGAAGAAAGATCCTCGGGTTTTGCCGGGATTTGAAAAGAAAAAGCTTATTGGGTTATGCCAGGGAGATCCTCGTTTTTTGGCCGGGATTTGAAAGAAAAATATCCTTGGGTTATGCTAGGGAGATCCTCTGTTTTTTAGTCAGGATTTGGAAAGAGAAAACTCCTTGAATTTTTCCAGAGAGATCATCGCTTCTTGGCCGGGATTTGGAAAGAAAATAGTTCCTTGGGTTATGCAGGGAGATCCTCGGTTTTTTGGCCGGTATTTGAAAAGAAAAAGCTCATTGGGTTATGTCAGGGAGATTCTCGATTTTTTGGCCGAGATTTTTGAAAGAAAAAGCTTCTTAGGTTATGCCAGGGAGATCCTCGGTTTTTTGGCCAGCATTTGGAAAGAAAAAAAGCTCCTCGGGCTATGCCACCGAGATCCTCAGTTTTTTGGCCAGAATTTGGAAAGAAAAAGCTCCTTGTGTTATTCCAGGTAGATCCTCGTTTTTTTGGCATGGATTTGGAAAGAAAAAGCTCCTTAGGTTATGCTAGGGAGATCCTTGATTTTTGGCCAGGGTTTGAAAACAAAAAGCTTCTTGGGATTTGCCAGGGGGATCCTCGATTTTTTGGTCGAGATTTGGAAAGAAAAAAAGATCCTTGGGTTATTCCATGGAGATCCTCGGATTTTTGGCCGGGATTCAGAAAGAAAAAGCTCATTGCTACCATGATTTGTTTTTCTTTTGGGGTTTTCATTTTAATTTCTTCTTCTTCTTCTTCTTCTTCGTATATTTTCCTTTTTATATAGCAAAACGCATGAGAGAATTTTGGGGAAACTTCCTTTTTGGTCTTTTTCCTACTGCAAAGTTGTTTCAGCGCTTGCGTACTTCATTTCTTTTTGGGCTGCACCTGCTTCTTGCATGGTTGCTTTGAATAAAACCTGTTTTCAATAAAGAACAATTTGTTAGTTTGAAACGATGGTTTATTTTATTGCCTTGATCATCCAAATTGCTTGATCCCAGCCCCCTTTCCGTTAAGAACATTGCTGCTTGTTGGCCTTGAGGGTGAATCTCTTTTCCAACCGACCAGGTTCAACTCTCAGGATTTCTATATGACTCGCCCGCGTGGGCTCTGGCCTTTTCACTTTATTCTGCCCTTGACTTTGATTTTCTCTCTTTTCCAATTTCTTTGCTTCAAAACCATCAACCACTATGATCAGTCGAGATTGGCCTGACGCACTCATCAAGGTTGGACGTTTTCTTCGACTCTGACCAGGTGGAGCCCTATGAAGCCGGTACCACCACATTTTCTTTGTAATAGTTATGGAATCGGAGTTAAACCGAAAGGGATTCAAAGAAAAAGTATGCAAAAGGCAAGCATATGATTTTGAAGAGAAGCTTCCCTTTCGGGGGAAAAGAAGGACTTATCTGGGGTGCATGCTGGCTTCAAATGGACATGACATGCTTCTTCGACTGGATGCCCGACCTACATAAAATTTCCAGCTTCTCGTGAACCCATTGATCTGTATTTCAAAACCAGGGAACCTTTCCATGACCTTTTTAGTGATGAGATGTCCTCTTTTCGGCCGACAACACCCTTTGCGGGTTTTCGCTAATCGACCTCTCTCATTTCTCTTCTCGCCATCGCCCAATAGTGCTCTTTACAAGTTTTCACTAAGCAGGCTCTCTCATTTTCAATTTCTCTACTCACCGTCGCCTTATGGTGCCCGAAGGTTTTCATCGATAAGACTCTCTCATTTTATTTCTCTCAATTTGAATTTCATTATATTCAAACAATGACGTTTTCACTTCCTCGCCTTTGCCAATTAATCGGAAGGATTTGAACAAGGCCTTTGGGTAAAAAGGATTTTGGGCGGAACTACAACTTTGGAACTGTTTTGGTGGGCCCACGGCCGAACCATTATATATCTGCCCCAGTTTCAATTTTTGGGGGAATTGGGATTTTGTTTTGATGTGACTGAACCCCTAGGGGAGGCTGCCTACGTACCCTTTCGGAATCAAGTCAGACGTAGTTCAAAAAATGTTTGTTTTTTGTTTTATTTTTCTTTTCTTTTTCCTTTTTTTAAATAGCACTTCCGGGTTCCAAAGAGGGTAATCAAAGAAAGGTAACCTGCTCAAAGGGTTTGCGAAGGATTGATAGTGTTTGGATAGCGGGAATGAAAGCCTTTGTCATCTCAACTGCGCGAAAACATCACCGGAGCAAGTTTTGACATAATACCTTTTTACTGCATCCGCGTTCACAGCAGCTTCGAGATTATTTCTTTCGATGTCACCCAAATATAATGCTCCTCTCGACAATATTTCTCTAATGACGTACGTACCCTTCCAATTAGGAGAAAACTCTCCTTTTGCTTTTTGGTGATGAGGAAGAATGCGCCTTAACACCAGTTGTCCTACTTCAAAATTCTTGGGTCATACTTCATTGTTGTAAGCGCATTCCATTCTTTGTTGAAACAAATGCCCGTGACAACCGCGGCCATCAATTTTCGTCAATTAAATACAACTGTTCCAGCCGAGTCTTGACCCATTCACTACCCTCCATTTCTGCTTCAACGATTATCTGGAGCGAAGGGATTTCTACCTCTGTGGGTATAGCAGCCTCAGCTCCATAAACCAACAAGTATGGGGTTGCTCCTACCTATGTGCCCCGAGTATAGTGCTCTTCTTAGCAGTACTCTCGTTGTAATGTATGAACCTTTCCCCAACCACGAACCAATTTTTCTTCATTTATTCCAACTCTTAGTTTTATTTCCTCAAACTTCCCTTCTTTGTATTTTGACTTTTGATTTATTATTTCGAAGTCTGACAGTGTTCTTGGGATCATGGCATGAATTCCGCGAGCATGTCATGTTATTTAAAGCTACATTATTAGAATTGAAGAGAAATAAAAGATAAAACATAGCAAAACTCAGAAAAAATAAAGAAAATGAACGATTAAATATGGATTTCATTTCTTGGAATTGGGAAGATAACAGGGTTGACATTCAGGAATTTGAAGACAGGAAACTAAATAAAACATCTGAGCTACACCCTGGGATAACTCGCGATGTAGAGAAGGTGGTAGGACAAGTCTACTGGGACTCCAGCCTGATCAGGAATGGCGTAGCCTTCCAGTTTTGAAGCTTGGCACTTGGTCCCATGTATAACACCTCAGCAGTGCTAGTTCCCTCTCCTGGCTGGACCATGTGGGTTTCGTAGAGCATTGTCCTCATTGCCCCACGTATTTCCTCACTTCCTTCAGCCGGAAAAATCTCATCATCTTCCTCTTTATTGTACTTACGCTTCCGTGGTGTGCGTTCGATGACCACTGACTCACTCGGCTGAGGTGGTTTGATTGTCCCCTGCACCATATAGGCTTGCTTGGGTACGTACATTCCTTTTTTCAAATTAATTTTATTTCTCGGTTCTATCTTGGTGATTTTTCTCTTGTTTTCCCCTCCCTCTTGATTCGAGGCCACCTTTGGCTTTCTTTTTGCATCAGCGATAGCAATTATGGCTTTTAAGGCTCGATCAAACTCTGTCCTCACAAATCATCCCGATTACCGGCCCGTTGTTGTGAGCAGGCAGCAGATTATTGATCACATTTGGGACATCCTCATCATTCAACACGATTTTCCCTTGCTCTATTAAATTCTCCACTACTTGTTTCAACGTCCAACAGTTTTCTTTACTATGCCCCTCTGCTCCTGAGTGATAAGCACATCGGATGCTTCGCTGATAGGATGGTGATTCTGGGTTTTACTATTTTGGCGTATGGGTTGCAGCAGATTCATTTGAATAAACTTCGGGAATAGACTGGAGTATGGTTCACTGATTGGTGTAAAGTTTGTTCATTTGGGTGTTCTCGAGGACAAAAGTTATTCTGGGGAGGTTGAGTATTATAGTGATTTTGGTGAGGAGGCTGATTGCTTTGTAATAGAGGTTGATTTTTGTTGGTCATGTGGCTGTGGTCGGGAAAAGGTTTGAGCATTCATGACCTCATAAGGTGTGGGAACATAACCCAAATCAAAATGAGGATAGTAGTGTTGAGGGGTTATTTCAGAGAACACAGGTCTAGGAACCCGGTATCTTCTTCCCCCCTGAAGCGACCATGGACGTTTCCTCTTTCATCCTACCCTTTGCCATTCCTCCAAACCCGCCTTGGATGGCTTGGGAGATTTCTCAAATGGAATATTGGCTCAAAATCCTACTCGTTTTCAAACCATTTTCCACCATTTCACCAATTTTGATTGCCTCTGCAAAAGCTTGCCCATGGCCAACATCATGTTTTGGAAGTAATCGGCTTCTTGGGCCTGAAGGAAGACAGTGACTATCTCTACCTCATCCATTGGAGGCTTCACTCTTGATGCATGTTCCCGCCAATTAACTGCATACTTTCGAAAACTTTCTTAGGGTTTTTTTCTTTAGATTCGCCAAAGAGTTCCTATCTGGAGTAATGTCTATGTTGTACTGAAACTTTCGGATAAAGTCTCTGGAAAGATCATCCCAGATATGCCAACGTGAGACATCTTGATCGATATACCACTCTGAAGCAATGCCGATTAAGCTTTGCACGAAATATGCCATCAACAATTCTTCTTTGCCATCGAACCCCGTAACTGATTGCAATACTTCCTCAAATGAGCAACGGGGTCGTTGTGCCCATCATAATTTTAAAATTTTGGTGTTTTGAACCGTGATGGAAAGTGTACATGCAGGAACATACACAGGTTTGTATAGGAGACACTCTTTTGCCTGCTTAAACCTTGCTGTTTTTTAAGCTCTGTTCAAGTCTTCTCATTCTCTTGGCCATCTCATCTTGCTCTGGGATTTCAGGGGTTTTGTCTTGCCCAGTGTAAGCTCATATGATGGTGGCTGAGGATAAGCATACGTGGGGTACTGAGATGGGTGTGGCTGGAAGTGGGTGTTTGATATGTGAATGACGATGGATCAAATACGGGTCTCGGGACTGCGAGTTGTGTTGTAGCAGAGGATGGTGGATCAGTGAAGATATTAAGAGCTGTCCCGGGTATGAATGCCTGGGGGCGAACCTCAGAAGTTGCTCCCACAAAATGAGCGGACATAGTAGGATGTCCCAAAGGAACGTTTGGATGACTAATAGGAACGTTAGAAGTACCCGTTGGTCTTAGGAATAGTTCGGGAAATTCAGGGATGACACTCAGGGGTTCTTTTCCGTTTGTCCATGCGTCCCACATCTCCATTACCCTAAGACGTATGATTCTATTTTCCTCGGCCGTTGTGGACTCTAAGGTCGGGACGCCGAGAGTGGGCTATTTTCCAAAATAGGAATTGTTGGGGGGGCCATTTCTGACGACATTTCCGTACTTCCTTTGGATCTACTAAATTAGTGGTGCGAAGCCAGTTTACCACAAAACCAACCACCTGTTTCTGTAAACCTGACTGGAAATGACAGCAGCAAAAGGTTAGTCTGAGACAAATAACAGATAGGTAATCGCACGTTGGTGTGTGATGCACCTATACAATTAAATGGATTTCTACATGTTTTGCACTGTTGCATGCAGTATCCCGGCTTTCCATTCTTTGATTCTCTCATTTTCTCTGCTTTTCACTTTTTGTTTTTCATTCATTTTGACTTTTGCCATGATTTTTCTTTGGTTTTCTCATTTTCTTCCCGCTCTTTTGCTTCTTTTGTTTTTCTTTTATTTTCTTTCCTCTCTTTTTTCTTTTCTCTTAGGGTTACGGTCGAATCTTATGGAGATTGCCTACCTATCATGATCCCGCATGAATCAGACCAAGCGTAGTTCGTGAAAATAAGGTAAATAAGCTAACTCTTTTTTTAAATTTTTTTTTGAAATAAATGCTTTAAAAGAAATATTTTTGACTTTGATTTTGATTTTCCTTTTTATTTTTGAAAGAAATACTTCCAAAAATTCTTTTTCTTTTGTTTCCACTTTTTCTAACACGAAAGAAAAAAAGAATATATTTTTTGGATTTTAACAATTTCCTCTTAATTTTCGGAAGAGGGACTTTTACGAAAATATTTTGGATTTTTGAGAAAAAAATATCCTCGGACTCAATTTTTAAAATTTGATTATTTTTATATTATGAAAGATATCTAAAGAGTATATTAACAATTTATTTTGACCTAAAAGGAAAAATGACTATTTTTCAAAAAATTTCTTTATTTAAAAGCAAACAAAACAGGGACTTGGTTTTGCAGATACGACTTTCAGCACTTCTGGGAGGAATATTTTAAAGTTGTGCCCGCAAACCATTTAAAAATGACTCAGAGTGGCTGTTCTTGCAAAAACTGCCTTCCGGTGTCCTTTTATGAACGTTCGGCTTATTTTAACAAGAATTGCATCACCCACCTTATTTATGACGACAATTAAAACTTTGACATTTTTTTTAGCAATTTTTGCAAAAGGGAGGTTGGACTCGATGAGGGTTGCCTACGTATTGCACATCCAATGAGAATTAAACCACCGTTATTCGGGAAGATCGAGAATAGAGTAAATAAACTAATTCTTTTTTTTTTGGAATTTTTAAAAGAAATGCTTTAAAAGAAGAAAGGATATATATATATATATATATATATATATATATATATATATATATATATATATATATATATATATATATATATATATATATATATATATAAATTTTTTTTTTTGATTTTTGTTGTTTTATTGAAATAAAGACCTCTAAAAATTCCTTTGCTTTTGGTTTGAACTTAGGGAATTTTAGAAGTAAAAAGAAAATATTTTTATTTTATTTTTAATTTGTTTTATTTTTTCTAAGGAAGAAAGAAAATATTTTTTTATTTTTGATATTGGATGTTGCCTCTTAATTTTTGAAAGAAGGACTTTTTTTTAAAGAAAAATATTTTTAATTTCTGAGCTTTTTATATACTTACAAACACACTTCTAAAAAACGTGATAAATATTTTTGAACTTCAATTTTTCAAAATGTTTTATGAACATTTAGAAAAGAAACATGTCCTAAGAGTATTTTTGGGCTTTGTTTTTGATGATATTTTTTTGGATTTGTTTTTTGAAAAAATACTTCAAAATGAAGGAAACCCGTATTTTGGATTTTGATTTTGATTTATTTTTCTTTTTCATTATGAAAGTCATCAGAAAGGAAGAAATTATTTTTTTTTTGAGTTTAAAAACTACTTTTTTTTGTATTTTCTAAGGAAAGATTTCTATGGAGGAACTAAATAGAAACATTTTTTTGGATTTTTGAAAATTGGGGTCGGAACCGATGAGGTTTGCCTAAGTATCTCACATCTGGTGAGAATCACACTCGCGTAGTTCGAGCAGATTTGGAAAAATCAAATATGTATTTTTTTTTAACAACAATTTTTCATTTTCAAGTACTTTTTCTTTTTCCCATTTTTCAAAATTCGGCAGTATTTCGGTACTATTTGGGCATTGGGGTTTCCACAACAAATGGTTACCCTCTCTTAGCCCTAACACTGCTATTTGTCTCAATTTTCTCTCATTATATACAAGCCGATCAACATGAAAAGTCGAGCAAATAAATGTGCAAGTAGCCCGTAAGATGCATCACGATGGTCAAATGCACATGATGCAAACAAACATCCTACTAGGGATCCGACATGAGGTTTTGTTCTTCTAAGTTTAATCCCTAGGTTTATTGGTCTAGACCAGGCATACCCGAGCGGACAACTCGAGTTGGGGGGGAGGGAGGGGGCAGGGTAGCGTATCGGGAATACAGAAGCTCCGCTGACTTAGCAACTTATTCGAACCTCGTTCTAAAATGGGATTGGACTCTACACAGAAAAGAAGTCACAAGAAGTGCACCCTTCTTCATGTTTTAGAGGACTCATAGAGAGGATGAGTTTCGTAACAGTTTATATGCAGTTCACGGAATATCAAAATGGTAAATATTTAGCACATATAACATGAAACATGTAAGAAAATAAGATAAAGCCAAATATAGCAATTATTCTTAGCTCAAATTCTTGAACCCTGAATCGAAGTTCTGGGTTCGTGTCCCTAGTAAAGTCGTTAGAGCTGTCACAACTCCTTTTTTACACACCTACCCCGAAGGATAAATGTATAAGAGAGTTTTTCCATTTAAAGTAACATTATTTGAAATGAGATTATTTATTTGTTCTTAGAGTTACCACTTAGGATAGAATTGACTTTTGGTGTCCAAGTCACCGGTTTAACTTAAATCCCAAATCGAGAAAAATTTTCGACTTCCCAGTTGGAGTCTGCGAACCAGAAATTCTGAATAAGGAATTCTGTTGACCCGAGGGAAGGTGTTAGCCACCCCCGGATCCCGTGGTTCTAGTACTGTCGCTTAAATTATTATAAATGGCTCAAATCTGATTTTTATACATGTCATCATGCAATGCAATTATAGAATTATTTATCCGCTTTTTGTTTAAAATATTTTAAGAAAGTGAACGTCGTTTAAAAGCGTTTTTTGGATCACGTCACATGAAAAGCACCCGTATCCTCGACACATTCTTATTCAAAATTTTGGGATATAGATTTGGGTTGCATGAAATGCACACCTGTATTTAAGAAGGTAAAATTATTAAAAGTGCGCCTAAAGCGACTAACGGATTATTATCTTTGCGGGAGGCCGTGAAATTCTCTAAACGGCATGCCCCGAATTCTATGCATTTTAATATAAGCATTTAAAGAGGGCCCCGCCATTTATGTATTTTGTTTGGTGAGGCTCATCTCATTTTTCTTATTTAAAGGCCATCCTAGAGCAAACTATAATTGTCCATTGAATTTGCCTTTAAAGATCCCTAATTAATTAGCATTACGAAATTCGGCCCCAAGCTCAAGTCCGAACTTAAACAAGAGGAAATTTTTTTTAATTTAAATTCGCTACGTAACTTGGAAAGCCTTAAATCTACATTATAAATTGAAACCATAGTCTTGTTCAAAGCCCTTAGCTCATTGGGCTTCGAAATTAGCCCAGCAGGAGAAGAGTTTGTTCAATTTTATGAAAAGTTGTCTAATATTGGGCCTAAGAATCAGTGAGTAAATATGCCATACTACAGGTCCAAATGGGGGATAAGCCATGACCTGAAATGTGAGCCTTGTACTTGGGCTCAACCTGAAGAGGCCGAAGTCTAACTATAGACTAGACGGAACCCAGACAACGAAACAAAGTAAAGGTGAGGAATCAATCTAGAGTATAATACTCCAATTAGGTACAAATGATGAAATGTTCAAGTTATTTAAATTCCAAATGCCGCTATTATATAATCTAACACTCGACATAACATGTATACAAGTGAACTAATAGGAAAAATACGCGAACAATGTCATTTCTTCAATAGTTTGAATACAACCAATGATTTGGTTCTTCACATATCTCTTGAGATTGAAGAATACCTGGAATCGAAACAAAGTAAAGGTGAGGAATCAGCTTAAATAGAGGCAGAACGGCAAGGCAATTCAGTAGTGAATTATCAGATTAACACCAATTTCGAGTCCTAGAAACAATGTCAAACAATCTCCAGCAGTTAACAACCAGTAAACAACCAAAATCCTAACTGAATAAACCAGATTTCGACTTGAAAATAACTCCAGAAGTTTCAAAACTTCAATTACTGAAAACCAGGATGATTCAGGCCATTTTAGACCTCAAATGAGTAAAAATTCTAATTGAGATTTGGATTTTTGAAGGTATTGCAAGGGAACTTCAGTAAAACAATATTTTATTTGTTTTTTTTTTTGTGTGGAAGAAATTCAAATCTAAGAGGAGTATTTTGAACTATAGGACTTCAGATTCGAGTATTTGAATTTGAAATTCAAATTCCGATTTTAAACTTGCAGACAATGTGTATAGAGGGGAAATTTAAAAGCTGGAACTTTTTAGGAATTTTTAGATTGTGTAAACTTATACATGAAGACATTAGGCCTGCTTTTTACGGACAAGGAAGGGGCAGGAATGGTATGGAGTTTTCACTCATCCCCCCTGCCATTTATTTTAAAATTTAGTCATTAACCCATAAATTTGTGGCTTGTTGCCCAAGTTATTACATTATAAATGCAGAAACTTACACTAAGGCCCCCTTCTAAAAGGACCTAGGATATTCTAGCTTTATTTTCTACCTATGGAATACCTATGCTAACCCCACTTTTATTCTGAAGTTACTGAGCCTTAACAAACTAACCCATTTTAGGTGCCCAAACTACCCCTGACCAACCCTAAAATTACTAACCTTAGTAACTATAGTTAGTTAAAAATCAAACTATTCAGCTATAGCCACAATTCTAACTTAACAATTGAACTAATCAAACTATTAATCAAAAAGCCTTAGTTAACACTAACATTGAATTGACAATTAACAAACAAAAAAAAATTACAACTAAAGTAGAACTCATATCGTATGATTAACAACAAAATCATGAATTGAAATCAAACTGCATCAAAATTAATTCCAAGTAAACAAAATAAATAGAAAAAATTGAATTTAACTGATTAATCACTAAAAGTGAAAAATGAAGATTTAAATCCTATAGAACTAAGCACTGAATTAAATCGAAGCATAATAGAAATAAAACCTAAAATCATAATAGAAACATGCTCAATAGGAACAAAAGAGATCAATTAAAACCCTAAAACTCTAAATCAATCGGCATGAAGAACAATCAATCAAAGATAAGAATATTACATGAATAAAAAAAAAATCAAACGAAAAAGACACTTACTAACTTTGAAATTAATCCGAATGGACTTCGATTCAACCTCAGAATGATGTGAACACGTGTTCTTCAACAAAAACACACGAACACATTATCTCGAAGCTTGACTCAAGTTCTGGACTCAGGGAATTGGGGAAAATTCGAGGAACCCCAAATTTCTTAGGGTTCCGCCGTTTTAAGATATAAAATTTGAGGGGTTTGGTTATGATTTGAAAGATTCTAGATAAGGATTCGGGAAGGTAGGGAGGGGGGGGGGGAGTTAGGGGATACTTGGTGTGAATTTGGTTGGATTTAAATGAGTTGAGGTTTTAGCCAGATTTTTCGATCTAATAGTCAAGAGGTTTAGTTATGATTTGAGAGAAATTGAGCCCATATATGGAAATTGGTAGTGGAAGGGTATCTATGGTGTAATTTTGGGGTCCACCGGAGCATCGCCACCGGTGGAGGCGATTTTTGGCCGGCGGTGGACTACGAACGACGGAGGAGCGGTGGTGATATACCGGCGTTACAGGGGGGTGCGAGGAAGGCGAGAACAATTTCTTATGATTTGGGAGTTTTCGGACATTTTTATTAAAAAGTCTTGAACGAATGAGGACCGGGAATTTTTGGGATCGGGCCTGGTAAGTTGGCCCGATTTTGGGGCTTTAGGGCTGGGAGTTTTCATGAAAATAGCCCAAACATGGCCAGCCTATTTGGCCCTCTTTATTTCATTTGTTTGTTTTTCCTTTTTTTCTTTTGTTTTGTATTTTATTTATTTATATATATATTTTAAAATTTTCTGATTTTATTAAATGTGAGATATAAAAATAAAAGACCCAAAATTGACTTCAAAATCATCTAATTAGAATTCCAAAATTAACTAGTTTCTAAGTTAAGAGAAAACTTAAGACAAATTCTTAAAAATGCAAAGAACTATTTTTGTTATTTTCTTTATTTTTTATAATATTAAAATGCATACTATTTTGTATTTTTAAAATTATATCAAGTAAAATACACAGAAAAATTGCAAACAAGACACAAAATCATGAAATTAATTCCTAAAAATTCAAATAATAAGAAAAACCCTAATTCTAAGGAATTTTGTAGGAATAACATAAACACGTGATTTTTGCCATGCTTAAATTAGTCCTATAAAATTCCTTAGAATTAGGATTTTTCTTTATTATTTGAACTTCTAGGAATTAATTGTATGATTTTATGTCTTACTTGTATTTTTTGTGTGCATTTTAGTTTCCATAATTCATAAAAAAAGGTACAAAAATAGTGCATTTACATTTAGAATTCGATTTTATATTTTTTCGTTTTACTAGTTAATTAATATTACTAAAATAAGAGAAAAATAACAAAAATAGTCCTTTCCCATTTTAAATTTTACATTTTACATTTTTGGTTTAGTTTCCTTTTAAATTAGGACTTAGTTTATTTTTAAAAAATTAATTAGTCTAATTTTGGGAGTTAAATTAGGTTTTGTTAGTTTTAATTTTGTAATGAAATAAATAAAACAAAAAAAGGGAATGAAAGGAAAAGAAAACAAATGAAAAAAAATTTAATCCAGGCCAGCTTGTATTTGGGCTTGTTGTTGGAAACACGTTCTCAAAGCATTATACTAAAACGTGTGTTCATATGTGTAAGTTTTGATGAATGACAAACAAGCGCAAATTGACATATGTCGAAGCTCAAGTACAAGCGCACAATTGATATATATAACGAGATTCAAGCACAAGACCAAGTTTTATAGTTTTACATGAGTCGTTCTTAACTGTGATCTTGATCCGACAACTTGACTCATGACATGGCTTCTCTCGTAAAATTAATTTTACAAAATCATGCATATTTAATTTAATGCTAAATGATTTTAAATCATGCATATTTACTTTAGTCAAAATAATTTTTAAACATGCCTCTAAAATCTGGACTAATATAATCGATTATGTACTTATGATAATCGATTATGTTAAGCCAAGACTGCATGACAATCGATTGTGAACTAATGACAATCGATTGTGTTAAGGCAGTGAGGATCAGATTTTTCAAATCTGCATGACAATCGATTGTGAACCTTATGACAATCGATTGTGATGAGGCAGTGTCCATCAAAGTTTTTCAACGCTCAAAATAATCGATTGTGAAGTTAATGACAATCGATTGTGAAGAGACAGTGTCCATCAGATTTTTCAAAGTCACAAAATAATCGATTGTGAACATATGACAATCGATTGTGTTGAGGCAGTGTCTTCCAGACTTTTTCAAAGTTATTAAATAATCGATTGTGAGTATATAACAATCGATTGTCACGAGGCAGTGTCTAAATTGATTTTTCAAGAGTGATATATAATCGATTGTTAACTTAGTATAATCGATTGTATAACTAACCGTTGCCAAAATATTTTCAAATACCGTCAGGTAATCAATTGTTGATCTTCTATAATCGATTGTTGAAATTAAAATCTAGAAATGATTTTTTGAACGTTGCCAATAATCGATTGTTAAGCGTAAAATCTGGGATTGATTTTTGGAACGATTAGCAAACAATCGATTGTGGCTTCTTGACAATCGATTGTCACAGAGTAAAATCAGCAGTTCTTAATTGGCAATTAGGCAACGGTAATGCCAAGTTTTTCAACTATAAATACAGCTTCAATTCAGTCTTTTGAGTAACAACAACACACAACAACTGATCATATAATTGCTATAAGCTTGCATACTCTATTGCTTATCATTTTATATTCATTACATAAGTTTTTGAGAGCCAAACTCTTGTCGAAAGTTGTTGCGATCTTGAGCGTATTCTTTTACTCATATCTACTCATTAAGGAGTGTCTTGTTTGAGTGCTTAGTGTTTTGTACACTTGAAGAGAATTGTTATTCTCTTGTTGTAAGAAGGAACTTGTGTTTCCTTGGTTGAAGTCTTGGAGTGTTGTATCTCCAAGCAAAGGTAGTTGAGGCTTGTGTCCTCAAGTTGTGAAGGAACTTGTGTTTCCTTTGGTTGAAGTCTTGGAGTGTTGTATCTCCGAGCAAAGGTGTTGAGGCTTGTGTCCTCAGGTTTTTTAAGCACCCAGAAGCTTGACAAGTTAGTGGAAATCTCGAGAGAGTCTCTCAGGGACTGGACTAGCCATGGGTTGTGGTGAACCAGAATACTTCGGTGTGTTCTTTCTTATTTATCGCACTTATTTATTTCCTGCAAATTTTAAATTCCGCAAGTTTGCGCTAATTTTTATTATAACGCTATTCACCCCCCCTCTAGCGTTAAGCATATTATCTAACCATTGGTATCAGAGCCCAACTCTCTGAAGACTTAACCGTTTGAGAGAAACATCCATGGCTTCTACTCGTGATTCTTTTGCAGGAATAGGTGAAGGTCACTTTAACTTGTTGCCGCCAATATTTGATGGAAGCAATTACACATATTGGAAAGATCGGATGAGAATTTTCATCAGAGACAACAACTTTTATCTATGGAAAATCATCAAGCATGGTGAACAGATGACGACAAAAGTTGGGAAAGCCAAGGTAAGTGAATACAACACTAAGGCAATAAATATGTTGTATATCGCCTTGAATCAGGAAGATTATCAGAAAATTTCCCACTACAAATCTGCCAAAGAAATGTGGGATAAGCTTGAGGAAATGTATGAAAGCACACCTCAAAAAGCGGATAGCTCATGTGGTGAATCGACTGGCCGATGTCTCATGGCAAACGAAGAAGAAGAGGTAAGTACGTCTAACTCTCACTCACTTGAAGAAATGCAAAATGCTTATAATAAATTATATAGTGAGTTTGTTAATGCTTCCAAGACCATTAAAGATTTGCAGAAAGCTCTTTCATTGCAAGAAACAGATTTTCAAAAACAACTCTCATTGAAAGAAAAGGATTTGGAAAAACTGATCTTAGAAAATGAGAAGTTGAAAGAGGAAAATAAATTTTTCGGAAAGAGAAGCGCCGACAAGCCCGAAAGTTCTATTAAAAATTGTACTTCTTGCATGCATCTCAAAAATGAGGTAGATAGACTTAAGGGCACCTTAGATAAGTTTAATTCTTCTCACGAAAATTTGAATGAGGTTCTTGTTAATTTGAAGTCAACCAAGCATGGCATAGGTTTTAAGAATGAGCCTAAAGAAAAGGTTGAAGCCAAACCACAACCACCTAAGGCTCAACGTAGGATTAATAAAACAAATGCTCATCCTAGAAATAGCAATCCGAACAAATATGCATGCTAGACCAAATACTAGAAGGAATGTTGAACATTTTAGGAGACCTAGAAATGACTTTCCACCTAGAAATAACTACCCTAGAAATGATGCATATTCTAGGCCAAACACTAGAAGGAATTTTGAACCATTTATAACACCTAGAAATGACTTCCAACCTAGAAATAATTATTCTAGAAATGCTGTACATCCTAGAACAAATAGTAGGAGAAATGATTTTCATGAAATACGCAATAGTCATAGTGTCGAAAATAGAGTAAACAATTTTCGTCCGTCCAATTACTATGAACCTAGAAGGATGCATATCCTAACGTGACCTGTCATTATTGTAGACGAATTGGTCATATTGCTCCTGCTTGTTTTACACGACATAGACATATCACTCAATTGCATCACTATGATATGCCTAACCCCCAAGGACCCAAAATGGCATGTACCAAAAGATCATTAATCTCTTTTGCAGGTGTGCTTGAAGGCTACAATATTGTAGTAGATGCACCAAGCACAATACCTTATCGCATCAAGGGGGAATTTCGGTTAGTTATCCTTTTTGACAAAAACCGAATTGATAATATATGCAAGCAACCGATATTAACATATGTGTTGTTAATTTGGCCTTATATTGTTAAAACTTTTTGATGTGCTTAATCATAATAGTTGATATGTGTTGAGATATCCTTGTTAATAATTAATATCAATTATCCTTGATGCATATGTTGAAAATTCGTTGTTAAACAACAATTGGTATATTAGCTTGCTTCTAATAAAAACATTTCATTTATGATTTGATAACTGTTATTTGTGGTTTAAATAAATGTTAGTATATACCAGAAAAATAAATTATTTCCTCCGGTGTGTATTAACTGTTAGCATATTTTTGTCAAAAACTTTTCACTCATGTTTTTGATAAATGCTATTTTTGGTTTGAAAAATAATTGATATATTCCTGAAATAAATGATTCATGCTTTTAACAGTTGATAAAAGTATTTCTGTTAAAAATCGACTCTTGATGAATGTATCTTTTGGTCTGAATAATGGTCGGTATATTCGACTTTTGGTTGACTTGTTATATATTAATGTTTGATATTTTTTTAATATGTTTTCTAAAAATAACATTTAGTATCACTGTTAATAAAATAACATTTGATACATTTGTTATGTTTGCCAACAAATGATTTTATCACTATTTTATAACAATTGGTATATCTATGGTTTGTTGGTATGTTTTGATAAACTTCCAGCAATCTTCATATTGCATACTCCTCGCTGTCTTTCCTATCTCATTTTGACTGTTTGGAAATGTCGAAAAAGAGAAAGCGTTTAGGCGATAAGCTTCAAGTAAGGGGGAATGTCTTTACATTCTAGTTTGCCTTATTTGAGGGGGAAGTTCTCATTAAGGAGGAATAGATTGCATGAATTTTATCTTGATGACATTATTGTAGTATTTCAAAACAACTTTCCATATTGGTAATATCATTCTTCAAAATTATGTTGATAACTTTTATGCTATTAATATTTTGCATTCCAAAACATGTTGAAAATGATATTGTATTATTTTTTGAGCAACTAATGAGTTTTATGCAAGGAGTCTCTAAAACTTCATTTGAGATGTCCATGATGGACAAGCGAAATTTCCTCTCGGAGCTGTAAGTTAGGCAAATGAAAGTGGGAACTTTCACTTGTCAAACTAACTATTGCAAGAAATTGCTGAATCAATATTGAAAAGAGCAACACCAAAGCAATGGTCACTTCAATGAATTTATAAGACCATCTAGACAAAGATGAGAAAGGTAAGAAAGTCGACACCAAGAAGTATCGAGGTATGATTGGCTCTCTTCTCTATCTTACTGCTAGTCGTCTGGACATCATGTTTAGCGTGTGCTTATGCGCCCGTTATCAATCGTGTCCGAAGGAGTCTCACCTTACTGCGGTGAAACGGATTTTGAAGTATCTTGTTGGTACTACAAATGTGGGTCTATGGTACCCCAAAGGTTCTTCATGCCAACTTGTTGGCTATTCCGATTCCGATTTTGCTGGATGCAAGTTGGACCGCAAGAGCACTAGTGGCACTTGCCATTTGCTCGGTAGCTCTCTCGTTTCTTGGTTTAGCAAGAAACAAGTAAGTGTTGCGTTGTCCACAACCGAGGCTGAATATGTAGCCGCGGGGAGTTGTTGCGCTCAAATCCTATGGATGAAACAGCAACTCTTGGACTATGGCCTAAGTCTTGATAATATCCCTCTTAGATGTGATAATACTAGTGCCATATGCTTGACGAAGAACCCCGTTCTTCATTCGCGAACAAAACACATTGAAATTAGACATCATTTTATAAGAGATCACTTTCTCAAAGGCGATGTCGAAATTGAATTTGTTGAAACCAAAGATCAATTGGCCGACATCTTTACAAAGCCTTTAGAGAAAGAGTCCTTCTTCCGAATTCGCAGTGAACTCGGGATTCTTGACTCCACGTTGATCTAAGTCATGCATTGCATTTTTTTACATGATTTCTAACTTGAGCGTCGGAGACGTCCAACGAATTTTTGCAGGTATCGCCCTATAGGTAGGAGGAATTATAAAGCATGACGCGCAATAATCGAGTCTTCTTCAGAAAAATCGGTTTCTGTCGTCTAATAATCGATTATCTCGTATCAATAATCGATTGTACTGCTATTATTTGATTTATTGTACTTTCTTTAAGTAATCACGCCTTATTTTCATTAAATAAACAAGTTTTTTTTTCAATCCTTGCCATCTTATTACATTTTTTTTTGCTAATGGCAAAAGGGGGAAGATAACGGGTATGCACTCTCAATACTTATCGGCATAAATTGAGGGGGAATTCATATATTGAGGGGGAACAAATTGCATATCCATATACTTGTTGCATATCTTTACTTGTCTTGAATCGTCATTATGAATTGTTTAATTTGTATATCCCGCTTAAAGTTTGCCATTATCAAAAAGGGGGAAATTGTTGGAAACACGTTCTCAAAGCATTATACTAAAACGTGTGTTCATATGTGTAGGTTTTGATGAATGACAAACAAGCGCAAATTGACATATGACGAAGCTCAAGTACAAGCGCACAATTGATATATATAACGAGATTCAAGCACAAGACCAAGTTTTATAGTTTTACATGAGTCGTTCTTAACTGTGATCTTGATCCGACAACTTGACTCATGACATGGCTTCTCTCGTAAAATTAATTTTACAAAATCATGCATATTTAATTTAATGCTAAATGATTTTAAATCATGCATATTTCCTTTAGTCAAAATGATTTTTAAACATGCCTCTAAAATCTGGACTAAGATAATCGATTATGTACTTATGATAATCGATTATGTTAAGCCAAGACTGCATGACAATCGATTGTGAACTAATGACAATCGATTGTGTTAAGGCAGTGAGGATCAGATTTTTCAAATCTGCATGACAATCGATTGTGAACCTTATGACAATCGATTGTGATGAGGCAGTGTCCATCAAAGTTTTTCAACGCTCAAAATAATCGATTGTGAAGTTAATGACAATCGATTGTGAAGAGACAGTGTCCATCAGATTTTTCAAAGTCACAAAATAATCGATTGTGAATATATGACAATCGATTGTGTTGAGGCAGTGTCTTCCAGACTTTTTCAAAGTTATTAAATAATCGATTGTGAGTATATAACAATCGATTGTCACGAGGCAGTGTCTAAATTGATTTTTCAAGAATGATATATAATCGATTGTTAACTTAGTATAATCGATTGTATAACTAACCGTTGCCAAAATATTTTCAAATACCGTCAGGTAATCAATTGTTGATCTTCTATAATCGATTGTTGAAATTAAAATCTGGAAATGATTTTTTGAACGTTGCCAATAATCGATTGTTGATCTTGGATAATCGATTGTTAAGCGTAAAATCTGGGATTGATTTTTGGAACGATTAGCAAACAATCGATTGTGGCTTCTTGACAATCGATTGTCACAGAGTAAAATCAGCAGTTCTTAATTAGCAATTAGGCAACGGTAATGCCAAGTTTTTCAACTATAAATACAGCTTCAATTCAGTCTTTTGAGTAACAACAACACACAACAACTGATCATATAATTGCTATAAGCTTGCATACTCTATTGCTTATCATTTTATATTCATTACATAAGTTTTTGAGAGCCAAACTCTTGTCGAAAGTTGTTGCGATCTTGAGCGTATTCTTTTACTCATATCTACTCATTAAGGAGTGTCTTGTTTGAGTGCTTAGTGTTTTGTACACTTGAAGAGAATTGTTATTCTCTTGTTGTAAGAAGGAACTTGTGTTTCCTTGGTTGAAGTCTTGGAGTGTTGTATCTCCGAGCAAAGGTAGTTGAGGCTTGTGTCCTCAAGTTGTGAAGGAACTTGTGTTTCCTTTGGTTGAAGTCTTGGAGTGTTGTATCTCCGAGCAAAGGTGTTGAGGCTTGTGTCCTCAGGTTTGTTAAGCACCCAGAAGCTTGACAAGTTAGTGGAAATCTCGAGAGAGTCTCTCAGGGACTAGACTAGCCACGGGTTGTGGTGAACCAGAATACTTCGGTGTGTTCTTTCTTATTTATCGCACTTATTTATTTCCTGCAAATTTTAAATTCCGCAAGTTTACACTAATTTTTATTATAACGCTATTCACCCTCCCCCCCTCTAGCGTTAAGCATATTATCTAACACTTGTATCAAATAAGGGATTTTTACCTATGTATACCATATAGCAAACCTTATTACCTACCATGTTTAAGGTTTGTGTTTATTACATTTAAGCATACCAAATTTCAATTTACGTACCATAATTCAATTAAGTCTTTAATTGTAGCTTCATTTATTGTAGGCCTTAATTTAGGAACCGTATCTTCCAAATTTTCATACTACCCGCTTCTCTCTCCTTTCCCACGATTTATCTATTGTTAACCCCCCCCCCCCCCCCCCCCCCCGATTTTTCTTCAGTTTTTTCCCCATTCTCGTACAGCTCTAACCCACAAATTCCATCATTTTCTGTTGAATCCCCCACCATTTTCAACCCCAATTCCAACTTTGTATTCAACTCATAAATCATGAAAAAACCAAATACTCCATAAAAAAAAATCATCAAAAGCTGTATTAGCAGATATTCCGTCATTTGATTTGAGTGTTTCAACACCTAAATCACCACCCAAAAACCCACAATCTACACATGCAAGTGAAAAAATACAGGTATTTTATCTCCAAGACAAATCTGTGCTGAAATGCAAAGCAAGCATTTGCGCGATGTTGATTCTAGCGGAGTAGATAAATCAGTCGACAAACAACTGAAGCACAAGGGGAGAGAGTTGAGGGAAGATGATGATTTTGTAGAAGATTCACCCAAACTTCCAACTGGGAAAAAACCAAAGGTGTCTCCTTTGTCGTCAAAACATAAAAAGAAGAAACCCTAAACAAAATTACCAAAATTGGTTCCTCAAAAAATTTCATTAAAGGTAAACAACATTTATTTGTCCTCACTGTTTTGTAGTTTAATTTTGGTTGCCAAAAAATATTCTTCAAGTACTTTTTTGGCGTTGAATTGTTTTTTGGCAAAATTGAATATGGTCTTAATTTTGTAGATTATTTGTCGCAATTTTGTAGGTTTATTTGGCACTGTGATTACTAGATAGTCTATAAATGTAGTTAGATTGTAGTTGGTTTGTAGTCTGCTAAGTAAATTGTATCTATGATTTTTGTATTGCAACTTGTATAGCTGCTACATTTAACTTCATTCCTAATACAATTATACTACATTTTTTCAAGGTTACATTAAGTAACTGTTACATTTAACTGTTATATTGTTCTTATTTGTATGTTCAAGTGTAGTTTTGTAAAATGTGGTATGGTCCTAATTTTGTAGATTCTTTGGCTCAATTTTGTAGTTTAATTGGAGCATGCCTCTTATACAGTCTATATATGTAGTTAGTTTATAGTTGATTTGTAATCTGTTGATTAAAATTGTAGGTATGATATGTTCCATTGTATCCTGTATTGCTGATATGTATCACTTCATTCTAACCACAGTTAATATACATTTTTTGCAGAATGGCCCTTACTTTGCTCAACAAAATATTGATTATGGCGTGCTTCGATTCCACAATTTGTGTGATCCTAGCATACCTAGCCATATTCAGGATTTACTATCCCCAGATCAACTACGTGTTCTAAAAAAAACATGTTTTGGTTACTTATTAGATCTGCCCCCAATATGTATGCAAAACCAGTCCATTCATCTTCTAATGAAATATGAGTTGTCAAAGTCTACTAACGCATACTTTTCTATTCTTTTAAAGGGTGAAAAAATGATTTTTTCATTGAGAGAAAATGAAGACCTTTAATGAATATATATTTCCCTAACAAATAAAGGGTTGAAAAATGGCATCTGAAAAATGTAGTCTCTAACAAAGCATGGGCAAACGAAGTGGATGCGGTGCAGTTGTGCGTCCTTTATATGTTGGAATTTTTTGTTTGTCCTTTAGATAAGGACCATGTTACTTTCATAGACAAATTTATGTTCTTTCTAATCGAGTCTGGTAATTTTGAGTCGTACCCATGGGGTACCAAATCCTTCAAGCAGGTTATTGAATCTGCCCAACATTGTCTTAATCCCAATGTACATTCTTATCTTTTACGGGGATGCTCATTAGCCTTGCAAGTGTGGCTATATGAGTGTTGCTTTTCCGTCAGCACTGAGCTTGCTACATGGTGTTCTGAATCGATTCCTCGGACTATAAGATGGTCAGCTACAAAGGGACAGATTTGGTTAACTGCAATTGAAGACAAGATGATCAAGCCTCAGTGGCTCAAGGTGTTTTTTTTACTTTTGTATGATTCTACAATTATAGTTATAGTAACAACATTTCATCTACATTTTTCTTTTCAATTGAATTAACTGTCACTTCCATCATTCAGTTCACAAACATGGTTGAATCTGGAGAAGAGCTTAGAGTGCTTAATCTCCAAGAGAAGATTCAATATGAAGATGAAGAAGTTGCTCAACCATCAAATATTCCAACTGCTGCTTCTCCAACAGTTGAACCCAAAGAAGCTAATTCTCAAAAGGCCAAGGAGTTTGTCAGTAGCAAGATCAACAATTTGGAAAAGAGGCTTGAGCAGGTATTGTGAGAAACTACAATATTTTGTCATAATTTACTACCACTTGAATTCATTCATGCTACTTTGTAGTTTCTTTGTAGTTTAAGTGTAACAAATAGAATATGCTTACCACCTAATTACACATAATTAAATTTTAGGTTGATGTAAAGTTAGATGGGTTTAAGAAGGATGTTTTTGATGAACTCTCAAGTCTTCGAGAGTTCATAGATCAATCTTTGAAGAGTGTCATGAATGCGGTAAACAGGAGGACTGATTTGGATGAGTCAAAGGTAAGAATTTACATATAATTTTATGCTAAGACTATATAAGACATATGACAAAAAAGCATTCTCAACTATTCCCCAAAATTGTAGTTTGCTGGTAGTTCAACAAAATATAATGACCAAAATCAAGGAGACAAAAACCATAATTTTCAGTTCAATGTTGGTGATCAACTCCATGCAAGCACAAGTAATACATGTATCTACATAATTCCTACATACATATCTACAAACTTCAAGAATTGCTAATCACTTTTTCACTATGTTTTTCACCTCCCACTTCTCCACAACATGTTCAACCACAAGTTGACTTGTATCCTGACTTCCAAGAAGCACCTAAGACATTTAAAGCAAGCATAGAACCATAACTTCATTTTAATTACATCTTATTCAAAATTTCAATATTTGAGGTAGCAAAAGAAGGTATTGGTTCATGATGTACTTTTTAATAGAAAATAGTTGATTATACAATGGTATAATGCTGTTAAGTATGTCATTTTTTATCTAACAGATGTTGAAGATAACATTCCACATTCACCAATTCATGGTGTAACAGTGACTGAAGTTGTCGAGGAATGCATTGATAAAAAAGAGGAGACTGAAGTTGTGCCTGAAGGCATTGAAAACAAAGGTGTGACATTGGATGATTTTGAGCTGCCGGAAAGCCTATCACAGTTGGTCATGTATGGCGAGCCCATACAAGATGAATCAAACCCCGTTCATCTAGGAAGAACAAAGATACCAGGAAAACATGCACGATCACCATTCACTCCCATGTATAGTACTGAAGGCAGCACATCTGTTGGGCCCAAATATTTTTACCTAAAGCACCCCTTCACTAGTGTCATAGGCGAAGATGTAGATCCTGAATTGATAGATAGGTTCACAACCTGGTTATACCATCGCACTGACAAAGTATCTAGGAGGTATGATGCTTAAATTTACACAGTCTGTTCACCCTTTTTAGACTTTAATGTTGTAAATCTTTTTGTATTTGATTCATTCTTTTGTTATTACAGGAGGAAAGATTTCTTTTCAAAGAAGGATAACCAAATCAATCCTTGGTTGGATTTGGGTTGCGAGAAGATTGACAAGAAGTACTGGTTTTATGCCCTTGTTCACCCCGGACAAGTAATCAATAGCACAGTAAGTATATAGTGTCTACAATCATTGACAATATTTGTTTTGTCTTCAACTGTGTGGTGCAATTGTAGTTTTTTCTTTAACTATGATGTTTCAACTGTAAAATTTTGCTTTTTTAAACCTTATGCAATCAGTGTGAAAAATGTAGCTAATGTGTATTTTTTATGTAAATATGATTGGTCAATTTTAGATATAGTACTTGTTTTCTATATCTTTCATGCTAAATGCCATTAAATTACATTTTGAGAGGCACTTGGGCTAACTGTTATATATTTGTAGTTATAGTGTTCTTAAAGTGAAGCAAGCTGTTAGATTTTTTCATAAATTCTAACATCCAAACTAGGTTTACAACACCGATTGCTTGTTCAAGACAAAGATTGAAAGAATGTATGAGAAGTTCACTAGTTCTCCACTAGATCAAAGGAATTCGGTTGTTAAAGCCGAGGATGATATTGGAGCATATATTACGGGCTACAGAATTCTTTCTAATGTTGCCTGGGATCTTGTTGACTATGTGCTCATGCCTGTTAACCTTGTGGAGAAATTTCATTGGTTGTTGCTACTTTTTGATATAAAGGACCGGCAACTTCACGTTTATGATTCATTGGTGAGAGCAAACCGTAATCAAACAGTTCAGACATTGGTTGAAAATTTTCAATTATTCTTCCTCTTTATTTGTCATGCACTGGTTTCTATGGTAAACGCAAAGACATTGACTTCAAGACTACAAAGTCATACATAGAGAAACCAGTTACAGACCCTCTTGACATACAACGGATGGTTGATGAGATTCCACAACAAAAGGAAGGCTCACTGTAAAAAACTAATCTCCCTTTCTATATGTTTAATTATTCTTTTAATCGTTTGTTATATAATGAAAAATTCTCATATTCTGTAGGGATTGTGGTGTATTTGTGGTTGCCTTTGCGGAGTATATTATCACTGGTGATTTGTCTATCCCAAAGGAAGATCTTACTGATATTGACCAACACCGTAGATGCTATAGAGCTCTTCTGTGGGACTACGCCACAAAGAAGCTAAAAGATGGTTCAATCAGTGAGAGTGAGGTTATTGTCAGACTTGCAAAGAGGAAGGGTGCACCGGCAAAGAATGAGAGGACTAAAGTTCAACGAAAGAAGAAGTAGCCTATTTTTTCCTATTTGGTAGTTGAATTGGAAAACAATGTAGGAATTAAGTCATTTTGGTTGTAATCAACACTTTTTCTTGATTACATTATAATCATGTATTCGAGTTATCTGATAGCATTTTTGTAGTAACAGCTTTGTCTTATAATTTCACTTTAATCTTCAAGTTATTTTTATATAATACCTTCAGGTGCCATTTAATATGTTTATATAACTATCAATTCTTACACAGCATAAAGATGAAATGAATATAGGTCTCAGATAAATAATTTAGCCAACCTTTATCAACAATTATTTTCAGTAAAATCCATTTATCTACAATTAAACTACATTGAACTACATTCTAACTACAAAGTCCCATTAGGTGATTGCCAGGACTACATTTAGACCACAATTAAACTACATTTTAACTACAATCTGGCAACAATTTACATTAAGTGTTTCTTTATTAACATCAGGCGTTTTGTATATAGCTTATACAAAAGTTTAAATATTCAATAAAAAATGACAACAATTGATGCTTGACGGCATACATAAAAAATGTAAATAGTGCAAATACACAAATTTATGTTTATACTTCTTAATCATCTTCAAAACATAGAACATTTACACAATAAATCTGATAATTTGAGCTCACTAACATTTATTTTGAATAAATATTCTAGCTACACGATATTCATTTCTTTTTCGGTGCATTCTTGCAAGTTTTTTTGTTACGCCCTTCACCTCCACAATTGCCACAAGACACCTTGTACTTCTTTGACTTTATTTCATCAAATCTTTTATATCTTTCCTTGTGAGGTCTACCTGGCTGCCTTATATCTCCCGCCGGTGGCTTTACTACCTCATCCAAAATATATTGTGGAACATCCCATTTGGCTTTATCAGGAAAAGGATTTACTGGCATTTAATAGGTAAGAAGAAGGCTATTCCTTGTGTAATACGGAGAGCAATAGTTGTCAGGCCATTCATTCCTATGCCTTAATGCTGGCAAAGCATGGGCACATGGAAGTTCATCAAGTTGGAATTGTCCACAACTACATTTCTTGTTTTCTAGACATACAATGTACCGCTTCACACCATCTAACACAGTATGTATATGATCTGTTCAAGCCCTCACCTACAATTCAAGACCAAATAGAAATAATAATACATCAATTAGTTAATTGGATTAGCAACAATCAGTTAACTACAAATCATCTACAAATAAACTACATATAAACATTAACTACATTTACCCACAATGTGACTACATTTTAACTACAAACTGGAAACACTGCAGCTACTACTATTTTTGTTTTTTCTCCTGCACCAAACAAGAATATATTACCTTTAGTTTCTGAGATAATGTATTGTTATCTTTCAATTCTTTGTTGAATTTGTGACCAAGGAATGTGAAAGTACCCTTTGCCTTCAATAACTTTTGTTTTGTCCAATGTTCTAGAATAGTCCTCATCTACTCAAATATATCAAATATTGGCAGCTCTCTTGCCACTTTTGTTACAGCATTCAACGACTCGACAATGTTTCACGTCATAGTAAAAGTTCTATTCACCGTTGCATGTACTCTTGACCATCTATGATAGCCAATATTATGTAGGTAAGACGATACACGCGGGTCTACCTCTTCAATCTTCATCATCCTTTCATTGAATTCATCCATAGTGTATGACCGTGCTGTAGCAAAGTACAATTCATGTAATTGTAGATGTGCCTTCTTGAATTTTGACCTTATATTTGTCCATATATGCCACATGCAAAAGTAGTGTTCCATGCCCTAGACAACTGATGTTGCCTTCGATATACTCTCATGCCTATCTGAGACAACACACATTGAAGGTCTTTCACCATATGCCTCCTTGAATTGCTCAAAGAACCACTTCCAAGATGCGTCGTTTTCAGAATCAACAACATCATATGCCAAGGGAAAAATAGTACCTACATTTTTTAGACATAAAATAAGATTAACTAATAACTACAAATATATATTGAGATTTTAGGCAATTTAACTACATTCGTTTATCTTACTACAAAATAACTATAGTACAACTACAATTTACCTACATTGTATAGACTGTCAACAAAATAACTACAAAATTATTGCATTATGTACCTGCTGCATCCATGGTGCTTGCTGTCAGCATAATCCCCCTATATGTTGATTTTAAGAATGTCCCATCAACCACTACTACCGGCCTACAATGTTGCCAACCATTTATTGATGTACAAAGAGCAATAGATGCATATAAGAAGCAATCATCTGATGCCTTCTTCAATTTAACAACAGAACCGGGATAATTCTTCTCAAGAATATAAAAATATTTTAGTAATCTGTTGTAGGAGTCACACAGATTCACTCTCAAAAACTATAATGCTTTTTCCTTTGCTCTCCATGCTTGCATGTAACTTAGGTTCAGTCCATGTTCAGATAACATGTCAGTTTGTATGTCCTTTGGCGTGTAAACAGTCTTAGGATCACAATACTTTGGAACGACCATGCTACCAACTACTTTTGCAATACATTTGCACTGCATGAATGTTTCGTCCATTGGGCAGCATGTGTGTTGTCGGCTGAAACTTCTTATCTTGAACATTGCAGAATGATTAATTGACGTTGCCTTGAAATGCAATTTGCAACTTTCAGCTACACATATAAGCCAGTAGCTACAAAAAAATATAATATTTAGACATATTTATTAAACACTACAATTAACTACAAATTGACTACAATGTAACTACTATTGCATAAAACAAACCTATCTTCAATAATACACTAATTTTGCAAATATATGATCCATAAATAACTACATACCTTCTATGACTTGATCTTTTCACTCTGAACTGGAACTTGTGAATAACTGAATATTCTTCATTGCAGCAGCTATTGTTTTCTTGTCCTGATACACTTGTCCTTCTTCAATACATGTTTGCGTACACTCAATTATTATTTCACTTTGATATTCCTCTATGGCTAGTGAGGATGGAAATTCTAGTAACCTTAGGGATCCTGAAGAACCTGCAGACAATAATTCACAAATGTAGTAACTATGTAGGTAAATTTGAAAGCAACATCATTTTGTCCTTTCTATTACTATATCATTGTAATTTAATTGTAGAGAAATGTCGTTAAATTGTAGATAACTAGGTAACACAAAAACTCTCAGCAATGTCGAATCAAACATACTTGTACTGACGCTTTCGTTGGTGATTGCCAATTCCATATTGAAATCTTTTACGCTAATACATAAGGGATACGAATCTAAGTTTTTATTCTCCTTTTTCGTTTCCATATATACACGAACCCCTATATCATTCTTAATCTCCAATGAAGGACAATTCTCATTCACAATGTATTTTATTTCTACAATTTTATCCGATGTATCAATCGATAATTGTTCTGCAATTGTAGAAAGGAGAATTCCGTAGCTTGCATTATCATCTACCAAAATGGCATCAACTTCAAAATCTCGGAATCTGCTATAGTTATCCCAATAACCATTCGATTTCAGCTTTATTGGGATTTTTGACATAATTTCGTGTAGTTGATAGAAAAAAAGACGAAGAGCAGATCTAGATTCGAGAATTTTTGTACTGATGTCGACGAAGAACTGTATTCAACAATTTTGCATTTCTACAATTTGATTGCTGGAGATTCTCGTGTTTTCTGAATTGTAGCTGAGTTACAGATGAGAGATATATTTCCGGTACAGAATGAGAGAATCATGCTGCTGTAGGATTTTCTTCCATTTTAAAACTCGAAATTAATGGTGATAGAATCACCATTAAATCTGATTGCTACAAAATTGGCGCTTTTTTGGGTATAATTTACTTATTTTCGGTTTGGTACAATTTTTGTAGACAAACTATGGTCTAGGCAGGTAAATACCAAATAATGAATATTTTTGGTAATAAGGTTTGCTATATGGTATACATAGGCAAAAAAATTCCCGGCCAAGCCTAGATGCCCATTAACCTGGTCCAGTCCCCATGTTACAAAGTGACACTGCTTGGTTTGATTCAATCCAGTGCGTCCATCCTCCCCAATCCAACGGTCTAGATTTTGTCCATCATTTTAAATAAAAGTGTAATAACACTTTACAAACTTCAGCGACCAAACCCTCCATCCCCATAATCACTGTCTCCCACCGCCGCCCACCGTCAGCCCACCATGTCTCCGCCGTCCTCCGCCTGTCGGAAATTGCCTCCGCCGGCAGCGAAGCTCCAAATGACTCTAAATATTCACCACAAGCTCTCCATTTCCTCCTCTTTCCAACCCCAAAACCATCTCCTTCAATTCATTACCAATCTTCTCGAATATTAGATCTAAACTCTGACCCAAAACCCTACCATCTCCAAACCAGTCCAAACTTACACCATACATCCTCCTCATATTCTTCTTCATAAATCCATAGCCTATAACCCTCAAACATCACCATATCTTCTCAAATTTTGGATCGAAGTCTAGCCAAGAACCCTAATTTTTCAAGGTTGGGATTTTTTTGATTTTGTATTACAGTTGCCTTTAATCATGTCTTTTATCATTGAAAACACATAATTAAAGACTGTTTTGGTCCATATAGCTCCAAAAGCCTGATCATATTAGAGTCTGAG
Organism: Nicotiana benthamiana; assembly: GCA_034376525.1. Lineage (NCBI taxonomy): Eukaryota > Viridiplantae > Streptophyta > Magnoliopsida > Solanales > Solanaceae > Nicotiana > Nicotiana benthamiana. The sequence continues at coordinate 122,744,281 of CM067325.1, forward strand.
CCAAAACCAGAGTTTTATTTTTGTTTTCTTCTTGTTCTTGTTTTTCAATGTCTATTTCTTTTACTAGTTTTTAGGGTCAGACTACAATAGTGTAGTGTAAATATTTGTTCGTATTTTGTTGATCCCAATTGAATGACATTGCTCAATCATTATACTTGATAATTGCTTTAGAAATTTTAGGTTTTTTTTTGTTTCTGCTAATTTTTTATTTTAATTTTGGTTATGTTTTTTTTTTCTGATAGTTGATTTGGTGTTTAGTTTCAATTAAATGATCCATAATTTCTTTGGTTAATCTGATTTTAGTTTCAAGTTTGAATGTTTTGCTTAGTTCAATAATACAGTAATCGTAGGTTATATAGATTACGTAATTAATTCAATTTAAAATAAGGATAGTTTATTTTGATGATTAAGAATTGTGGCTATAGCTGAATAGTTTGGGTTTTTAATTAACCATAGTTACTAAATAAGGTAAAAGATGCCGGGGATTATAGTTTCATACTAGGGTTAGTAATTTCAGAGGTATTCAAGGGTATTTTGGGCGCCTAAAATGAGTAGTTAGGCATAGGTGGTAATTTCAGAACTTAAGTAAGGGTAGTATAGGCATTCCATAGGTAGGAAAACAAAGCTAGAACACTCTAGATCCTTATAGAAAGGGTCTTAGTGTAAGTTTCAGCATTTTGAAAGCACTAACTTGAGAAACAAGCCAAAACTTTAGGATTAGTAAGTAATTTCTGAAAATAAATAAGGGAAAAAAATGAGTGAAAACCTCCAGAACATTTCTGCTCCTTCCTTGCCTATAAAAAGCAGGCCTAATGCCTTCAGTTACAAGTTTTACACACCTAAAAAATTTCCAAAAGAAAGTTTTACACCTCTGAAAAATTCCCAAAAAACCTTGAGCCTTCAAATTTCCCTCCCAAGCAATTTTCAATAAGTCTAGCCTTAGACATTGGAATTTCAAATTCAAAATTAAAAAGTCTGAACTTCTAGAACTCCAGAAAACTTCATTCCAAATCTAAAATTTCTCAGAAAAACCAAAAATAACAAAAAACTTGCAAAAATCCCAAAAAATAATGTTACATTGAAAACCTTAGGTTACTTTCCATTTTTAAGTGTTGATTTATACCTTCAAGATCAATATTTGATTGCTGAAAGCATCTGAGTGTTCCTGGGCTAAATTTCAAATAGATTTGGGTCATTCAAGTTTGTTTGGTTTAGTGTTGGTGTTGTGCTTCCATAGATTGGTTTTGCTATTGTTTCCTGGGCATTTGGAAATCATTTCTAACTGTTGCTTGCTCGTTTGATTGCTGCTGATCCTTTCCTTTCTATCTCCTTGTAATTCAGGTACATGCCTAGCCTTGAGTGATATAGCATATAACGACAGACACAATTTTCGTGGTATCGGGTCCACGCTCATGCATTAAACCTGTAGAGGGCCAAGTTTGAAGGCCCAAAATTGTTAGAAGTTAAAAACCCTTTAAAAATTATATTAGGAATATGAGAATTAATATGCAATATGAATTTAGGTTTTCGAGTTAGGTAGCGGATTCAAATTAAGTGGGTCCCTCCATTTGTTTTAATTCGGACTTGAACTCGATGCCCGAATTTATAAATATAAATTAATTAGGCCCTTTTAGAGATAAAACATTAATAGAAAAAATCGTAGTTGCTTTAGATTGGTCTTTAAATAAAAATGGGATGAGCCTCGCCAATGTACACACTGTAGATTGACTGAACCTCTAGAAGTATTTTGAACTGCAGTAACCCTAAAGAATTCGGCCAGAGAATTCACGATTAGAAGCAGGTATCTTGCTCGAAAAGAGAGAGAAAGAAGAGAAGAGAAAAAATTTACTCGGATTTTGAGAGAGAATCATTTGTTAACTGAAAAAAGAGAGAAAATAAATAAATAAAGCATTTATACCATAAAAACTTATTTTGCTATAAAATATAAAAGTATTTATAGAAAATAATATTTTAAAATAATTTTAATTTATAATAAATAGGATATATACCTATGCTATAGGAGGTAAAATTTCCATCATTAAACCATGACTCAACCCTAAATTAGATGGGTCAATCATAAAGTCCGTTTATATATGTATTATTTTATTCACGCCTTACTCACACGATTCTTTATAGATAGGCGGCAATTTGAGCCCAAAGTCATTTAACCCTTCCAATTAACTCAGAGATTAATGAGTTGGGCTATAATATTTTAGCTCATGGGTCAATTTGGTTTGAGCCCAAATTAACACATTATTTTTTTTAGCCCATTATGACCCATTTAACAGCTCAAAATACAACCATGAAACTCACCCACAACAAAGAATCTCAACCCAACTTATCTAGAAATTTACTTAGTCGTCCCAATTTTTCTTCTTTTGTATTCTTAATTTTCTATTCTTTTATTTTTCTACATCACCCACACTCACCTACACCTATCCCCCCCCCCCCCCCAAAAAAAAAAACAAATTTACTTTTTTTTTTGTATTTTTAATTTTTATTTTTTGTGTTTCTGCGCCACCCACCCCTCCCTCCTAACCCCCACTCCAATCCCCCCCCCCCCCAACCCCTAAAAAAATTTCACTTTTTTCTTTTGCATTTTCAATTTTCTGTTTTTTATTTTTATGCACCCCCACCCTACCCCACCCCCACCGCACAAACCCCCTCAAGTTTCTTTTTTTTTTTTTACTTTTTTTTTGTATTTTCAAATTTTTATTTTTTTATTTTTATGCACCACCCATTCTACCCGACCCTCACCCATATCCCCTTATCCATAAAATATTTGTCAACTTACATATTTTAAGATAAAATATTTTTTTTATGCAAGATTAGCATGATTCTAAAATATGGATCAAGTTAGGAGGGTTGGGTTATGACCCATTGTTTAGCCCATCTTGACCCAACCCACCTTAGCCCAAATACACTTTGGGCTGGGTTGGGCAATGTCCTATTTATTACCTAACCCATCTTGACCTGCCCAAATTCAACCCAACCCGCGCATTTGCCACCCCTAATTTAGTTGTGTTAAATGGATGGATTAGACTGATTTTGAGCGGATCAAAATAGGTTGAGTAAAAAAATAGACAGGTCAATGACCAACTCAAATGTTATCCCGACTGAGATAGACTGAGCCACGATGGGTTAAAATTTAGGTCATAACCCATCCCACCCAACTCTTACCATACTTTATTTAATGTCTGTTGTTTTCTTATGAATAGTTTAATTATCAAATGACTTTTCTTTCTTTTGTTATGATCATATATAACATATCAAAATAAAAGAAAAGCACTATTTTAAAAAATATTTTACTAAAGTTACTTATGAAATTAAAAATAATCAGATGTACAATTTTAAAATAGCCATTGTTTAAAAAGTAATTAAAATTTTAGCCACTTTTCATGTTAAGATAAATCTGAATGAAAATACTGCTCAAAATCCGAAAAATATTCCAGCATCATATACTGGGGTTCCAACATAATATACTGGAATTCCGGTATAATATACTGAACTTCCAGCATAATATACTGGAGTTCTATTATAATATACTGCTCCATTATAATATGCTGGAAGTTTATACGCAGGTGCTCCATTCTCCAGTATATTATGCTGGAACTTTTTGTGTGTTGGAGTTCCAGCATAATATGCTTGGAGTTTATACACAAGTACACCAATCTCCAGTATATTATGCTGGAACTTTTCGTATTGCAGCAAAATAGTGGCTATTATTTAATGACATTGCAAACACTGACTATTTCTTATTACCAGTCCGAAAACTAGCTAGCCCATGCTATTTTCACGTCAATTTGGGTTAAAAATTAGCCCAAGTTATATGGGCTCGATCAAGATAGATTGTGTTCAACAAATGGGCTAATCAATAGCCGGAATAAGCTATGAGAAACTCACATAGAGAGGTAGCTGAAGAACTTGGAGTGGAGTACTTCAAAACAGAGGGAACCATATTACTATAACAAGAAATCCAATTAAAACATCAGATTTATTACTGTCGCGGTAAACAACTGATCATTACACAAAATTGTTTCAGTAAAATTTATAGCAAAGAGGAATTAGCAACAGTTAGATGGAGATGCAATCACCAAATACAAAATTTTAATAACCCTGGTCAACGAGGTAGTCTCCAATTTTCTCAACAACCATGTTACACTGTCCTGGAGTCACTGGCTCTTCATATAAACCAAAAATCAGAGCTTGGTTAGTTTTCTTGATTGTTATCCCACCTGATCCCTGCAAAAAAAAAAAAAAAAAACACTTTACAGTTAACTCAATGGAAACAGATTGACAATATCGTCAGAAAAATAGCTGATGTTAGAATAATAAATAGCTTGACACTTCTCATCGTTGTTACAGTTTTCATAACTAAGGAATAGAGAGCAGGAATGTTCATTACATACGCTCAGTTGCTTGATGAAAATTTTCAAGCCAATGTCACCAAATAAATGTACATGATGTAAACCTAAATACAATGCAACAATAGAATTATGCTTGCATTTTGCAATATAACAGGATTTACAAGTTAGGGAAGCTAGGAGTTTTTGCTAGGTTGTTCAAACTTGAAAGTAGTTAAAAAAATCTCTGTCAAAGGGTGTTCAATATATGTTATATATTTCAGCGAATGATGGTCTATTGAGCACACTTATCATAGTGTAGCTTCGCCCATGGTTACAACCCCTAAGAAAGATAACTAAATAAAAAATGTTGGTACAAATAAAATGCAAGGATTAATATAGAACAATAAACCCATTGAATTTCCACAAGTGGAGTATGAGGAGGGTAAAGCAGGGCATGAACATTATTTTCGATAGACACTTGGCTATAGAGCGGATGAAATAAGGATTAATACACAATTCAAGTGAAATGTGGCAAAAATCTATTTCGAGAGGGTAAGAAATTTGATAACCTGTAAAAGGTCAGGAATTCCACAACAAAAGATTTAGCATATTTGAAATTATTTTGATGACAAGAGAAAAGAATAAATTACAAGGAAAGAAGAAAACAAAAACCTTTTTCCCGCGGATGACAGCGCCAGGTTCTCCTTGTATTACCATGTACTTTATTCCACCAAGAAATAGTCCAGTGGGAGCAAGAAATCCAGGTTCATCAAAATCTTTCATGATATTTGTAATTTCTTCTGGTTTAAACTGAAAACACAAAACACAGCACATTAATACTCGTCAATAAGTTCATATCATTACAAATTAAACGTAATTTGGCATTGAGATTATGATATTAATTACTACAGTAATTTTCTATGGTTTGAACAAGAGGCGGATTCAGAAGTTTAAGAGGATGGTGCACTATTGTGAAAAGACAGATCTAGAATTCACATTTGACGTGTTTAACTTTTGTCTCTTATACCATGAACTCGCTTTACATTTAAGATAATAGGTTCAAAATTAATTTTTTTTAATGATTTTCACGCATATGCCGAAAACAAGACCGTCCATCATACGAAGTGGGATTTGAACCACAAGTTTTACTTATTGAGGTGCACCCAATACTTATTGTACCATTGGAGCCTTTAAACACAGGTGCATCATGCACGCATATATATATATATATATATATATATATATATTTAAGTAATTGTGAAAAAATATAATATTATTTTACATGGTATAGGAAGAGGAGAATTGGTTCACGTGAACCCATATCCTAAAACCTAGCCCGTGGTTTGAACAGATTAACGTCACACATTATGCTTGCACTTGAGTAATTAATCTCAATCGAAATTAAACATATTGCATGATTAACATACACTAAATTGCTTCTCTGAACACTGTATAGTGCCAATATTGGACACGATAATATCATACGTAAATTTTTTTTTCAGATACTACATTAATTTCTGTGAATATCTATTGATACCAAATAATGATAGGTCAAAACTCAGAAAATTTTACACAAATAACAAATTATGTACCATAAAAAAACAGATCTAATTGAACTAATGGAAGAAAAGCACAAAAAGTATATACATTCCGATATAAATCATTTGCTCTCAGACATTTGGAGACAATAAAAATATATAAAATTAGAACGATACAGAGAAAAATATGAAACGAACAGATCCATAAAACTAGATTTTTTAAGAAAGAACCTTAGGGAAGGCGGGGCTTTGAGCCCAAACGCTACCATCATGTCCGAGAATAGCCGCCGCGGCAAGATGCTGGCCTTGGCCGTCAAAGTCGACCATCAAATGATCGTCCACGTAGGTTTGCCACGACATATTTTCAAGAATGTTGTTTGTGTATTTTCCTAGTCTCTTTGTTCTTAATCTTCAGAATAATATTTAATTCAGGCTTTGGTTGTTTCAAAGTTCAATGGTGCAATTGGGGAATGAAGAGTATAAATAGTTGGAAAAGCTAGAGTGTTGGTTTGAGGAAGAGAGAACGATGCGGGGAGTAACAAACACATAGGCGGATCTTAATTTTTTACATGATATGAATACACATATAAAAAATTATATACTTATTTAGGGTTTACATTTGAGGTAGTAGATATATCGTATATTCGCTAATTAATATTTTCGATCCATCTGAGATACGAAGTATGATATAAATGGACCTGCTTTTCCACTGTTCATGGATGGAGTAAGGTAACAAAATCTTTTCAACTTTTGGTTCCAAAGAATATTCTAAGAATATTGGAAAATTACCAGTTATGTCCATTTATAGGTAGCTCATTATAAAAATTGGTCAATTGATAAATATTATTAATATTAACCAAATTAGCCAATTAACTATTTGTAGCAAAAAAATATCAAATTTTTACTTTGTTTTGAGTGGGTGCTACTAGAATAGATGGGGAACAACTGAAAGAGCTTGAATCTTAGCTTTGGAATGATTTGGTGAAGTTTTGAGGTAGTTTGAATCAAAAACTCGAAATAAAACTGAACATGAAAAAAATGATATGTGTATCATTTGTGTATCAATATGTATCATATTTATATCAATTATGTATCACATGTATATACATCTATACCTGTGTGGGAGATACATGCGTGATACATGTTTTTGATACATGTGTCGCATATGACTTTTTTGAACTCGATTTAACTACGAGTTTTGTTACAAAATCAGTCCAAATCACCTCCAATCTTTCTCATATTTTGTATATTGATTTATCTATATATTTTCAATGAATTTCAACTATACCCATTGAAAAAGTTCCTTTTTTGTTTAGAATATATATATCACGCTTAAAAATATGGAAGGTGATTTTTGCATGTGACTCTTTGAGAGAAAGAACCCTATTATTTGGTTTTTCAATTTTTGTTGGCTAATTTTAGTAAGTCTATGACAAATGGCTAGAGGTAGGTGAATTGAGATTTATTTGGAATATTTGTGTAAGTTTCCCAAAAATATTTATATATGAATGTAGAAAACAACAAATGACGATATCACATTTTTTACGCTAGGAAAGTAAATATTATGAACAACTAAAGCATAGTTCTAGGGACAAGCCTACGGACATGCTTTACATATTCTTAACAAGTATTGTACATATACATCTACAACGAAAGGTAGAAATGGCATGGCATAGTCATATTTAAGGATGATTATTGAAGAAAGCGGCTTATTTGAAACTAGCGGAGAGAACAAATGAGAAGGAAAAGAGAACGAATTGGGAATGTTATAAGTAGGCAAAGAAAGAGGCGAAGTTAGTGGTTACGGCGGCCAAGACTGCTGCCTTTGGACTTATGTATGCAGAACTTGGGACCAAAGGCGGGGACAAAAAGTTGTACATGTTAGCCAGAGTAAGAGAGAGGAAGGCTCATGCCTTAGACTAAGTAAAGTGCATCAAAGACGAGGATGCCATACTATTGATAGAAACACCCATATTAGACGAAGAAGATGACAAACATACTTTCACAACTGTTGAACGAGGAGGGGGACAGAAGCATTGTGCTAGAGTCTGTGCGATTTTGGCAATTGTAGGTGTATTAAGTTCGAAGAGGTTATGGGAGCGATGCATAAGATGAGCAGGGGAAGAGCGACTAGGCCAGACGAGATCCCGGTAGAATTCTATAAGAGTGCAAACTATGTAAGCGTGGAGTGACTTACTAGTTTGTTTAATGTTATCTTTAAGATGAAGAAGATGCCCGAAGAATGGAGGCACAATACAATGATTCCCGTGTACAAGAACGAGGGTGATATAAAAAACTGCAATAACTATAGGGTATCAAGCTCCTGAGTCATAGTACAAAAATTTAGGAGAGGGTGGTGGAAGTTAGGGTGAGGAAGAGTGTGTCTATTTCCGAGAATCATTTTGGATTCATGCTAGGGCGATCAACTATGGAAGCCATTCATCTGGTGAGGAGACTAGTAGAGCAGTATATGGAGAGAAAGAAGGACAGACACATGGTGTTTATAGACCTAGAAAAAGGCATATGATAAAGTCCCGAGGAAGGTTCTGTGGAGATGTTTGGAGGATAGCGGTGTTCTAGTAGCATACACTAGGAAAATCAAGGACATGAATGATGGTTCTAAGATATGAGTGAGGACAATAAGAGTGACTCACATTACTTTCAGTAGTGATGGGGTTGCACTAGGGATCGATTCTTAGTCCGTTCTTATTTGCTCTGAAGATGGATGTGCTGACGTGGCTTATTCAAGGGAAGGTTCCATGGTGCATGTTATTTGCCGATGATATAGTGATGAATGATGAGAGGAAGAGCGGGGTCAATGCGAAGTTGGAGGTCTTGAGGCAGACCCTAGAGTCCAAAGGTCTCGAGTTGAGTCGGACTAAAATAGAATACTTTGAGTGTAAGTTCAGTGAAGAAACTCATGAAGCAGACGTGGATGGGAAGATTGATACCCAACTCATCCCGATGAGGGGTAGTTTCAAGTATCTCGGGTTTATAATCCAGGGTAACATAGAGATTGATGAGGAGGTCTCACACCGTATCAATGCGGGGTAGATGAAATAGAGGCTCACATCCGATGTTTTGTGTAATAAGAAGGTGCCACCAAGACTTAAGAGTAAGTTCTATAGAGTGGTTGTTAGACCTACTATGTTGTGTGGGGCTGAGTGTTGGCCAGTCAAGAATTCCCATGTTCAAAGGATGAAAGTAGGAGAAATGAAGATATTGAGATGGATGTGTGGGCATACCATGAGAGATAAGATTCGGAATAAAGTTATTTGGAACAAAGTGGGAGTGGTCCCTGTGGAGGGCAAGATATGTAAGTTGAGGCTAAGATGATTCCGTCATGTGTAAAGGAGAAGTACGGATGCTCCTGTTATAAGGTGTGAGAGGATGGCCGTGTGATGCTGAGAATGGGTAGATGAAGGTGGAAGAAGTACCGGGGAGAGGTAATTAAGCTGGATATGGCGCTACTTCAGCTCATTGAGGACATGACCCAAGATACAAGGGTGTGGAGGTCGAAGATTAGGATAGTTGGCTAATAGGTAGTCGAGAGTTTCCCGTTCTTTTTTAGTAGTATTAGTAGCTCCCTTTTTTTCTTATTCATTGATCCCTATTATTTGCTTATTGTTTCGCTCGCTTTGTGTATTGTATTTTTCAGTTTGTTACTATTTGATTCTATTATTTCATTTACTTGTCTTTTTCTCCTCTTCCTTATTGTCCTTTATCCCCATATTCTTTCTTTCGTCTTCCTCTTTTTTCTTCGTATTTTTCCTTTCTTACTTTTCACTTTTTCTTGAGCCGAGGGTCTATCGGAAATAACTTCTCTAGCTTGTCAGGTAGGGGTAAGGTTTGCGTTCAACTAGCCTCCCCAGATCCCACTTGTGAGATTATACTGGGTATGTTATTGTTGTTGTTGCTATTGAAAAATAACTAGTGTTCACAAAACTATTGGAAAGTAGCAATTATTTAATGTAGAGATAAAATTTGCACAAAGTACCCTAGCTGAAACATAAAAAGTTCCAGCATAATATGCTGGAATATAAAAATAAACTTCCAACATGTTATGTTGAAACTCCAGCAAATTATGAATTCCAACCCATTATGTAGGAATGTCATATGTAAATATTGGAACTCCAACATATTTTTTGAATTTTTAAAGGTACTTGTTCGAATTTTATTTTTATATAAAAAAATGGCTATTTGCAATTATCATCTATATATCTAGCTATATCTGATTCCCCCCCCCCCTCCCCCCCCCCCAAAAAAAAAAAAAAAACAAGGGATGGGTTTCAAAAACAATCGTGTTCCATTTTTTTTTCTTTTTCAGTTGGCTCGCTAATTGATTAACCTCTTCTTGCCTATCTAAACACGTATCTATTATTTAATTTGGGGTATTATTATTTATGATATGTGTCAGAAATTATTTATAATTGGTAGGCGAAAAAGTATATATATATATATGTTATACATTTTTACGGCTGCTATTACAATGTCATTTTCCCTATCAATTTCAGGTATCTAGGATCACTCAGGCTGGCTACTAGCAATCTGCAATTCAAAGACGATCTCACAGTTAATCCATGGAGTGACTACTAAGACCAAATTAGGCAATTTGTAATCTAACTTTTTCTTTCCTATATTTTCACTTACAATGTACTCTCGTAATACACTTTCACGTTATCGATAAACCAAAGGAACCACAATGAAATTAACTGCTCACTTTTTATGTCTCGGTTTTACAAATTAAGCAGCCTCCCAATTTACCTAACACTAATGCAAATTGGCCTAGTTAACTATAATGATTCAAATTTCAAATTTAGCTAGAAAAAAAAGAGAAGAATAATAAAAGGTTATAACAGAGAAGGTGTCACCGTACACTATTTTTTATGTTAGGGGTATTAGGACTCTTAGCAGTTATCCAGGAGTATATCTAGGACTCTTGGAAATTGATAATCTTTTCCAAAATTGCGGTTGAAATCTTTTGAATAAAGTAAACGAATAATTACATATATTGATAAAAAAACCGATACCATTACAAATAAGGACTAGGCCATTATATAAGAGTACATGATAATAACGGTTTCCTTACTTAGGCATTAATTTCCTTGATTATCCGTTATCATATATAATTGTAACGGAAGCATTATAAAATATCTCGTACCCATGATTAATGTTGATTTTCCTTCCTTATTTATAACAGATTCGTGCATCTTCACTCCTATGGTCTTTATCTATTTCGTTCTTATTTCTTCTTCTCCAGCTGTCAGGGTCGGTTCCTTTTATAAAGAAACACCGGGGTGTCTCTCCCGTGCCTTCTTGAATTCTTGAATTCACTTGATTGAGCATTCTACCTCTCACATTGATGATAGTCCATGTGTCATCCTTTTTCTACTAATACAAATAGTCCTCTCACTTTCTGAATATTTAGGAAGTTGTAAATATTTATGGCAGAAATTCCTTGCCGACGTTTCTCGAGTAACGTAATGTCTTTTCCAGAACCCATGCGACATACATCATGTCTATTTAATGCTCAAGAAATGTGTCTCATTATAATTGGTTCTGCGATTTTCAATGCCTTTTTAGGGTTTTCTGCGGTTGCATCAGTCAGAAAGTGACAGTTCCATGATAACAGTTCATAATGATCAACCCTGATGACGATTGCTTTCCCTATAAATACTTCATCACACTCACTTTTGAAAGTCTCTTTATTCTTCCTTGCATTCATCTTCCTAACCTTTTCTTGTATTTCTTCATCTTTTTCTTGTATTTCCTCCATTAAAGATGTCTTCACGTTCTCAAAATTCTTCTTCATCATCAGACCCCTGTAAATTAGTTATCACTAATAAACTTGCTCCTTCTACTGCCCCTACCAAGAGTAGGAGAGGTGGCAGATTCCGTAGTCTAGGGGAAGAGATCAGAACGAACCCATGCGTGAACCTAATGTCTCTGAGATTGTCCCACAAGAATTTTCTTTTGTATCAGATCATGAGGATATGAAAAGGCAAGTTTCTTCTTGCATCTCTTAAACCCGCTGAACATTACCCAAGCCTGATTATCCCAGGCCTTTGGTTCCACGTGACTGACACTAGAAACCAGATTTTCCAGTAATGATTCCTGGTGCTAATCAAAGAATCGCCTCTTACCAAGCTGGTTACTCCTTTATTTATACCTATCCTTTTACTTAAGGATTTAATCCTCCATTGATCCCGTGGTTATTGAGTTTTGCCGCTACTTCAACATTTGCCTCTGTCAAATAGTTCCCATCGTGCCGTGATCATGGGTGGTATGCTCAATTTGTTACTGCCTCAACTCATAGGCTAGTGGGTGATGAAAACATGCCATTCCAGGAAAATTGGAATTTTACATGTAAGTTTATTTCCTCTTATTTCCTTACTTTTCTTGATAATTTGATTTTATTTACATGAATGTATGTTCATTTTTTTAGCAACCATAGAAGTTTCGAGGAAATATCTGGCTTCCGTGCTTGGATAGAAAAGATATTGACTGCTGTTCCCATAGATAAGAGATCCTAGAAATTTCTTTCACAGAAGTTTGGATGGAAAGTGAAGACTCATGGTAACTTTTTATTCTCATGGCTCTCTTCCTTTATTTGTTCCTTCCTATTAATGCATGTATTTTTTTCCCTTTTGTTTGGTTTGCCATTCGTGGCATCAACCCCGCTTCTGTTCCTTCTGCGAGGCTTTTTATAAGCTCTACACAAGAAAAATATTTTGAGCGTGTCTTCCACCAAGGTGAAGAATGCTGAAGCTAGTGGGTCTGAAGATGAAGAGGATACTGAAGAAGGTTCCTTAATGAGGAAACCACGAGTCAGAAGGCGCGCGATTTTCGATGATAAAGCATATGTCTCACAAGATCCCCTTCTAAGTTCAATTCCTTTTAGTCTCATTGATGAACCAGAGAGTGTCCATTTGGATATCTCTGATAAAGATGTTGATAATCTTGATAACCCCCCGACAAGTCCTATTGACAAGGTATTTGCCCAAGGTTTCAAGGGTGCAGAAGAATTTGGTCCTGTCTCGGAAGAGCAGCCACTTGCCTCTCTTCTAATGACGTCAATTGCTCCTTCTGTTGATCCTCCTATTTCTCCGCCTATATTCACACTAGTGGTTTCCCTCGTTGCCCTTTCTCATGAAGAAGCTGAGTCTTTTGGTATTAGACGGGGTATGCAAACAGTTCTGATTGAAGTCTCTGGTGGTGGGAATCTTTTGAAAAATCCTGGACGAGCTGCGGTATGGTTGAAACCACTCCTTGGTCCCATGTAAAGGAAACAACTCGAGTCTCACAGTTCCTTGACTAGTGAGTGGCATCATTCATTCTTCCCTCAAGGTATATCTTTACTTACTTATTTTCCTTTCCTTCTTTTCTCGTTCATAACTCCCTTGATTTGTCTTTTGTTAGATCAATTTGATAGGTACAAAGCTTATGAGAAGGATTTCTTGGACAAATCAGCAGGTGATTGAGTTGCGCATCAAGGCTGACAATTGGAAATAGCAATTCGAAGGCCTTCAATTTGAGAAAGACGTTGTTGCTGAGGATAAATGAGCTTTAGAACAACAACCGAGGATGATCACCCCTGAACTAGTAATTTTAAATGCTTCTTCCAATCAAGTTGAAAAAGACAAGGATATATTGGAATACCTTTTCGTTGAACAACACTCAAAAGCAACTGAAGAAATAAGGAGTTTGAAAAAGCTCCTTAAGCAAAAAGAGGTGTATATGTGTGATCTGGTACATATACTCACCCATGCTCAATAAGACCTCTGTGCCTCCATGGATAAGATTCAGTTCCTTCAAAGTTCTCTTAATTCTTTAAAGGCATCCTATGAATCCGTAGAAGCAGAAACAGAAGAGTTGAAAGCTGAGATTGAGTAGTGGAAGAAGGATTACAAGGCCCTTGAAGACAAGTTAACACTTGATGTTAGCTGGGTTGTTTTGAACACTCGCTTCAAGACTCTAACTGAAGTTAGCCAGGAGGGTTTTGACCTTAGTGCTGAAATTGCAAAAGCTAAAGTGACGATTGAACAGACTCAGTAGCGTCAAAGCTTCTCAAAACTCGAGGATGAGATTTCCAAAGGTGATGGTGATGGACTTACTCCCAACAAAGCCGATGCTCAGTCCTCGTGTTCTCAAGTTAATCCTTCTTCTCCCGTTGATGATGCTCCCTAGTTTTTTCGCTCTTGAATTTTGTGGAAGTTAATTGATTTTCCTTTGATTTTTTGGAATTATCTTCTTATTTTTTGGATAATTTTTGGAAGATTTTACAGCCCTATTTTTGGGGCGATGATAGAAATATCTCTTTACTGCATATTATGTTTTCTGCTTTTTGAGTCTTTGAGCTTATACTTACATTTAAAATCCTTTAGTGGTCCGTGACTTTAATGTGCATGAGTTGCTATAAAATAGGGCCCTTTTATATTAACAACACCGATGAAGATGACATCTCATCTTCATATTGGTTCAAAGATATGAAACATGATGTAATTTGAGGAAGTTTTATTTTTTGAGATTTCAAATAAATAAGTATGTATAACATTTCATAACATCTTTCTTTGTTGCTGGTTTACAAATTCAGGTATGTCTCCCCATGACTAAATTTATGTCTTTAACCTAAAAGCGTGTTGGTATATATTGCACTTTTTAGTGCCCATCCTTTTCACAAGCTTGAACACCTTTGAATTTTTTCTTCAAGAGTTTCTTCAAGGTTTTAATTCTAGCTGAAGTATGCTCTTGGTATCCATATTCTTTCTTGCATAGTTCACGCAATGTTAGAGCATTGAATCATGTGATCTCGAACACTAGATCAGCTCCTTACTTTTGGTAATTTTCCTAAAAAAATAAATACATACAGGACTGAAGATAATCTTTTAGATGATGACTGCATAATCCTTTTTCCATCAGAAATGTTGTAACCTAGACCGAGAATAATTTAGTATTACACATGTTTTTCAGGGCTAATATCATCATTTGGTACGGGTAAACTTTTTTCCTATCATCTAAAATGGTTAGTAAAATTTAAATAAACAAAACAAAGAATTGAGCTTGTATGATACATGACCGTGGGTATTAACCTCTTTTAGAAGTAATACTTCTTCAAATGGACTGCATTCCAATGTGATGGTAACACCTTGCCATTCATGGTTTCCAATTCGTATGCTCCTTTTCTGTTAATGCCTTTAACCCTATTTGGGCTTTCCCAATTTGGACTCAACTTCCTTGTGTTCGCCGCTTTTGTCGACCGGAACATCTTTTTGATGACGAAGTCCCCAATTTTTAAGTACCTCAGGTTTGCCTTCCTGTTATAGTATCGTTCAATCATCTACATCAGAGCAGCCATCCGAATTAATGGTGCTTCCTTCCTTTCTTCTGTCAAATCCAAATTTACTCGTATCTCTTCCTCATCTGTTGCCTCAGTAGTATGTGTGTACCTCGTGCTTGGTTTGTCTATCTCCACCATAATTAGAGCTTTCCATTCCATACACAAGTGAAAATAGGGTTTCTCCTCTACTAGTCTCTGTCGTTGTTTGGTAAGCCCATAACACACCTGGTAGCACTTCTGGACATTTGCCTTTTGATTCTTCCAATCGTTTTTGTGTGTGGTGAAATTAAGGGAATCTATCTCCCACCATTAAGGTATATTCAGAATGTCGTGGGATCACCTCGAGGCTGTGGGATCATGATCGGGCTCCCTATCTCGAGGATCATCCGCGACCCTACAGTGGCTCAGAGGTTAAAGGATCTGTCCGCGGCCCAGCAAAAGTTACGTAGACGGGGGTCTATCGAGGCAAGCAACTAGAATCAATAGGCCCCGGTGTCTTGTCCAGCCATCCCATCCCCATATCTCTAAATTTAATTCACTTTGTACCATACCGTGTTCCCTCGCCTATATAAAAGGAACCCATACCGTCTTGTAAGGGGTTGATGTTGCTCTATTTCTCCACAAGTGCAATGATCTCTCTCTCTCTCCCTCTCTCTCCCTTCTCTTCTAAGTTGTTTATTCTCACTGGCCCGGGGCCTCCTTAGCATTTATCAATCTCATATCTGTTCTTCACTACTTTGCTCAATATTCTTAACATAGAGCCTTGCTCGATCGCACCTTTGACTATTATCCCATCCCTGGCCATCCCAGATAGTTCGAGATCGATACCAACACCATCCCTGAGGTCCCATCGACCATATTCGCACTCAGGCAACACCCTTTGGTTCGATTACTGCTCCATCTTAGCTCGCATTTTATCATTATACTTCACTTTCTTAGCATTAACTGCTTTAACAACTAGCTCGGGAATAGATCACGTATTTTTAGAATTCTATTTACAAATTTAATTGTTGTTACCATTTTCATGGTAAATGGTTTGGCGCCTACCGTGGGGCTAAAATAATAGTGATTATTTTTTTGCTAGTTTCGTCACAAAAATACATTATCATTCACATTTTTTCTTGTCCAAGATCCTTTAATTTCAGGCCAAAATGTCCGGCTAGATAAACGGAGTTGAAAATGGCAACCTCAAAAATATTTGGGAAAATGGCGTGGCTATCCCGGATGCCGGAGCACTTCCTTGGAATCCTGATATTGCTCCCGGACAGATCCTAGCGAATGTGGATTGACATGACACACCTTTCGACGAAACTTCTCACACCGACCAGAGTGTACGGTGCAGCAACCAATGGGAAGCACAGATAACTTTGGCCCAGGTAGAACATGAAGTTAGTCTTCATGTTATTTTTGAAATGTTGCAGGCACGATAGTTCACTGTCGCTCGACTGCAAAGTCGCTCGGTAGACCCCCAGCGTAGTAGCGACGGAGATATCTCCTTATAATGAGCTTGTACCCGAGAGATCAAGTAAAGACGGGTTGGTAATTGACTCTGCCGCAATGAGGGTGCTTGGGAATCTCTTCGAAAGGATCAAATTGGGTTCATGGAAGCTCTTACATCAATCGTCTCCCGAGGAAACTGTCCCGGAACTTGCTTCGTTTAACCTATAATGCCGGAACTCCCCGCAATAGATAGGACCTCGGATCCCTACGGGCGCACTACCGCTTGCGCATGCACCATATAAGTATGGTCCTACATGGAAGTGCACGCCAATACAATCAAAGCAGTACTGAGAATGCCCGATACACCTGACGCCAAAAGAATAAGAAATAAAATGCTGCAGGAAGCCGCACCCCATTCTCTGATAGGACGAATGAGATCACTTTCAGTTACCGAAGCCTAAGTGAAGCATGCCCAATGACTCCAGAGCCTTTTGTGCGAAGCCATGAATGCCAGGAATCTTAGACCTGTTCGACCAAGACCCCTTCAACTATGGCCTGGCACAGGAACTGCAGGGCGCGCGAGGTCAACGGCTCAAAAGAACGACAACCGTGCTATTCAATAGAGGTCGCCACCAAGTATCATCAAGAGGTCAGGCTCGAATCCAGCTCCAAGGGAGGAAGGATATTGAGAAAAACAAAGCTGACTATCCACAACGTATTGCCACGATAGTAAAAGGGAGGCGGCACCCTTCAAAGATCTATAAAATACATAGAGAATGTGCTCATTGCCAGGAAAAGACGGGTCCAGGGAATATACCCAAAAGACACCTTTGCATCCAAGGAAAGGGATGGCGAGACTTCACTTCAGCCTCGTATTCATACGTTGGTAACCCCCATCATCGTTTGACCTATTTCAAATAAAGTATGCGTTCATGAGTACAGATGTTTCGACCAATTTCACCGACGACGTCATTCCTAAGCCAATAGGGCAGTTTGGACTAATGAACCAAATCACTCCCACACCTTGAATCTTTGGTGGATTCCATACGCCGATCGCCATAGCAATCAGGAAGGCCGCTCCCTCTCTACAACCCCCAAAGCTCGGGCTGGAATGCCGAGCCCATGAAGCACGGATGTTTTATTCTTATGACAGTGCGCACACTGCCCAGAGGAAATTTCGACCCCACTCCGCCAAAGTGATGAAACTCCCAGATAAAGGTGAAACTAAGGCATTCGACAAAAAGCTACACACTATGGGAGGAAATCCCTAACCATATGACCAGTCGCCGGCATCAACGCCTCTGCCTTTGAAGGGATCAAAGGGTAAGAAAAATTGCATTTTGGCCAAGACTGGTTTAACGCGGTGGAAGGCTTTATTAGAGGTCGCGCCTTGAAATGGAAGGAACATACCAAACCTCGAAAACGTCCCCTACACACCCTGCAGTAGGAAAGAACTACTCCCCCGTTTGTCGCTTCTTTCCTTTACTAACCTACATGCAACCAGCACGCCAAGGCATTCAGAAATTCTAAACTCCACTCGGAGATCCGAGACCTCCACGCGACCCGCTGAGCTCTCTTTCCTCGATCGGGTTTCCAACCTAATGGTTCCGCTAGCATGATTATTAGCGGAGCAACGTATCCCCAAGAAAGGGATACGATAAGCTCATAGTCCGTTCTTCTACAGATGGACGATGTGCGATGACCTCAACTTAAGGGTACCATCCCCTCAGAAGGGCCAATAAATGGCTGGCTAAATTCCAAAATGGAATCATGTAAACGGATCAGATAATCAGAAGATCCACACCATGCAGGCCGAGCGCACAACAGCGGGACGATATGTATTTACCGCATACGTTTACGCCAAGCAACAAAGAATACCTTTCAAATGCTTCTCCATCAAATGAAGAGCCATACCCATGCAGGCTGAGCTCAAATGCTTCTCCATCAAATGAGTCCAGATATACTCGTAGACTTAGCATCAGCGATTCAACAACTTATATGACCCCAGGGTCAAAACTCTGGGCTCACAAAGCCCCTGGATGGCAACTCCAAGGTCTTAAGAAGCTGTCATCAAGCTTAAACAAACTTGATGACTCGGAGACTGCGGTTAATCGCCATACAATTGGAAGTTCTAAAACTATAAGACCCCTAGTGGCCAGCCTCGACTTAACCAGATCTATTCTACAAACTATAAAATCTCAATAGGCATGACAAACTATACGACCTCAATAGGCATGACAAATTGTAAGACCTCAATAGGCATGATAATGCCATAGTTTAGGCAATACATCACATTTATAAGAATCCCTAAATTGCATACCCTCGATGAAGACGCCTAAATTATCAATGGGGATAAAAAATGGCAATGGCCAAATGCATATGAATACGGTCCAAACGGCTGATCCAACCAAAATAACGCGACTCGGGGACTCCCGACTATCGCTAAAAATCATAGGCCACTACTCCGAATATACTTTGGAAAGAACCTATTAAAACAGGCTTCCCTTAACAGGCAAAAATGAGCTCCAACAATGTCGTCTCTAAAACGCAAGAGCGTCGATCTACGAGACTTTACGAGGTGCTCAAAACATCACCAGAAACGACTTGAAATCGAGGTTCCTCTGGAACTAACGACGGGTCAGGCAAAAATACTATAAAAAGACCTTAACGTGCGAAAACAAAGTGTACAAAAATTCCACAGGCAAAAACATCATTAGAGCCATTGTCCCCATCTAAGCAATCCTACATGCCTCATATTGATAGGTCTCTACGACCAAACAGCGTAAGAGCCATTGTTGCCAGCTAAATAATCTTAATAACTTGAGGATTAAAATGAGCTCGAATCGTAACCCGAATCGGAGACTGGATCCAAAATAATTAACTATGCAAAGCCTCCAACAACATACTAAAAGGTCTTAAATGACCAAACGACATAAATGCCACTATCTTCATCCAGGGAATCATGGAAATATACGAGTCCATTACAACTCGAATCGCAACACGACTCAAAGAGTGGACCCAAAAGGTGCAATATGCCTAAGGGCACAGGCATGAATGCCACTGTCGCCGACTAGAAATTCAAGGAAATTCAAGGGCCGATTACAGCTTAGATGGCAACGCAATTCGGAGACTGGACCTAAAAATTACAAAATGCCCAAAGGAAGAAATAAAAACCACCATCGCCAGCCAGAACAAATTCAAAACTCGAGGGTAAATTACGCTCGAATCGGACCCCGACTTAGAGACTGAAACCGAAGACATTTAAAGCATGCAAGCCTAAGGGAAAATTTGGGGTCAAATCGACCCAGTGAAAACTCCAACAAGCAGAAATAGAGAAGATACAAGTAACAGGGTTTCCCCTCTTATTACTACATATTGATGACGAGACACAATCTCCGCATGCGTTGTATAATGAAAGGTATATATAAACAACAAAGAAAGCAGGTAATATTCGTTCCCCTTTTTTTTCAGCAGCTACGGCCCGTCGGTCTTCTCCTTATCATCCTCATCATCAGATATCAGGAACTTGGTATCAAACTCCTTTCCTTTGGCTTGTCCAATCTCATCCGAAAGATCAAAGCCTCTGACATGAATCTCCTCGAGGGTATCCTTCAGGGATCTGCACCTCTCTTACTCCCTGCTGACATTTGCACAATCAAGGTCCTTCTTCAGTCAACCTTAGCGAGCAGTGGCACTCCTAGAATGAGCTGCCATTTTTTGCCCCACATTGGTATTATTCACTACGACCTCGGCCCGGACGTTCACCACCTCGGTTTTTGCCCTTGATAGCTCGGATGTTAGTCTCGTGATCATCTTTTCCCAAGCAGAATCATTCACACAAGCGGCCAGAATTTGCATCTCAAAAGCGAATGGGGTGGATCGAGCCCTCTTTTCGGCCTGAGAATAGGCACTAACACACGCTTGTATCTTAGTGAATTCACGTTTGGCTTTTCCGACCTCACCCCAGAGTTATTACAGTTCATCCGCCTTGTCCTTCAACTGAAACGGCAACATGTCAAAGACGGTAGGACAAAAAGGGCAATACATGCCAGAGCGAAATGCAGTATACATGTTTCTCCAAGAGGGCCGCCCGGGCGCGACTTCGGTCCGCTCCTCGCTGTAATGAAACGAGTTCATTATCCTTCACCGCATAGTAAACTTTGAGGGATTTTCCCTTTCTCGAGCCTCCCACAACGGGTCCTCAAAATGAAGCATCACGGTTTTGAGCCTATCAAAAGCCTGAAGAAGAAAAGCTGAGTGAGTAAAGGGAAGTGAAAGGAGCATGGGGCCAGAACATCCCTACCACGGCCAAAAATCACCATACCTCGTTGAGGGCCGAGGAAATGTTCGATGATGCATTAATATCAGAAGCTTGACGACCGACCGAATCGCTTCCTTTCAACTACTGCGGAGGAGGTGCCTCACCGCAAGCCCTCTCGCACCACGGAACACCTTTCCTTTTGCCAATGCTCTTTGATCCTTGGGCCAGTAATATCTCCTCCCCCTCCTCCGAGGAATCTAGTCTTGTCTCGAATGAATCCCGCCACCTGCGATAGAGGAATCAAAAAAATCAACAAAAAGGAAGCCATCCCCCCCAAAAAGGAGGGGGAACACCAGGAACCTATCATAATGCTTCGCATCCCATCTCCTTTTTGAATGATCTCGCCACCGGCGCCTATCATGAA
Source organism: Nicotiana benthamiana (assembly GCA_034376525.1). Classification (NCBI taxonomy): domain Eukaryota; kingdom Viridiplantae; phylum Streptophyta; class Magnoliopsida; order Solanales; family Solanaceae; genus Nicotiana; species Nicotiana benthamiana. Next base: position 122,765,627 of record CM067325.1, read on the forward strand.
CCCAGCAAACTGCCAGTCTACGAGGCCATTCGGCTAAATATGGGTCCTCACCGGGAAATGAATGAGTTGATGTAAACAAAGGACATGAAGACATCGTAATGGGGCCAACTTCATATGAAAGGAAAGATGGTTCGAACAGAATGCTTACGTGCGGAGTTCCATTTCTCAGGAAATAGTAAAAATTCTCTAGGAATAATGTTGGTTGTCCAGATTTTAATGAACTGACTCATCCATCCACGGTCCTCATCCTCCATGTTGCTGAGTGTAGAAGCTCGAGTAGACCTACGCTGAAGAGAAACTAGGCCCCGATAACATAATGGCCAGTACAACCTTATGAGCTGACTGAGGGTAAACACTATCCCGACCTTGTCTATAAAATATCTCCAGAGAAAGGGATGAATCTGTGCCAACGTTACTTGTTACCTTCTACAAAATCGAGCACAACCCGATCCTGGGAACCCGGTGCGAGGACATGGGTATACACGCTTAAGAAACCCTCAACATGCGTCATAAAACTTCCTCGAGGGAAGGTACTTGTAGAATCACGCCTTCCCCACTCTCTCCTTATCATCCCGAGTTCTTCTCCCTCACTGATGAAATAATCCACGACACGTGCTCCTATTGGCCCGAAACATTGGGAGGCTTCCCCGATATGGCGACCCTTTTCGTGGTAGCATACTCAGGGTCTCGCTTCCCAAACATGTGGAGAGGGTCGTTGGTGCCAACCAAAGGTGGAACATAGGAAGGAATCCCCTTCGTCCAAGGATTAGGTGTCGAATCAGAAACCATGGTCACGATGGAATAAGGAGAAGAAGAGGAGGATCCAGGCAAAAACTCCCTGAAGTAAAGAAGTGGAAGGACTCGCACAAAGCGTCAGGCTCTACAGAGGAGATATGCTTATCAAACAACTGCAAAATCACTGCTTGAAGGGAGGATAGATAAATATATAGGGGCCAAGCAACAACTGCTCAATTGTCCAAGAAGGCCTATTAATTCTGGTCGCGTTAATGTCACGTTCTCCTTTGGGAGTGCACCGACATAATCATCTCAGGCTCCCACATAACCCATAAAATCAAGGGACCTTGGGAGTATTGGTTCAGAGGAGCCATTGACTAAACACCGGAACGTGGCTAGTCTCGGGCCCACCCGGTACATCATACGAAAAGGCTCTAAAGGGCCGACGCTCGATGCTTGGAAGAAAAAAAAAGAGGGGGGGGGGGAGGAGAGAGGGAAAGCAACAAGAATGATTAGCATAATAAAAGCTCTTTTCGTGCATTTACAAAAAGGAAAAATACCTTTTTACTCTATTCGTCTCCTAGGAGGGGAACACACGAGACAAAAAAAAGAAGGCATACATTAAAGGGCTCGAAGTCTACTCATTGCCACTATCATCTTTGACCCCGTCAGGGACAATAAAAAGCATTAGTCTTCCTTCCATCATGCGAGCCTCCTCCAGGTCGGCAGATAGCTTGAAACCTCTGGCCTCGAGTTCTTCTAGGACCTCCCTCTTCTCCTTCGCCTTAGCATGCTCGACAGATCATGCCAGTTTCTACCCATCCGCCAGGGATATGTTATGAACCATTGCATGCGCTATAGGCGCATCCTCTCTATATGTGGCAGGATCTCACTCGGCCTCATACTTAGCCGTGCCCAATGTATTAATCGCCATGCGAGTGTCCAAGAAAATGCCCCTGGATGTCGCCAATTCCCACTCATAGTCTCGCTCCGCTCCTTCAACCCCGAGACCTACGCTTCTAACTGGCTAATCCATGAGCTGCTCTGCTCGACCTGCAATGAAAGGAAAGAAGGTGAATCTTTATATACAAAACATATGTGGATACAGAGTAAAAGTGCAGGTTTGAGAAAGTGGAATATCTTAGCAGCAAGAGCGGCCTTCTCCCAAAGAGATGCCTCCAAAGAGGCCCGAAGCTCCCCGAACTATTAATCTCCCCAGGCGCCACGAGCCTCCGAGTCTTGAAGTTTTGAAGCAATGTTATTATGCTCCTTCTGATGGAAATAAAGTTCCCTATGAAGCCGAAGGATGGAATGATCATACATCTCTTAACACTGCGGTACACCGATAAAGTTAAGAGAGAGGACGAATAATGCTCGAGAACAAAAAGAAACGCGCAAGGAAAAATTATCACATGCTGAAGGGACTTCTTTGCCTCTTTAACGGCGCCAAAAATATCGAGATCATCTTCGTTGATTATTCTATCAAAAATGTTGGCAATGAGGCCTACCCCTCTGAAAGGAGTACCAACTTTGGTGTCAATAGTCCCTTCGACAACCCTCAAATATCTTGATGATACTCGGAAGTTCTAAATAAGATCGCTTGGGTTGCCGATTTCTCCGAATAGCAGCCTATGTCCTTGGAAAGTCCCAAAACACAACCCATCAGGACCAACAGTCCTACTAGCAGAAGCCATATTGAATCCGGCCGCACGATTTAAAGTCACATCAATATTCGCTTCGAGGACCCCAGCTCTTTATCCCTGCCGGACCCAGCCGTCCCAGACTCAGCAGTCTCTGACCGGGGCACCTGTATATCTCTCATACTGGACCTCGTCCTCCTCTTCAACGAACTTCTATCCTCGTCCTCTCCCTAACCTCAGGGTTCAACCTGGATGTTAGGGCATCAATTTTCTTAGGATAAGTAGTGGCCGCCCTGTCTTTTCTTTTCTTGTTCATATCAAGACCTAAGCCTCCACTTTACCATCGGGGGGGGGGGGGGTAGCCTCATATGGATGTTCTCTCCAAAGCCTACACCAACACAATAAACGCAACACACCATTGCTTAGATCTCGGAAAGGAACACAAAAGGTGAAGCACAAGCGGTGATGAAACCTCACCGTGATTCTTGGCCACCCAAAACTCTTTAGACATGACGGTCCAAGATCGTAAACGATACAGGAACCTTTCATCCAAATGCCTGATCCATCCCGCCAAATTTGGGACCACCTCAAGATGCCAATCAGCGGCTCGAGAGAGCACAAAAGGGTTATTGTGACAAATAAAAGAATAATTGAGAAGCAGCTAAAGGGAACTTCACTTAGGTCGATCGTTCCATCGCTCTGGAAAGGGAATCCTCCGGGCCGGGATAATATCCGAGGTCCTCACTCGAATGAACTTGACCGTTGTCGAAGCTTGATTAAGCCTCGATACATCCGAGGGCGGTACAATCTGATCAAATGGTTGAGGGTAAAGACCTCACCTGTAACCCCTTCGGTAAAGTGCCTGAGCATCAATAAGATCCTACAAAAGGATGAGTAGATCTGAATGAGGGTCACCCGATATTGAGCACATAAGTCAAGGATAAACAGATCGATTTCCAAAGGAGGAGATTTGACAGATTTATCGGGACCCAGGGTGAATGGTTAAGTATATATGTAGAGAAAGCAATCCTTGAAGTCGGTAATATTGTCGCTGGGGTCAGGAATATCTACCTTCACTACCTTGCTCCATCTGTAGTCCTTTTTCAATTTATCAATATTGGTCACGATGCTAACATATCGAGATACGTGCTCACATTGACCCAGTATAGACGAGGGAGTTTCGATGTCGAAATCATCCGACATGTCAATATTGGGAGGAGTCCATTGCTCTAAAGTGAGAACCAATTTATTTTCCCCCTCAGACAATCGGGATGACGATGAAGTATCATTCATTCGAGGGACTGTCCTAGAAGTCCTGGCCATGAAAAATGGTAAAACCTTTCCGTAAAGAGAAGGAAAGATGTAAAGGTATCAAATTGAAAAAATTATTTTTTAAGAGCCTAAAGAAAGGTAAAGATAGAGAGTGGCTAGCAACCAGAGCATTTATAGGAACCGCTGGGAAAGCAAAAGAGAAGAACCTACGACAGCTCATGGGTTTCTCGATTACCGCATTTGACAGCGGCCCTGCACGGTTCCCTGGGACATGTCATTTAATGCCCTTAGACAGTTGACGTCATGGAAATAATGGAATCGGTACGACGATTCAATATCGTTTCCTATCACTTTGTTCTAGGAAACACTGAGACTATCTGTGTGTGGTGAAATTAAGGGAATCTATCTCCCGCCATTAAGGTATACTCATAATGTCGTGGCAGCACCTCGCGGCCGTGGGATCATTATCAGACTCATCTCGAGGATCATCCACCACCCTGCAGCGGTTCCAAGGTTAAGGGATCTACCCGCAACCCAGTAAAAGCTACAAAGACAGGGGACTCCCAAGTCAAGCAGCTAGAATCAATAGGCCCTGGTGTCCTGTCCAGCCATCCCATCCGCATATCTTTACATTTAATTCACTCTATACTATACCGTGTTCCCTCGTCTATATAAGAGGAACCCATATAATCTTGTAAAGGGCTTATGATGCTCCATTTCTCCACAAGTGCAATAATCTCTCTCTCTCTCTCTCTCTCTCTCTCTCTCTCTCTTTCTCTTCTCTTCTAAGTTGTTTATTCTCACTGGCCCGAGGCCTCCTTAGCATTTATCATTCTTTTGTCTGTTCTTCACTACTTTTCTCAATATTGGTAACATACTTACTCAATTGTACTTTTAACTGTTATCCCATCGCCGACCATTCCCGAAAGTTCGAGATCGATACCCAAACCAACCACGATGTTCCATCGACCATCTCCGCACTCGGGCAACAAGCCCCTTTGGTTTGATTACTGCCCCGTCTTAGCTCGCATATTATCATTATACTTTATGTTCTTAGCTTTAGTTGCTTTAACAACTAGCTTGGGAATAGATCATGTATTTTTAGAATCCCATTTACAAATTTAATCGTTGTTACCTTTTTTATGGTAATTTTTTTTAAGTTGTTCATACTAGACTTATTTGTTGACTCAACTTGCGCATGAGCCACTGGATTGTAAGGTGCAGAAGTGATTCGTTTAATCTGCCATCTTTAATTAAATCCAGTGACTTTCGCACATATGAATTGCGGGACATAGTAATAGACGATCTCCTTTGGATAACAAAATGACATAAAATATTTCTCCAAATTAAACCCATAACTTCATTTTATCGCACCTGTTTAAAGCCACTTTTTTCTACCCATTTTGAGAAACAATCGTTAGAATTAACAAAAATCGTACCTTTTCCTTAGCTTGAGGAAAATACCCTATGATATCCATCGCCTATTTCATGAAGGGACATAGTGATATGACTGAATGCAACAGTCCCGCTGGTCGATGCATATTATTAGCGCATCGTTGGCGTTAATCACACCTTGCTACAAAGTTTTTCTGCTTCCTCTTTAATTTTTGGCCAATAATATCCTGCCCTTATTAGTGTCTTTACCAACGATCTTCCCTTGGCATGATTGCCACTATACCGCCCATGTACTTCTCTCATTACATATTCTATTTGCGATGGTCAAAGGTATCGTGCTAAAGGTCCACCAAATATTTTGCGTTATTAATTCCCACAAATTAAAAAATATTGAGCAACTTTCAATCATAGTAATAGGGATTTATTTTTATCCTCTAACAAAATACCACACTGAAAAAGGTTCACAAATTCGTTTCTCCAATCCAAAGTTAAATTATTAAAATTTATCTTACTCTTGGTTTGGTCGAGGGCTGAATGAGAAAGATGTACCACAACTACATTTTTTTGCATTTGTTGCATCAGCGACAGATGCGAGATTTGCCAATGCATTTGCTTCTGCATTTTCCTCCCTAGATATTTGCACAGCTTTCCGTGTATAGAACTACCTAAGCAATTCTTGTACCTTTTCGAGGTAATACTACATACATTTCTCTCTTGCCATGTAGGCCCCCAGCAGTGTATTGACTACTAGCTGTGAGTCACTTTTTATCATAATTTGTTCAATACCAACACCCATGCGAGTTCCAAACCCGAAATCATAGCTTCGTACTCTACCTCATTATTAGTAATTGGGTAATATTTTATTGATGTCTTATAATTTCTCCCGAGGGTGGAATTAAAACAATCCCCAAACCTTCTCCTTTAAAATTTGAGGAACCGTTAGTAACTAAGGTCCAAGTCTCCGGATTAGCCTCTGTAAATATTCATATCTCTCTTTCAGCTTCAAGGACTAAGCTTGAGCTAAAATCGGCAAAAAATCTGCTAACACCTGAGATTTTATAGAGGTTTTAAGCTGATATATAGTATCATATTCACAGAGTTCTTGACACGACCCTAAATCCGGACCCGATCGTGATGGCGCCTCTCGTGAAGACAAGGCTAGCCGACACAACACTCAATTCTTTTTAACAATTAGAATACACAATTTAAGTCTCTAACACGATTAATTCTAAAATAAGCAATGAAACAGTACAGTTTGGGAAAATAAAACCAACACAGCCTGACAGCGGGGTGTCACCAGTCATGAGCATCTAACGCAAGTCTAGGGATATGGAAAAGGGACTATGCTGTCAATTACAATATCCAGTACAAGAGAAAGAAATAACGATAAGATGGAGAAACACTGGGCTGCGAATGCCGAGCAACTACTTAGTTGACACCTAAAATCTGCCGGAAGCTATTAATGATCGCTGGCAGGACCTGAAGCGCCTGAATCTGCACACAGGGCGCAGTGAGTAAATTGAGTACTCCAACTCAGTGAGTAATAATAATAAATGAAGATTGAGTGATAAGAAATTACGTAAAAATACAACAACATGCTATAAGAGGCAAAGTAAAAACCAGTAAAGTGCAAACAATTAGTGAAATATCATAAAACACATTAGTTCAGTATAAGCTTCTTTAAAATACTTTTTAACAGTTAAACAAGCGAATGAGAGACAACTAGAAAAAATAAACACATAAATACCGCCTCTCGGGCAGCAACATGGAACAACGCCAGCCCCTCGGGCAGCAACATGGAACAACGCCAACCCCTCGGGCTATATACCAAATCACAATGGGTACCCGCACTCATTGGGGGTGTGCAGACTTCGGGAGGGGCCTCTTACGGCCCATTAATAATATCAAGCCGTCTCGTGGCATAATAAAGATGAACTCGACCGTATATCAACAAGTCACCTGGTTGCGTACAATCTCAAGCCCTCGACCTCATAATCATAAATCGGTGTATGCTCACAAACACATGCCCTCCACCTTACTTAATCAGAATCTCATAAGCCATTCGGGCAACAATAAAACATGATGCTCAACCCAAAATATCATTTAATGTGTTAAAATAGAGTAAATATGGATGAGTTATGAAAATACTAGAATAGCATAACTGAGTATAAGTATAAAGTCAAAACAGTGAGAACATATCAGTAAAAATCCTCTAAGGGTCCAAATAGTTGGCACGAGTTCCAAATTTGGCATTCCACCCAAAACATGATGATAGCAAGTAGCTTTCAATCAAATATGCGGTAAAACAATCATTCGGGATGGACTAAGTCATAATCCCCAATGGTGATCGACCCACGCTCATCATCTAGCATGTTCGTCACCTCAATATAGCAAACAATGTGAAATCCAGGGTTTCATACCCTCAGAACAGCAACTAAAACCATTACTCACCTCAATCCTGTCCAAACTCTAGCCCCCTACGCCTTTGCCCCTCGAATCGGCCTCAACTAGCATCGAATCTATCCCAAGTCAGAATCATGATGTCAAAATACGCAAAGGAAACGAAGGCCATGCGAAAATAATCAAATTATAGCATAAATCTTGAAATTAACCAAAACCCGACCCGCAGGCCCACGTCTTGGAATTCGATAAAATTCACATCAATAGATTTCTTATCTCCCCACGAGTTCATACATCTCAAAAGTCCCAAAATTCGACCACAAATGGCCCCTCAAATCCTCAAGTCTAGGTCTCCAATTCTCAAGCCATAATTTCCAAATTTTTAACCCTAAATTTCAATAATTACAGCTCTAATATGTGAAATAATACCATAGAAATGAGTTTTAGGTTCAACAATCTTACCTCAACGAAGCTCTCTTGAATTCTCTCTTCAAAATCTTCCAAAAAGCTCCAAAACTTACTTAGAAATGGTGGAATAACCCAAAAATACACAAATGAAATAATTTATACCTTTTAGTCCAGGCTTTTCGCACCTGTAGTCCAGATTCCACTCATGTGGTCCCGCTTCTACGGTGCGGTTTCCACTTATTTGACCATTTCTGCATCTGCGGTCAAAATATCGCACCTCTGCCACTGCAGGTGTACCTCATCGATCCTTTCTACGATTATAGCTAATCTTCTACTTGGCCGCATCTGCGGCTACCTTTTCGTTAATGCGAGGCCGCACCTGTGATCCCCTCGCCGCAAGTGCGGTTATGACAGCAATGGAACATCTATAGCTGCCAAAACCAACTTCCAAACTTTTCGTCAACCATACGAAATCACCCTTAGACCCGCGGGACCTCAACAAAAAGTATCAACCCATCATATACCACTACCAAATGACACAACTGACATGTTGCAATGCCCGAAATTCCATTTCCACCCCTATATCAGAATCTACCTAATAACCGGATAATGCAAAAATTCTAATTTCGCCAATTCTAGTCCTACTCCAAACCTCCAAAACACATTCCGATTATGCTCCTAAGTCTTAAATCACATCCTGAAGCTATTAGAACTATCAGAACTCACATCCGAGCCCTCTAACACATATGTCAATAGCCGGTTGACTATTTCAACTTAAGCTTACTCAAAAGAATAAGTATCTCAAACGTTACCAAAACCCTTTCCGAACCCGAGCCAACCAACCCGATCAAACATAGAACCAATAAACAAATCAATAAGAAGCAAAAATAGAGGAAACATAGTGGTGAATCATAAGACGACCGGGCGGGTCGTTACATCCTCCCCCTCTTAAACAAACATTCATCCCTGAATGAGTCAAGAAACATACATGAAGCCTAGGTGGGGATATTTGCTCCGCATCTCCCGCTTGGTCTCTTAGGTAGCCTCCTTCGCGGGCCGACTTCTCCAATGCACTTTTACTGAAGCTATATCCTTTGATCTCAACTTTCGAACATGACGCTCCAAAATAGCCACTGGCTCCACATAATAAGTCAAATCATTATCTAACTGAACTGTGCTGAAATCCAGGATATGAGATGGATCCCCAATATACTTCCGGAGCATAGAAACATAAAATACCAAATGCACACTCGACAAGCTGGGTGGCAAGGCAAGCTCATAAGCAACTTCCCCAATCCCCCGAAGCACCTCAAAAGGACCAATAAACCAAGGAATCAATTAAGCCTTCTACCCAAATCTCATAACACCCTTTTTCATGGGCAAAACCTTCAACAGAACCTTCTTAACAACCATGCAGGACATATCTCGAACCTTCCTGATAACTCTTTTTTCTCGTCTGCATTGTACGAAGCCTTTCATGAATCACCTTTACCTTTTCTAAAGCATGCTGCACCAAGTCTGTCCCCAACAATCTAGCCTCACCTAGCTCAAACCAACCAATTGGAGATCTACACCGCTTCCCATATAAAGCCTCATATGGAGCCATCCGAATACTCGACTGGTAGCTGTTGTTATAAGCAAACTGTGTGAGTGATAGAAAATAATCCCATGACCTTCAAAATCAATCATACAAGCACGCAACATGTCATCCAATATCTGAATAGCGCGGTCGGACTGCCCGTCTGTCTGAGGGTGAAAAGTTGTGCTCAATTCAACATGAGTATCCAACTCTCATTGCATAGACCTCCTAAACTGCAAAGTAAACTGAGTGCCCCTATCTGAAATAATGGAAATTAGGACACCATGAAAATGAAAAATCTCCCGGATATAGATTCATTAACCTCTGCAACACAACTCTCAAATGCTTCGCTTGCTCCCCCTGACTACACGAATACACTAGAATATCATCAATGAAAACTATGACGAATGAGTCAAGATAAGGCCAGAACACGCTGTTCATCAAATGCATGAATGTTATTGGGGCATTGGTCAGCCCAAAAGGAATTACCAAGAACTAATAATAACCATATCGGGCCCTGAAAGCTGTCTTAAGAATATCTGAGTCCCTGATATCAATTGGTGAACAGAGATCAATCTTGGAGAACACCCTCGCCCCTGAAGCTGGTCGAATACATCATCAATGCGGGGCAAACGATACTTGTTCTTAACTATTACTTTGTTCAACTGCCTATAATCAATGCACATCCTTATAGTGCCATACTTTTTCTTCACAAATAGAACCGGCGCAGCCCAAGGCAGCACACTAGGCCGAATAACACCTTCAACTCCGCTGGTGCCATACGATATGACGGAATAGAAATGGGTTGAGTGCTTGGCACCAGTTCAATACTAAAATTAATATCCATGTCCGATGGCATGCTCGACAGGTTTGCAGGAAGCATATCGGGAAAATCTTTCACAACTAGAACATAATCAATACTGGGAGTCTCTACACCGACATCCCTCACAAAGGATAAATACGAAAGACAACCCTTCCCAACCATATGTTGGGCCTTCAAGAATGAAATTACCTTACCGAGAACATAGTCAGTCGAACCTCGCCACTCAATCTGTGGCACACCAAGAATAGCCAAAGTCATTATCTTAGCATGACAGTCCAAAATAGTATGACAAAGAGATAGCCAATCCATGCCCAAAATAACATAGAAATCCACCATACATAGCAATAAAAGATCCACTCGGGTCTCCAAACCCCCAATTGTCACCACACACGACCGGTACAAATGGTCTACCATAATAGTTTCGCCACCGGAGTAGATACATGAACATGTGAAACAAGAGATTCACGGGGCATATCCAAATAACGAGAAAAGAATGATAACATATTAGAATAAGGGGAACCGAGATCAAATAATGCAGAAGCATCTTCGTGGCATACTGAGACAATACCTATAATAACAACATCGAAAGCAATAACATCGGGTATAGCTGGAAGTGCATAGAAATGGGCCTGATTGCCACCTTATCGACCTCCCCCTCTAGAGAGACTCCTAGTTGGGTGGATGGGTGGGTGGTGGTGAATTAACCAGCGCTGAAGCCGATGGCTGACTCCTCTACTGAGATAAACTCGTATGGCAACGAGGACACTGCCTCCACATATGACCCATCTCTCCACACTCATAGAAACTCCCGGGTACTGGAGACGAGTATTGAAGGAAAGCCCTAGCACCGGAATGACTAGCAGATGCACCTAGCATAGAAGAGCTATGAATTAATGGATCATGGGATGAACTCTAAGTTGGAATGGAACTAATTGATGATTGGCCCTGATGAGAACTATGTGAACCATGACCCCATGACGCCCCATGATAACCTGGGTGAGCTGGCAAAGCATGTCTGAATGGACGACCTCTGCTATGCTAAAACGAACCTCTTAAAAGAGCACCACCATAACTACCAGATCTTCGAGTCCTCCTGGCCTCCCTCTCATCTCGCTCCTAGCAACGAACTGACTCAATCTCATGAGCAATGTCTACAACCTCCTCAAAAGTAACACTAGTCACCCTTTCTCTAGTTATGAGAATACGAAGCTGATAAGTGAGGCCATCAACAAACCCCCTAATCCTCTCTCTATCTGTCAGAACCAACCAAATAGTATGATGAGATAACTCTGAGAACCTCATCTCATGCTGCGTCACAGTCATCTCTCCCTGATGCAACCACTCAAACTTCTCGTGCAGCTCCTCTCTGCAAGACTGCAGAACATACTTTTCCAAAAAGAGAACGAAGAATTGCTGCTAGGTAAGAGGTGCTGCACCAATATGCCTACGCCTCTCAAAAGCCTCCCACCAATCGAAGGCAGCTCCAGAAAACTGAAAGGTAGTGAAAGCAACCCCACGGTCTCCAGAATACTCGCTGTATGAAGAATCCTCTGACACTTGTCCAAGAAACCTTAGGCATCCTCGCCCTCTCCACCACTGAAAGTGGGAGGCTGAAGTCTACCAAACCTTTCCAACATGCGGTGATCGTCCTCTGGCATGGCAGGAGCTACATATTCCATAGGAGCTGAAATCGGCTGGGCTGGATGTGCCCCCAATGTCTGAAGTCCCTGCAGGACCTGCTCAGATGTGCAAGTGGCGGGAGTCTGATTGCCTCCCACGACTTGAGAAGTAGATGCTGTTGTAGTAACTAAAATAGCCCGATCTAGGATAGTTCATAATGATAGAATCTGAACCAAGGCCTCCTGAAGACCCGAAATCACAATGGGCACAGCTGGCGCGTGAGCTAGTGCGGTTGGAGCGTCCACAACTGGGACCTGCTCCTAAACTAGGGCAGCTAATGGATCTGCAGGTGCTTCCCTAGCCACTCTGCGGGCTACACCCCTGTCCCTACCGTGACCACGACACCATGCTCGTCCTCTAGTGGCCACACTGGTGGTACTGATGGTTGTCCATCCTGATCGGTAGTTCGTGTTCTCACCATCCGTGAGAGAATATAATAACAGAAGTTTAGTACTCGGATCAAAAGATTCGCATGACAAGAATTTTAATAATATGAAGTTTTTCCTACACAGCCTCTCGAGGATAAATATAAACGTCTCCATACTGATCTACAAGACTCTATTAAACCTTCTCATGACTCATGAGACATATGTAACCTAGGATCTGATACCAACTTGTCATAACCTTAAACTCGGAACCGATCGTGATGGCACCTCTCGTGAAGACAAGGCCAGCCGATACAACACCCAATTCTTTCTAACTATTAAAATACACAATTTAAGTATCTAACATGATTAAATCTCAAATAAGTAGTGAAAGAGTGCAGTTTGCAGAAATAAACCAACACAACCCGACATCAAAGTTTCACCAGTCATGAGCATCTACCAGAAGAAATATGGAATAGGGACTATGATGTGTAATACAAAATTCAGTACAAGAGAAACAAATAATGATAAGAGGGAGAAACACTAGGCTGTGAATGCGGAGAAGCTACCTAGTGGACTTCGAAAATCTGTCGGAAGCTATCAACCCTCGCTGGCAGGACCTGAAGCGCTTGAATCTACACACAGGGTGCATGAAGTAAAGCGAGTACTCCAACTCAGTGAGTAATAATAATAAATAAAGACTGAACGATAAGAAATCACGTATAAACATAACAACATGCTATAAGAGGCAGAGTAAAAACTAGTAAAGTGCAAACAAGTAGTGAAATCTCATAAAACACATTAGTTTAGTATAAGCTTCTTTAAAATACCTTTTTAACAGTTCAACAATCGAATGACATGCAACTAGAAGAAATAAACATATAAATACCGCCCATGGGGCAACAACATGGAACAACACCAGCCCCTCGGGCTATATCTCATATCACAATGGGTACCAATCCTCATTGGGGGTATGCAGACTCCAGGAGGGGCCCCTTATGGCCCAAACGCAATATCAAGCATCTCATGGCATAATCAATAGGCTCTCGTCCTCATATCAACAAGCCACCTTGTGGCTTACAAACTCAGGACCTCGGCCTCATAATCATAAGTCAATGTATCCTTACAACATAGGCCCCCGATCTTACTCAATCAGAGTCTCATAAGACACTCGGACAACAGTAAATATGATGCTAACCCCAGATTATTATTTAAAATATCATTTAATGTGTTAAAACAAAGTAAACATGGCTGAGTTATGAAACCAGTAGAATATAGCATGACTGAGTACAAGTATAAAGTCAAAACAGTGATGAAATATCAGTAAAATCCCCTAAGGGTCCAAATAGTTGGCACGAGGCCCAAATATGGCATTCTGCCCAAAACATGATGATAGCAAACAATTTTCAATCAAACACGTGGTAAATCAGTCATTCGGAATGGACTAAGTCACAATCCCCAACGGTGCACGATTCCACACTCGTCATCTAGCGTGTGCGTCACCTCAATATAGCACAACAATGTGAAATCCGGGGTTTCGTACCCTCATGACAATATTTAAAATCATTAGTCGCCTCAATCCGGTCCAAACTCTAGCCCACAATGCCTTTGCCATTCGAATCGGACTCAACTCGCGTCAAATGTATCAAAAATCAGAATCATGATGCCAAAATATGCTAAGGAAATGAAGCCCATGCGAAATAATCAAATTATAGCATAAGTCCCGAAATTAACTAAAACCCGACCCTCGGGCCCACGTCTCGGAATTCAATAATATTTACATCAATAGATTCTTTATCTCCCCACGAGCTCAAAAATCTTAAAAGTCCTAAAATCCAACCACAAATGGCCCCTCAAATCCTCAAGTCTAGGTATCCAATTTCAAGCCATAGTTTCCAAAATTTTAACCCTAAATTTCCATAATTAGTACTCTAATCCGTGAAATAATACCATAAAAATGAGTTTTAGGTTCAACAATCTTATCTCAACGAAGCTCCCTTGAATTCCCTCTTCAAAATCTCTCAAAAAGCTCCAGAACCGACTTAGAACTGGTGGAATAACCCAAACATTTGTGAAGGAAATAGTTTATACGTTCTGGCCCATGTTTTTTGCACCTGCGGTCTAGATCCTGCTCCTGCGGTTCCGCTTCAGCGGTCTAGATCACCGCACATGCGGTTTCCACTTACTTGACCATTTTCGCATATGTGGTTAAAATAGCGCACATGCGCCACCGCCGGTGCGCCTCCTCGATCGCTTCTGCGGCTACAACTAATCTTCTACTTTGCCACATCTGCGGCTGCCTTTTCGCTTCTATGAGGCCGCGCCTGCGGTCCCCTTGCCGAAGGTGTGGTTGTGATAGAAATTGAACATCTTCAGCTTCCAAAACAACCTTCCAAACTTTCCGCCAACCATACGAAATCACCTGGAGGCCCCCAGGACCTCAACCAAAAGCACCAACACAACATATACCACTACTCAAACTTGTACCAAACTTTAAAACACCTCATACAACATCGAATCAACCAAATCACATAAAAATCAAGCGTAAGATTCCAAAATCTTCTGAATTCCGTTTTTGATCAACAATCTACCCCTCTGTCAAAATTCCAATTCGACCCCTATATCAAAATCTCACATTACAACCGGAAAATGCCAAAATTCCAATTTCGCCAGTTTGAGCCTAAGTCTACTCCGGACCTCCAGAACACATTCCGATCATTCTCCTAAGTCTAAAATTACCTCCCAAAGCTATCTGAACCCTTGGAACTCACATGTGAGCGCTCTAACACATAAGTTAACATCCGATTGACTTTTCCAACTTAAACTCACTCAAAAGAGACTAAGTGTCTCAAACCTTACCAAAATCCTTTCTGAACCCGAGTCAACCAACCCGATCACACATAGAACCAATAAGCAAAGCAATAAGAAGCAGAAATAGGGGAAACAAAGTGGTAACTCATGAGATGACTGACCGGGTCGTCACAGTTCTATAGCCCATTTAGTTAACCTACATGATAAGTCTTGTTTTTGCAATATATTTCTTAGTGGGAAAGCGGTTATAATAGAAATGGTATGATATCGAAAGTAAGGTAGTAACTTTCTTAACTCCATAATTAAATATAAAGGAAGTTTTATAGGTGAGAATATCGTGTTTCAAAATCTATAAAAGACTTACTAATATAATAAATTGGGGATTGTTTACCTTTTATATTCACGTACCAATACCGCTTGCCGATACTTCTGACATAGCAAGGTAAATGAGCAACCTCTATCCGTCTTTTGGTTTTGCTAACAGAGGTGGTTTTGATAGATACACCTATAAGTCCTTCAGAGCTTTTTGACACTCGACAGTCCATTAAAACTAATTTTGATTTTTCAATACTAATATGAAATTAAAGCATTTTTCCGATGACTTTGATATAAGCCTTTCAAGAACTGCTACTCTACTTGTTAATCTTTGCACTTCTTTCTTGCTCGTGAGTATATCTGGTACTTCTTCAATAGCTTTGATCTATGCGGGATTCACTTCAATACCCCTCTTAGAAATAAGAAAACCTATAAATTTACCTGAACGTCAAAAATGAACTTTTCCGAATTAACCTTTATGTACTTGCGGAGAATTTCGAAGGTCTCAGCCAAATATTAAAAATGATCCCCTGCCTGTGTTAACTTGACCACATATTGTCTATGTAGATTTTCATAGTTTTTTGCAGGTGTTCCTGAAATATTTTGGTCAGCAATCTCTGATATGTGGCTCTAGCATATTTTTAATCCAAATGGCATAACTTTGTAGTAATAAGGCCGCCTATCTATGATAAATGAGATTTTTCCTCATCTAAAGGGTCCATTTTTATCTGATTATGACCAGAATAAGCATCTAAAAGACTTAAAAACCTCATGACTTGTGGTAAAATCAATTAATTGATCTATGTGTGGTAAAAGAAATAAACTTTTACTACAAACTTTATTTAAATCAGTATAATCTACATAGACTCGCCATTTTTCTTTCTTTATTGGAACCACAACAGTATTGACTAATCAGTCATGGTACTTTACCTCTCGCATCGAATAAATTTTTAGAAGTTTTTGTACCTCATCTTGGATTACTTGATTTTTTTAATGCACCTTGCTTCCTTTTCTTTTTCTTGACAGGTGGATATAATGGATCCTCATTTAGCTTATGAGTCATCACCTCTGGTGGTAACCTATCAAATCTGAATATAAGCAAGCAAAGCAATCTACATTAGTGCATAAAAATTCAATTAACTTACCTTTCGTTTTTGGGATCAAATTTGCTCCGATGTAAACTTTTCTATCTGGCCAATGGAGAAATAATATCATAGCCTCAAGCTCCTCCCTGGTTGTTTTAATTTTCTCGTTTTCCTCTAGCTCTTGAATCACATCAGGTCTAGAATCGACATCAGTATGCCCTTGTATGTTATTAGTTGAGTTATGAACATAGATGTCCCCAACTGAGTTCTTTAATTGCTATTTCACATCTGCATCATTGGTTGTTGTGTTTACAATCAACACCTAATGCTCCATAAAACATGTTGATCTTTGTGAATTTGTCGGATCCTCCCCCATTGTGAAGGAAATTTGATGCAACGCGAACGAGACAACATACATATCATGAATCCATGGTCTTCCCAAGATTATATTATAGGCCATGTTCTCGTCTATTACTTGGAACTTTGTATCTTTGATGACTCCTTCTGCAAACATAGCCAGTACAACTTCTCCTTTAATAATAACACTTGAATTATCAAATCCATAGAAAGCCTGCGTCGTTGTTATGACCTTGTCATTAGCTTGAATTTTATTTACCATCCTTAGTAAAATAATGTTTATCCAGCTACGTGTATCAATAAAAACTTATTTTACATTAGTTATCACGTACAAGTAAAGATATTACCAGTGCATCATTGTGGGGAATCATCAAGCCGTCCACATCATCATCATCAAATATTATATTGTCACATACAAAGACTTGGCGAACTTGTATACCATGAGTGACAATAACTTTTGGTGTCTTTTCGCAGTTGTGTAAGTTACCCCATTGACTTCATCTCCTCCTGTTATGACGTTAGTTGTTCTCTTTGGTGATGGAGGCTTTGGGGGTTCTTGTCTGTTTTTCATATATGATTGTCTCCCTTTCTCATTGAATAGATCAGTAAGATAACCTTGTTTCAGTAAATGTTCAATGGCCAAGGTCATTGTGAAAATTGCACCTTAAATTTGGGTTCCTTTTGTTTAGATCTGATCTCATCTCTTTCTGCCATCGCACCTTATCTCCCATACCTCTTAGAAAAATCATCTTCCATACCTCTTAGAAAAACCACCAAATCAGGTGTTAACGCTAAGGCTTTAATCTTATATTCTTGCTTTAGTACTGGAATCGTTGCTTCGGGCATCTTGCTTCTTCTTGAATCTGGATGAAAAACTTGCCTTTTTTCCCTTGATCTTGATTCAAATCGTGCATTCTCTTGTTTAGGTTGGGGATCTCGCCCTGCAAGTCCCATGTAAGGCTCATACCTATTATTACCAAACCCTCTCTCTGATTTTGAGCGTCTTGAACCTGGTGTTTCATCAACCCTTGGCTGTGCAATTGTATCTTCTTCTATCCGCAGATTCATGCTATATCGATTATACATATCTTTCTAAGTTGTTGCAAGAAACTCCCACAAACTTTCTTTCAACCTTCTGACAGCTTCTGAACTTTTCTCGTTAAAGTTGCTCGCGAATGCCATAACCGCTCAGTTATCAGGTACTCGGGGTAGCATCATTCTCTCTTGTTGTAATCTATCTATGAATTCTCTGAGTAATATGTACTCCCCTGTTTAACTTTGAAGATATCCTCCATTCTTTTTTCAACTTTTTGAGTCCTCGAATGTGCCTTTATAAAAGAATCCGCACACTTAACAAAATAATCAATGGAGTTTTCAGGTAAGAGAGAGTACCATGTTAGCATCCCTTTTGTGAGAGTTTCACCAATTTTTT
Organism: Nicotiana benthamiana; assembly: GCA_034376525.1. NCBI lineage: Eukaryota > Viridiplantae > Streptophyta > Magnoliopsida > Solanales > Solanaceae > Nicotiana > Nicotiana benthamiana. Next base: position 122,783,924 of record CM067325.1, read on the forward strand.
TAATCAAAACTGATTCAATCTCCTGCTTGATTAAATTATTGCGTTTCACACCGGTAGTGAACGGAGTAATGTGATCCTGTGGGTCGGATGTCCCATAATATTTAGGAATCAGGCATTTTAAATATTTTGGGAATTGGCAAAGGTGTTGCACTTGGTTTCTAGGGTTGTTGTGAATATGTATGAATATCCAAACCTTTGATTAAAGAGGTACGCCAAGTATTTATACTGTACGCTCATTTTTCTCCTTTAGTTGTTTCTGCAAAGTTAGTACTAAACTTTGTAACTTGGAATTATTTGGTATACATATCCCTCTATCGCGAGATTCGTTGGGAATTTCTCCACTTCTAGAGTTATCGAGTCCTGAACGCGGATTCTCCAGAGTAGTTGTATTAACTGGTGGTGGAGTTTGTGCTGCGTTGGGTAATACTCTAATAAAAGCTTGCAACATTTCATTCACATATTCTTCAATCAACTTCTTCAAAGCGTCTTGTTAAACGGTTTGGTCCCCTCCATGTTGTTCATCAGTGTGAAGCAGACCTTTCAGGTGAACTTTCATGTTATTGCTGAGGAGTACCTGTAAGTGTGTGATATGGTGGAGTTTCATCTTGTTGATTAAGATGGTTGTTCTCGTTAGTAGTTGATATTTTTTATTGTTAAAAATGAAGTTTGGTTAGTGAACAAATTATCAAATTCCCAGCACAGAACCATTTTGTTTAACACAAAAATAATTTTTTCGATCAAAGTCAATATAAAAAAGAAACCTCATAACCAAAATTACTTCTCTTTCTTAGTAATCTGAATAATAAGATGAATAATGGAAATACCGGACAAGGAAAGAAAACTCAAATAGATTGATTATCTTTCTCGGAATTGCGGTTGAAACCATTTGAATAAAGTAAAAGAATAATTGCATATACTGATCAAAATTCAGATAGCATTACAAATCAGGACTAGGCTCTTATATAAGAGTACATGATTATAACTATTTGCTTACTTAATTCGGGCTTCTTAATGACATTAATTGCCTTGATTACTTGTTACCAATATAATTGCAACGAAAGCATTAATGATTGAAGATTTCCCATAACTACGATTAATGTCGATTTTTCTTCCTTATTTATAACATATTCGTGAATCTTCCCTCTTCAGGGCATCTCCAACCTCTCCCCTATCCCCCATAATGGGAAGAAAATGGAGATTTTTTGCTCCAACCCACCCCCAAATTTGTAATAGTAATGTGGGATGAATAGTGTTCCCTCAAATATGGGGGTACACTATTCATCTCCCCCATTACTATTCACCTATATTTTAATATTATTTTAATTATTTAATCTTTTGTTTTAACTCTTTATATATACTAATTATGTTTATGTAATATTTTTAATATATTAATATTATATCTTATCTTTGGTGTATAATTTTGATAAATTAATTTTCGTGCATTTATTATTTTTATGTAAAATTATTAGTTAATTTTGTTATATATATAATTATCTCAAAAAAATGAATGGTGCAAATTTAAAATATTCGATGTTGTTAATATTGAAAGGTGCGAATATAAAATATTATTTGACTCTAAAAGTAAAAAGTGAAAAATAAAAATACATTAAAATTGGAAATATGACAACTGAAAATACATTAAATAAAAATACGTAAAAATAGAAAATAGCATAATAACATAGATTCCAACATTTGTCACTAATGGTGTATGACACTAGATATCCACTTTTAAGCATACCATTAAAATATATTCACAGTTCACAATTTATTTAAAAGTTAGTCAATTCGATCAAACTTCTGGACACGACGTCCTTTAGTTTAATCCTTAAAATTCAAACTTCAGAAAATGATATTCTAAAGTTCGAAAATTGTATTCAAAAGTTCGAATATGATGTCCTAAATTTTAAATTAGTAGTTCAGAAACTCAGGACACTTGTATTGAATTTCAAATTAGCAATTCAGAAATTCAAGACACTAAGGGTGTGTTTGGTACGAAGGAAAATATTTTCCAAAAAATATTTTTCAATTTTTTCATGTTGGTTGGCTTAAATGTTTTGGAAAATATTTTTCTTATGAACTCATTTTCCTCCAATTGGAGGAAAATAATTTCCTTATCAAGAGAAAGGAAAATATTTCGCAAAACATCTTCTCAACCTTCCCCACCCTCACCAATTGACCCACCCCTCTCTCCAAAAAAGATTTATTTTTTCAAATTTGTGTTTTTCCGTTACCACCCACTCTACTTCCACCCCAAACCCACCCCGCAAAAAAAATATTTTTTTACCTTATTTTTTTTACAATTATGACCGTGCTGTAGCAAAGTACAATTCATGTAATTGTAGATGTGCCTTCTTGAATTTTGACCTTATATTTGTCCATATATGCCACATGAAAAAGTAGTGGGCCATGCCCGGATAAACAACTGATGTGGCCTTCGATATACGCTCATGCCTATCTGAGACAACAAACATTGAAGGTCTTTCACCATATGCCTCCTTGAATTCTTGAAAGAACCACTTCCAAGACGCGTTGTTTTCATAATCAACATCAGCATATGCCAAGGGCAAAATAGAACCTACAATTTTTAGACATAAATAAGATTAACTATTAAATACAATTATATATTGAGAATTTAGGCAATTTAACTACATTCATTTATCTAAATACTAACTAACTACATTATAACTACAATTTATCTACATTGTTTAGACTGTCTACAAAATAACTACAAAATTATTGCATTATGTACCTGCTGTGCTTGTTGTCAGCATAATACCCATATATGCTGATTTTAAGAATGTTCCATCAACCACTATTACCGGCCTACAATGTTGCCAACCATTTATTGATGTACAAAAAGGAAAAAATGCGTATAAGAAGCAATCATCTGCTGCCTTCTTCAATTTAACAACAGAACCGGGATAATTCTTCTCAAGAATATAAAAATATTTTGGTAATCTGTTGTAGGAGTCACACAGATTCCCTCTCAAAAACTGTAATGCTTTTTCCTTTGCTGTCCATGCTTGCATGTAGCTTAGGTTCACTCCACGTTTGGATAACATGTCAGTTTGTATGTCCTTTGGCGTGTAAACAGTCTTAGGATCACAATACTTTGGAACGACCATGCTACCAACTACTGTTGCAGTACATTTGCGATGTATGAATGTTTCGTCCATTGGGCAGCATCTGTGTTGTCGGCTAAAACTTCTTATCTTGAACAATGAAGAATCATTAATTGACGCTGCCTTGAAATTCTATTTGCAGTTTTCAGCTACACATACAAGCCAGTAGTTACAAAAAAGTACAATATTCAGACATATTTATTAAACACTACAATTAACTACGAATTGACTAGAATGTAACTACAATTGCATAAACAAACCTATCTTCAATAATACAATAATTTTGCGAATATATGATCCATAAATAACTACATACCTTCTATGACTTGTCTTTTCACTATGAACTGGAATTTGTGCATAACTGAATAATTCTTCATTGCAACAACTATTGTTTTCTTGTCCTGGTACACTTGTCCTTCTTTAATACATGTTTGCGTAGATTCAATTATTATTTCACTTTGATATTCATATGTAGCTGGTGAGGATGGAATTTCTAGTAACCTTAGGGATCTTGAAGAACCTGCAGACAATAAATTTACAAATGTAGTAACTATGTAGGTAAATTTGAAAGCAACATCGCTTTGTTCTTTCCACTACTATATCATAATTGTAGTTTAATTGTAGATAAATGTCGTTAAATTGTAGATTACTAGGTAACACAAAAACTCTGAGCATTGTCGAATCAAACATACATGTACTGATGCTTTCATTGGTGATTGCAAATTCCATATTGAAATCTCTTACGCTAATACATAAGGGATACGAACCTAAGTTTTTATTCTCCTTTTTCGTGTCCATATACACACGAATCCCCATATCATTATTAATCTCCAATGTAGGACAATTATCATTCACAATGTATTTTATTTCTACAATTTTGTTCGATGTATCAATCGATAATTGTTCTGCAATTGTAGAAAGGAGAATTCCGTAGCTTGCATTATCATCTACCAAAATGGCATCAAATTCAAAATCTCGGAATCTGCCATAGTTATCCCAATAACCATTCGATTTCAGCATTATTGGGATTTTTGACATAATTTTGTGTAGTTGATAGAAAAACAGACGAAGAACAAATTTAGATTCGAGAATTTTTGTACTGATGTCGACGAAGAGTTGTATTCAACAATACGAGAATTTTTGTGCTGATTTCGACGAAGGGCTGTATTCAACAATTAGAGAATTTTTGTACTGATGTCAACGAAGAACTGTATTCAACAATTCGATAATTTTTGTACTGACGTAGACGAAGAATAGATTTAGATTCTAGAATTTTTGTGTTGATGTAGACGAAGAATCGTATTCAACAATTCGACAATTTTTGTACTTATGTAGACGAAGAACTGTATCCAACAATTTTGAATTTCTACAATTTGATTGCTGGAGATTCTCGTGTTTTTTGAATTGTAGCTGAGTTACAGATGAGCGATATATTTCTGTAACAGAATGAGAGAATCACGCTGCTGTAAGATTTTCTTCCATTTTCAAACTCGAAATTAATGGTGACAGAATCACACTAAATCTGATTGCTACAAAATTGACGCTTTTTTGGGTAAAATTTACCTATTTTTGGTTTGGTACAATTTTTGTAAACAAAATATGGTCTAGGCGGGTAAATACCAAACCTTAAACATTTTTGGTAATAAGGTTTGCTATATGGTATACATAGGTAAAAATCTCATTTTTAATTGGTACTTGGAATTTGGGTTTTAAGTTAGATAACGGGTTTTAAACTAAAAGGTTCGTCCTTTTGTTTGAACCCGGACTTGAACTTAAGGCTCGGATTTTGAATATAATCAATTAAAATCTTTTCTGTATTATTAGAGACAAAATCAAAAAATAAAAAATATAGTTGTTTAGGTTTATCCTTTAAAAATAAAAATGAGATAAGCCTCCCCCAATAAAAATGCAAAATTGCAGGGCCCTCAATAAAGGTTCTAAAATATTTAGAAAATCGGGAAGGATCGTTTAGCTAATTTCACGATCCTCCCAAAAGATTACAATTAGACTCTATTAGGTGCGACTTTAATAAACTACATTCCTAAATACGGGTGGGCATTTTATGCGGCCCAAATCCAAATTCTAAAACGTTGAATAGAGTGTGTCAAGGATTGCGGGTTCATTTGATGCGGTGCAATCCGAAAATACATTTTAAACGACGTTCACTTTCTCAAATAAATATAGTAAGTAAAAGCGGAAAAAAGTAAAATTAGCACATAGGCTCTTCATGTAATAAAATCAGATAAAAGCTAAATGCAACAATTGAGTGACCGTGCTAGAACCACGGAACCCGGGAATTCCTAACACCTTCTCCCGGGTTAACAGAATTCCTTATTCGAATTTCTGGTTCGCAGACTGTGAACAGAGTCATCTTCTTCCTCAGTTCGGGATTCTACCGGTGACTTAGGACACCATTAATCTCCCAAGAGGCGACTCTGAATAAATAATAATTAAATCTCATTCCGATTATCCTTTAAGTGGAAAAACTTCTTTACGCTCCCTTTGCGGGGGTGTATAGTGAAAAAGGAGGTGTGACAGCTCTGGCGACTCTGCTGGGGAGAAGAACCCAGAACGTTTTGTTCAGGGTTCAGAGTTCGATCTTAGAATAATTGTTGTGCTTGGATTTATCTAATTTTATTACATAATAAATTTATATGAACGGACTCGTGGCGAGACGAGGAATCCAAATATGTAATTTTCAGAATTTTTCGAGAAGTGGGTCCGGGGCTCAGGTTTTACCAACTTTGTGATTTTTAACGTTTTTCGAATAATTTCAATTGGATTATATTTATTTAGCCTATAATAACGTATTCGTTGTGGTTTTGAATTGATTCGACGCTCGTAGAGGGAGATTCGAAGGGAAAAGGCATTGCAGACCAGTCTACGACCGGTTAGAGGTGAGTAGTTTGTATAGATGATGTCTTGAGGATTTGAAACCCCGGTTTCTCACATCGTGACGCTACGTTAGGGCGTGACTCGCACCCCATGGTATGTGCGAGATTGTAAATGATTGGAGATTGTGACTTGGTCCATCCCGAGAGCAGAATATAAATTATTGACATCTGATACACACATTGTGTGGTTGATAATTGGGCGTAATGTCATGTTTGGGGCCGTGTGCCGATCTGTAGTACCCGTCTAGGGTAAATATATGTGTGATAACATGATTTGCATAGTCATTTATCTCAGTCTTGTGCTTAATTACTATCATTAAATGCTAAGTCACCTTATTCCTGAAATTGACTAATGAAATTATATTCACCTTAATAATTGGAAACTAGCAAAGAATCAGATTGAATCTGTTATGTGACTTACATGCATACTATGGACTGAGGATGGCTCGGGCTGCACGCCGCAACAGTTATATATTGATACTGTGCTTGGGCTGAAGGAGCCCATTCGGAGTCTGTACACACCCCTAGTGAGCGCCATCGACGATAAATAAGTATGGATGGCTCGGGCTGCACGCGTAGCGTATTCATGTGCATTGCATATTTATCTGATACTTGACTGTTATATTTGATATTGTTTTGCTGTTAGTTCGTAGCTAGCTTTGCTTTGTGGCATTTCGTGAATTTTTAACTTTTCAGACATTTTTTTATGCGTATTATTCATTGAGTCGGTAGTATTCACCCCTACTCCCAGCACCTTGTGTGCAGATTCAGGCACCAGAGGCTTAGCTGACACTCATAGTCTCCAGATATTTCCAGGGTCGTTGAGGTAGACGCATGACATTCACAGGACCTGGCTGCTCTTTATTTTTTTCAGTTTATTATTATTACGTACATTCCTGATTTTTATTATTTTCATTCAGATATTATTATCCAGTTTGTTTAGAGGCTCTAGACTCATGACCCCGGATCTTATGGTTGTGTTATCTATTTTTCGTATTTATCTATATTACTCTATTGATATTCTTGGATTATTATTCTTAAATTATCGGTTTTGAGACTTAGTATTAAATTGGAAAGCGATTGTTGGTCAGCTTACCTATATTATGTTGGATTTCAAGCATAAGTATACTTGTATGTTATGCTGAAATTCCAACATACTTATCTTGGAACTCCAGTATAATATGTTGGAGTTCAAGTATACTTATGCTCGAACTCCAGCATAATATACGGGTGTATTTTTCGAATTTTGAACAGTGTTTTCGCTCAGATTTATCTTTACATAAAAAGTAGCTAAATTTCTATTACTTTTAAAATTGGACTATTTTTAAACGACCAGTTGTAAATTTGGATATTTTTGAATTTCTCACCAATTTGACTGGTATTTTATCGGGCTTCCTTTACCTTCTTTAGCCGAGAGTCTATCGGAATCAAATAAGTCTACTTGCGCTTCTAGGATATGGGTAAGGTACGTACGTTCTACCCTCCCCAGACCTCACTTGTTGGATTATACTGGGTAGTTGTTGGTGTTGACCAGTATAATGCTTAAAAAAATTAAAGAATTCTTAAAATTAAGATATTAAATACTATTATAATATTTATATGATTATAAAAGTATGTCATTTAAACAAAGAATTTAAAATTATTTTTTTTCAAATATAAAAATATATTAAATTTTTTTACAATAACTTAAAATAAGAAGTTGTCAGAGGAGCATAATGCAATTTGCAATCCACCTGACATAAGACAATTTATTTTTTTGTATATATTCGTGGTCCAATGTAAAGACAAATACAGACGTGGACCAAGTTGGTTCAACACTTCAACTTCATTGGCATATTTCAGTGAGCATGTTTCTGAAAATCATAAAAAAACAACAAAATAGAATATTATTAATTGAAAGTTGTCCATCTGGTTGCGTGTGCTTGAGTCAGACAAACATAAACTGAAACAGAACAAATTCACATCAAAATTACGTTTTCTAACTTGATTCTTTCTCATTTCCTGTTGGAATTCACGTTTATTTGCCAACTTAGATGCCCAAAAACTTGTAATTTCTGAATTCCGTTCCTTTTGTCTCTTCCTTCTTTCGGGTCCAATTCAACTCTGTAATAGGGAATCTTGCTCCTGCTACTCAATTTGAATTTTTTTTTTCATGTTAATTGCTTTGGTGATTTGGATTTTTTAGATGGATGATGACGAAGAGGGAGATTTACTGTACAGAGTTGAAGATATGATTGACTTTTGCAGTTACTGCTAACAAAGGATGATAAGAGACAAGAGGGACATAGGGCCTGTAATCTTGAAATTTGGGGTTGCTTTAGCTCTCTCACTCGGTGGAATTATCTTTACTTTTTTTAGAAACAAAAGAATTAAGCCCTCCAATTCTTCTCCGTCGCCCAGTTCAGGTCAGTTCCACAACCTCCTAAACCTAAGTGAAAAAAAGGGGGGTTGGGGAGGGGGGGGGGAGGTTTGGGGACTTTTCCATATTTTTCTTTCTGGGATTGATTTTATATGATGGGTTGAGTTACAGGTGGTACAAAAGGTGAGCTCAAAAATGATGATCAGAAGACTCCTGCGTCGAGCAATTCATTTTTCGATGTGCCAAAGAGAGATGTAAGTTTATTAGACTGGTGATTCTTATTTTGATGTTCTGAATTCTTACTTGACTTTAGGTTTTTGTTAGATTTTGTTGGATTTGAAGTGTTGACTCTGTTGTTTATATATTGATTCAATTCTCAGCATAGAATGTATTAGTTGTTAACAACAACAACAACAAGTACGGCCCAATAAAATTCTACATAGTGGGATCTGGGGAAGGTAATGTGTACGCTGACCTTACCCCTGCCCGGTATTAGTTGTTAAATGATTGTGTTAATTGGTGTTAAATTAGAAACAGTAGAATTAACTGGGGCAGTGATTAATTTATAGTTGGAAGAGCTTCCTATAAGTAATAATTTCTGGCATGATCATAATTTTAACTGTTTGAATTATTTGAATTGGGGTGTTGCAGTATAACTCCTGCTATGTAGCTTCATCTTATTTTCTACTTGTTTTATCGACTTGTTTTTCTTTCTCGGATAGGTAGCACCGTAGCAGTATAGCATTAGTGTTAGTATGATATCTCTCTATTCTTGGATTGATGTTACTACATACTGTTTGATTGCATTATTTGCTTCAGTTTTCTTAATATCTTATTGTTGTTACCACCTGTTGTCTCTTTAGCCGAGGGTCTACCGGAAACCGCTTCTCTGTCCTCCCAAGTCCCAAGATAGGAATAAGGCCTGCATACATACTACCCTCCCCATACCCTACTATTGCATTATTTGTCGTTGTTTTATCTACGGTAACAGAAAACACTAGTGACTTCAATGTGTCATGGTGTCCTAGTATTTCGCTTAATTCTGTTATTTTGAATAGATTGATTCCTCAAAAATCTGAACTTTTATCCTTTTTTCCCTCCTTCCCCTTTTCCATCTGATTAAGCTTTTGACGTGCTTAATAGAGTGTACTTTTGGAATTGCTAGAAAAATAGAGCACGTAGTTGTGAATTGACCAAAAAAAGGAGTTCTGATGGGACTAAAATTGAGTGATGCTTCGGTATTATCAGACTGTTGATTTGTTGTTCTGCTTGTAAGCTAGTCACTTATTTGCTTCTCTTGAAGGAGGACTTCTCCATACCAAAATGCATTATTGAGAGTTCTATAAGTGGTCCATCTACAAGTTGCAAGTCTGATGGGGATAGAGATGGATTTCTTCTGCCCGAGTTCAATGAAATTGTGAAGGAATTTAGTTTATCTTCAAAGGTTAATTTTTCTCCAAAGAAGGATGCTGAAATACCACAGCAGGACGCAGATTCACCCAGAGAACATAAAATTGTTGCAGATGACCATGAGCAAGAGATTAAGAACCTTAAGAATATTGTTAAAACTCTTAAAGAACGGGAGAGGACTCTTGAGATCCAACTGCTCGAGTATTATGGCCTCAAGGAGCAAGAATCTGCCGTAATGGAGCTTCAAAATCGACTAAAAATAAACAATATGGAGGCTAAGCTTTTGGGTCTTAAGGTCGAGTCCTTGAAGGCAGAGAAGACGACGTTAGAGGCTCAAGTGGCTGATTATGCAAAGGTTGTGTCAGAACTTGAAGCTGCGAAATTGAAGATAAAGCAGCTGAAAAAGAAACTCAGGTTGGAAGCTGATCAAAATAAGGAACAGATTTTATCCCTTAAAGAAAGAGTTTTGAAGTTGCACGAGGAAAAAAAACCTGTTGAAGCTGAATTAGATATTCAGTTAAAGCCGGAAAAACTAAAGGACTTGGAGAGCGAGGCTGATGAGTTGAGGAAATTTAACCACAACTTAAGAGTAGAAAACTTGACGCTGGCTGAGAGACTGGAATCTGTTCAGATCCTTGCCACTTCTGTTCCGGGAGATGATGAAGTAAGTCTTTGATTCGTGCTTTTATTTTCAACTTTGTCAAATCATGTGCTTTGTTGACCTTTTGTGTCGCAGACAAAAGCATTGGAAGAAGAAAAGCTACAACTGAGAAAGCAAAAAGATTTGATAAAGGAACTTGAGCAGCTTCAAGCAGACCGCTGCAATGATGCCGAGGAACTAGTCTATCTTCGATGGGTAAATGCTTGCTTGCGGTATGAGCTGAGGAACTATCAGCCCATCCCGGGAAAAACAACTGCAAGGGACCTCAGTAAAACATTAAGCCCCAAATCTGAGAAGAAAGCCAAGCAACTAATTCTTGAATATGCAAATAAAGAAGGCCAAGGGGATAAGGGGATCCACGTTTCAGATATTGATTCTGATTGGTTATCCTCTCAAGCATCCTATCTTTCGGACTCTGGTGAGTTTGATGATACTTCTGTTGATAATTCTTCAGCCCATAAGACTGACGCTTCAAACAAAAGCAAAGTCTTTAGTAAGCTTATGAGATTAGTACGGGGAAAGGACCATCATCACGGTCAGAGTTCTCCGGAAATGGTTCACAGTACAGAAAGACGCGCTAGTTATTCTTCGGGGTACAACTCAGATACGGCTGCTATAGATGCTGGAGCTGTTAGGCTCCGCAGCAGATCAAGAATCCGATCTCAGGGTTCATCCAAACAGTTTATGGATTTCAATCCAGTATCTCAAGGTTCAAGGAACGTTAAGGGAGAACGCAACAACAATTTGACAGGTATGAGGAGATATAGTGATTCATTAGATTATATCTCAAAACATCTTGCTGATTCACCTCAACAAGAAAGAAATAACCATGACCCTGAAAATGTCCAGAAATCCGAGTTGTTGAAATATGCAGAAGTTTTGCAAGGGTCTCGTTCTAAAACATCATTTCGTAAGAGATCAGCATCTGTTAGTTTCTTCTAACTTTCGTAAATATAAAAGACGATACCAGTGTGCGAAACATGTTTCTAGCTTCTTTCCTTTTTCTATTTCCTCAACATTATTGTCCCTCTTCATGGATAGAGGTAGCATAGGTTCAGACGTGGGGAATCCCTTTATTATGGGAATCAACTTACTGCAACATGATCACTTCGGTTGTTAATGCATGTAGTCCTACAAATATTCCCAGTGTAACATAAAACTAGTTCATCTTCTTATATGGAAGTTATAATGAGGAAATTTTGATTAGCAAAAGGAAACAGAGAAAAGGTTATACTAGTGTGTATTTCTATTGTATTAGATATAAATATTTGGTTTTCTATGTAGCTTCTGATACTTTTTCTTTAATCCAACTAACCTAGAGATGTCAATGGATATTTAAAATCAACTAAACCAATCCAACCGTACCGTACCGAATTGAATTTAAAGTTTCTTTTAATAAAGCGTAGGTTTTTATATAAATCTATAATCGTACCGATAATTAAGGTATGTTTTTTATTTTATGAAAATAAACCGAAAATATACCTGACGGTACCGAATAAATTTACAATGTGAATAATATATTTTTATATTAAGTTTAAAAATAATAAAGCATTAAATTTTTCTTGGGCCTTTGAATTATGAAACGGTTACAAACCAATACGTTATTAAACTTAAAATTCTCCAAATCTATTTTGATACTCCTATTGAAACTAAATTATTTCTAGCATGTTCACTAGTAAGCCACAAGGTATTTTAGAGAGTATGAGTAGCAATCTATATTATATTGAAGATATTTCCTTCCGTATGATTTTGATTTATATGAATATTTAATCTTCTATAGATTTTATTCTTGAATTCCAACTTAGTTAATATTTTTTCACCCGTGTGATTTATATATTTTTTTATTTGCTTAGTTTATTTTATGCTGATGTAAAATAGTTGATTGATCTATACTCTAGCCATCTTTCATATTTTCTTAATTCATCACCTTTTAAACTGTACAAATATCTAGAGAGTTTTTTTAAGTCCTAAAAAAGTATGTATGTTATTGCATTCTACTTCTACTAGTGACTTTTACATGACATTAAAAAATTACCGAAAATTTACCGAACCGTACCGATACTGAAGAGAAACCGACATGATTGAGACGGTTTCAAAAAGTCCAATTTTAATTATACATAATAGAATAACTGAAAAATTAATATGATATAAATTTGGGATTTTTACCTATACATCCCATATAACAAATTTTACTACCATTATTGTGCATTGTTTGTTTATTACCCTCATATCCCATGTTTTTGTTACATAATATATACCAAACAAGATATTTGCTGATTTTCCATCCAAAATTAACACTAGACAATTAAGGCAAAATCCGAAACTTAATAAAGAGACACCAAAAATAACGCCTATCATTATGGTTGATAATTAATGTTTGATTTTCTACCATTTAAATTGTAAATCAAGTAAGGTAACATATGTGATGCTCAAAATATCTCCTGTAAACTAAATTTGGCAGTGTTAATCACTCCATATGAATTCTATATATACAAACAAACGTAAAAGTAGATTTTTCTCGAATATATTAATCACTCCAAATCATAAAACCAAAAAATCGTTGAAGAGACCTGGAGTGGCTTTAATGAAATGATGTTTCTTTTATGTTACTTGTCATATTTTTATTTACACGTATTTTATAAAAAATATTAATAATAAATGTTATTTGATTAATTTACTCTTTCATCTTTCAGCGTATCAATCTCTCCACTGAATATTATTCTTTATTGCGAAGAGTGAAATTGAAGAAATTCATTAATATTTTCGTTGTTTTCTAAAACGACAAGAATATATTGGAAAACTTATTTTCGACAAACATATAAAATAGATGGACAGGCGGAAGTATAGTTCTACTCCTAAATAGTGAATTTATGTAGATAATTGTAGTTAAATGTAGTTAATGTTATACGAAGTATTTCCATAGAGTTTTAAAAATGTAGCCAAATGTAGTTAAATGTAGTTAATGTTATATGAAATGTTTCCAGAGAGTTTTAAAAATGTAGACAATTGTAGTTAAATGTAGTTAATATTTTATGAAGTATTTCCAGAGAGTTTTAAAAATGTAGATAATTGTAGTTAAATGTAGTTAATGTTATATGAAGTATTTCCAGAGAGTTTTAAAAATGTAGACAATTGTAGTTAAATGTAGTTAAGGTTATATGAAGTGTTTCTAGTGAATTTTTAAAATGTAGTCAAATATAGGTAAATGTAGTTCATAATAGATAAAGACAAAAGGTTGTAGATAAAGACAAAACATTGTAGTTCATATTCATGAGATAAAGACATCGTTATCTCCAACTATATTTCTATCAACAACCTCCTGAACAAAGACAGCCTTTTACAAACAAAATCCTAACGTAAACCCATACATCAGGTCCGTTGACTTCCACAGAGATGCGAAACTTCATAACAAAAATTATTATAGAATTAAGTATATTATGGTGAATTAGATATTATACATGTATGTTATGTAGTTTCACCAAGGGACTGTAATATTGTAGAAGTCTCGTCATCAGTTTATGCTTGGCGTGATACCAAAAATACATTTCTATACAAATGAATGAAAGGATTAATAGATATTTAAAAGGCTACCATAAAGAAATAAAATCTCAAAGGTCAAAATAATGGTGTAATTCATAAAATAGAATTTGTTGATGTTGTGGTTGATTGTGTTCTCGATCCGTACGATTTTCTCGCGTTTGTTCCGGTGGTTGAGGGCGCCGGCGGCATTGTTACTGATTGGGAAGGGCGTGAGCTTCTCTGGGATGCTTCAACTCCGGTGCCGGACGGTGGGCTGAAATTGCCTTGAGCAAGAACTTTGTGAAACTTGTGTCGTGGTATGAACAATGAATGGGGTTACAGCTCTCGTGTGATTGATTTGATCTGCCATATGGCTTCTGTTGCTTAAGGATTTGATGCCTGGTGAAATGGCCTCTTTAGTTTTTGATTGAATCATAGGAGTATTAGTTATCTATGGCCGGGAGTGGTCTTCTTGCTTAATTGTAATGGAATTACCTAGCTATAATTAAGGGATAATCAATTACAATTAATAAGTATATAATTGGGGAAAGAAGATATGGAAATATTATTTTGTTCCACAAATAAATCCCCTAATTAATGATTGGTAATTAAAACTTAAAATTCAATCTTGGTACATATATTGAAATATGGTATACTTAAATGTAATAAATACTAACCTTAAACATAAGTGGTTATAAGATTTGTTATATGGGATATATATGTAAAAATCCCTATAAATTTTATAAAATAACCGGCCGAACCGATCCATCGACACCCCTAAATTAATCCCTTGAAATGAGTGCTTATTCATTGTCATATACATTTAAAAATGAAACTAGATATTGTTTCAATGAACATTTGATCTCTTAATGATGACAGAAAGGAGAAAGTGATTCTTTTTTCATGTGGAGGACAAGGAACCAAGTCCATGTGAGATCTTCTGATTCAAATGCGTTGCTTGGTCAATTTAAGTTTACAGTTTCCTTTAAGTATCTACTGAGCTATTGCTGCCCTTTTATTGTTTCTGTTATGTGTCAATTCTCACTAATGCAAGATTAAAGCAACTACGTATGTTGCAGGAAACCCCCCAAAAAGGACCTTGGCTCAATTCTTTCTTGCATTCCATATAAGTATTAATATTTGTCATTACTGAGCATGATTCCATAATTTTAAAGTCACGAGTACTCACTGATAAAAGTTCGGAAAGAAGAGGAATATATATTTTAGTTATGAATACTTACTCAATATTTATCTAAATATTTTTATAATTACCTTTATAAATTTACTAAATCATGTCAAATATAATGGGTACTTGAGCACCCAAAAATAACATATAGATCCACTACTGTGATCAAGGGCAACACGCTAGGCTTGTATCCATTTTTTTCTTTTAATTTTTCTTATTACATCAGGGTGGAGCGGGGAAGGCGAAGTAGATGTTATGCTACTGATGGGTTTGAAGTCTCCACCTTAACTGTGGAAGGTAAAGAACCCATCGAATGAGCTAGCCTTCGAGCCGCTTTGTTCTTCCTCCGGTTCACAATAAGTGATCAATTTTTATTTATATATTCATTAAAAAAATATTAAATTCTATACAAAAATATTTACTATGATTAAACTACCTCTAATTAAACATTTAATGTGAGGAGTAAGAAAACTTTATAGGGATATGTACAAAGGAGTTATTTTGCAAAAATAAATTGAATTCTTTCTTGATTACATAGCTGGACACTTATTTTGGACCAAGATGAAAAAGCAAATTGTCACTTATTGTGAACCGAAAGAAGTATCGTTTAACCATTCAAACACGTTTTCTTAAAGATGGCTAAAAAAAAAATAGAAAATGGAAAGTAAAATGAAAAAAGGGGGATTGGAAATTAAAAATTAGAGTGATATGTCGCCTGTGATAAGATTTACGTACTTAGTGCTGACTAATGAGGAGTAAACCATGCTTAATTTTCAAAGATGCTTAGATATGTTAACAAGGAAGCCACAATCCTCCTCGTCATCATCTTAGAAAATTCTTGCTTCTTATACTCACCTTGTCTAGTTTACTTTATACCAAAAGATATAATAGAAAAGTTCTTGTCCAGTCTAGTACTCTTCCTGCCTCTTCAAATGTAAAATCCCAAACGTTATTTGGCATATGTATATTTATTTATTCAGAAGTACCACGATTACCGTACTTGTGGTATAATGGAAAAAATTAGATCAGTAGAATGTAAGTCATATATAGTCTATATTTTGTATGCTTCTGATGTATTCATATAAGCAAGTCTTTCAGTATTAATGTCATGACCCAAACGCAATCCATCGTGATATCGCCTATCATGAAACTAGGCTAGCCTCAAATCAACAAAAAACCAACCACAATACTAAAATTTAGAATATTTGCGGAAGAGTACTTTTATCATTTAAGAAAATAAATTGTTCATAACATAAGCAAAATCCATAACACAATTCAACCATCCCAAAACCTGGGTGTCACGGGCTACATGAGCGTCTAGAGAAATAATATAGTCTACTACAATGTTTACTGAATACAACTGAAACACAACTAGAATAGAGAAGGAGGGACAAGATTGTGCGAATGCCATGTAGATACCTCAACATCTCCCAAGCCTGTTACCTCGATCAATGACAACCATTGGGACTGAAAGTACCTGGATCTACACACAAGGTGCAGGGATAATATGAGTACACCAACTCAGTAAGTAACAAGTCCAACCTATGGACTGATAAGTAATGACCGACGTAACCTCAACAGAAAATAGAAAAAAGCTGTGCAGTAAAATAGGCATGCTATTCTTTCAGGAATACAACTCAACAGTGAATACATACAAATCTGAACAATATAAAATATAAAGCTCAACTAACTCTACATGTCAATGTACAGAATGTATGAAATGCACCATTTGCTCCCATTATCAAGTGCTCAACCTCTCGGTACTACATATAGCCATCCGGCACGGGAAAATCCATTCTGGAACATATACAATGCTGACTGCAAGTCATTTAGTACCGGGGAAACAAGGGTAGTCCAACATGAGGAGAAATCCATCTCCAAGTGTGTGTGTGCATATATATACACTCAACGACTCGGTACCGCATATGGCCATCTAGCTCAAGGAAATCCATCCCGGAGCATATTTAACAATGACTAGAGGTCACTTGATACTGAGGAAAAAGGGAATTCCATCCCTGTGAAAATCCATGTCCATATATCAATATTTCGGAAAAATTCATGTCCAGAAAAATCTAGCTCTCAATAATATCGTCCGCGCCCAGTGCGAGTGTGTAGACTCCGGAGGAGATCCTACGTCCCAAGCGCTATAACAAGCCAATGAAGGGATAATCCATAATCTACTATGGCGTTATAACGACCCGACTGGTCATTTTACTATTTGGAACTTCGTTCCCTTAAATAAAACTTTTCACGCCTTCCTTAGCTAAATTAGGACTTGCGGGGGCGACTAGTTTGAAAGTTAGAAGAGTTTTGAGTAAAAATAAAACCAATTATTCCCTTAAGGTTTTCTTAAAAGGCCAATTTTGACTTGGTCAACTTTCTTGGAAAACGGACCTGGATTCGTGATTTACGGTCCCAGGAGGTCCGTGGGAAAATATGTGACCGGAGCGTATGCTCAAAATCGAATTCCGTGGTCCTTCGCCCGAGTACGAAATTTTTATGCAAAATTGTTAAATCGAAGTTTTAAGGAATTAAAGAATCTAAGTATTTATTAAAAACATAAGTATCGGGTTCGGATTCTGGTTCCGAAATTTGGTACAAGTCAGAAATATCGTATAAGACCTACCCGTTGTGTTAATGTGTTGCTGGTTTAGATTGTGTTAATGTATTGTTGGTTGGTATTATTGTATTAATGTATCATTGATTTAGATTGTGTTAATGTATTGTTGGTTGGTATTATTATATTTTTATAGTTTGAGAGATGGTGTAGCTCGAAATTGGGCAATTTTCTGCCCAGTTTTATACAAATTTCTGACTGAATTCCGACAGAAACAGTCGGACAGCCGCCCAGATTTAGTCATAAATTTCCAGATTTCCCATCGATTCGGTTGGAATTTTTTTTAAAATATAATATTCAATTGTTTTCGACGGATTCCATCGAAAATTTAAAAAAAAAATATTCAATAATTTTTCGACGGTTTCCACTAGAAATTAAATAAAAATTAATTTTTATTTATTAATTTTCGACTGACTCAGTGGGAAATAATATATTTATACTCCTTTGTTTTAGTTTATATGAACCAATTCTTTTTTGTCCATTCCAAAAGGAATGACCCTTTTCTAAATTTTAAAATAATTTAGCATAAATTTATAATTCTACCCTAAATGAGAAGTTTTTATAACCACACAAATACTCTAAATCCTTTTTGACTTGTGTAGGACCACAAATTTAAAAATTCTTTATTTTTTTCTAAATTCTCTGCTCAGTCAAATAGGTTCACATAAATTAAAACGAAGGAAGTATTATTTAATTTTAAAGAAATAATTATTTTGTTTGTTTAAATACGACTAATTCACTTGGTGAATTCCGACCACTTTGGTCGAAAACATGAAACATTTGGTCGTCTGACTTTTTAATATTTGTGATCACTTCGGTCGGAAATCACCAACGGATTAGGTCGAAAATTATTTTCCGACCGACCAATTTTGGCCGGAAAGTAGTCGGAAATACATGATTTTCGGCCGAATTCCGACCATTTTGGCCGTCTGAGTACATAATTTTCTCCCCCTTTACCGTTGCCAAATCATTGTGGTAATAAGTGGGAAGACGGCCTCGTAATGAAATTTCGTCAATTTCTGTTAGCTCCGTTGAGTGATTGCGGGCTTAGAGGCGTGTTCAGATTGTGTTTTGGAGGTCTATAGCTTATTTAGACTTGAAATGCTAAAAGTTGAATTTTTGAAGTTTTCGGATCGATAGTGAGATTTTGATATTGGGGTTGGAATCTGGGTTCGAAAGTTAGAATAGATCCGTAGTGTTGAATTTGATTTTTATGCAAAATTTGGGGTCAATCGGACTTGGTTTGGTTGGTTTCGACATCGGTTGTAGGATTCTTGAAATTTCAAGTTTTTTAGGTTTGGATTGGAAGGCAATTCGTGGTTTTAGCATTATTTTATGTGATTCGAGGGTCAGAATAAGTTCATATGGTATTTTTGGACTTGTTGGTATGTTTATTTAAGGTCCCGGTGGGCCTCGAGTTGATTTCAGATGGTTAACGGACTTAGACTTAAGAGGAAGATTGCAGAAATTGCAGCAAGTCTCCAGTTCTAGTTTTCTTCTTTGTGTTCACGAGTGGGGTCTCGCGTTCCCGATGAGGATCTGGAACAGGTGGAAGTTAATGCTCGCGTTCACGATGTTGTTCCCGCGTTCACGAAGCTGAGAGTTCATATGCCTACACATTTGCGAAGAGGATCCCGCATTCCCGTAGGAGGGAGATAGTGGCAACCGCGTTCGCGACAGGGTCGTCGCATTAACGATGAAGGAATTCTTGGCCAAGACAAGTTGTGCTTCGCGAATGTGATGGGCTTTACGATTTCATGAAGAAGGAATTACCTGGGTAGATTATAATGCTTCAAATTGAAAGCTTAGCCATTTTTATCAAAACAAGAGTTTGGGAGCTCGGATTTGAATAAGATTTTGAGGGATTTTAAGAGATATGAATTGGTAATGATTCCTAACTCCTTTTTTCTTATAACCCATTAATCTAAACATGAATTCATCATCTAATTTCTGATTTGGGGTGAGAAATTGGTGAAATTGTTTGAAAAGTTCTTAGGCCAAGTTTTGGGGTTTTGATTAGGATTTTAGTATCGGATTGGAGAAATTTTGGTATTGTAATGACCTAACCCGTCGTCCCGTGTATTTCCGCCCCATTTTCCCCTTTTTATGTTGTTATATGTTTAAATATATGTATTTGGAGAGTTTGAAATAATTCGGATGGAGTTTGGAGAGAAATGAGACAATTAGTCTCTTTAAGAGAAAGTTAGTTTGGAAAAGTCAACCGACCGTTAACTTATGAGTTAGAGGGCTCGGAATGGATTTCCGATAATTTGACTTGTTTTGGATGGTGATTTGTGACTTAGGAGCGAAAACAAAACTAAATTTGGAGGTCCGACGTAGAATTAGGCTTGAATTGGCTAAGTTAGAAATTTGGCGAAGTCTGGTTGATAGGTGATATTTTTATCCGGGAGTCAGAATGAAATCTCGACAGTTGCAGTAGCTCCGTTAGGTGATTTTTGATATGCGTGCAAATTGTCAGATCATTTAGAGGTGTTTAGGTCGGGTTTTAGAGCAAATTCAAGTTTTGGATGTTTAAGTTTAACTTAGGCTTGAATTCGTGGAAATTGGGTGATTTTGATGTTTATGGTTGCATTTTTATGCTACGAGCAAGTTTGAATAGACTATTAAGACACATCTGTGTTTTTGGTTGAGGTTCTGAGGGCCTCGGGGTGAATTCGAATGGTCAACGAAGAGTTCTTATCTTGAAAAAGTGCAGCAGAAAATGCAGCAGCAATGCAGGACTGTTTTGGCCTACGCGATTGCGAAGGAAGGCTCGCATTCTCATAGACTTAATGGCACAAAGCATCGTGTTAGCGTACAACAGATCGCGTTCACGTAGTGTTAGTAGGTGAAGCATCGCGTTCGCATGGGAGGTAACGCGTTCGCGTAGAAGCGCCTGGGGTAACTGCCTGGTTTTGTTCATCGCGAACACGTGGCTTGGACCGTGTTCGCATAGAAGGGAGGACTCAAAGCATCGCGATCGCGATGGTGTTGCCACGTTCGCGAAGAGAAACTGGAGACTTAGCGGAATTTGTTCATCGCGAAGGCGTGGCTTGGACCGCGTTCACGAAGGGTTAAATCTGGGCGACAGAAGGGTTTTATATGTTATTTCATCCGCGAACCAAACATATTTTCCACCATTGTTAAGCAACCAATAGAGCTTGTTGAGCGATTTGAAGCGGGTTTTCAGCGGGTATCGATTGGAGGTAAGTCCCTTGGCTTCAAAACATCATTTTTAGGAAGAATAAACCCAAATTCCATGAAATTGTGTAGACATTGCGAAGAACTAGGGCTTAGTTTTTAGAAAAGAATCTTGGGAATTTGAAGGGTCAAACGGATTCCATTTTTGGTGAACTTTATATGAACGGACTCGTGGCAAGACGAGGAATCCAAAGATGTAATTGTCAGAATTTTTCGAGATGCGAGCCCGGGACTCAGGTTTTACCAACTTCGTGATTTTAACGTTTTTTGAATAGTTTCATATGGGTTACGTTTATTTAGCTTATAATAACCTATTCATTGTGATTTTGAATAGATTCGATGCACGTAGGAGAAAATTTGAACGGAAAAGGCATTGCAGACCAGGCTACTACCGGTTAGAGGTGAGTAGTTTGTATAGATGATGGCCTGAGGGTTCGAAACCTCGACATATCACATCGTGACGCTATGTTAGGGCGTGACTCGCACCCCATGGCAGGTGCGGGGTTGTTGATGATTGGGGATTGTGACTTGGTCCATCCCGAGAGCTGAACAAATTATTGGCGTCTAATACGCACATAGTGTCGTTGATAATTGGGCTTAATGCTATGATTGGGGCCTTGTGCCGATCTGTAGTACCCGTCTAGGGTGAAAATCTGTGTGATAACATTATTGAATAATCATTGATCTCACTCCTGTGTTTAATCACCGAAATGAAATGCCAAGTCACTTTTTCTGAAATTTAATAATTAAGTTATATTTGCCTTAAAAAACATAAAAATGGGAATTTTGATTTAATCTATTTATGTGACTTATATGCATATTGTGGACTGAGCATAGGTCGGGCTGCACGATCCGCACCGGATATATATTGATATTGCGCTTGGGCTGAAGGAGCCACTCCGGAGTCTGTACCCACCCCCAGTGAGCGCTGTCGACATTAAATGGATCGTGTTGTACGTTCCGCAGCGAATCATGTGCATTGCGTTGCATTTTTATCTGATACTTGGTTATTACTGTGGTACTGTTATGCTATTATCCTGTAGCTAAGTTATCGGGTTGTTAGTTATTGCTTTGCGTTGTGGTCTTTCGTGGATTTCTTACTTTCAGTCATTTTCTATACTTATTATTCACTGAGTCGGTAGTACTCACCCCTACTCCCTGCACCTTGTGTGCAGATTCAGGTACACCGGAGGCTTTGCTGATTCTCGTAGTATCCAGAGATAATTTCAAAGTCGTTGAGGTAGCTGCATGACGTTCGAAGGACCTGGCTGCTCTTCATTATTTCTTTATTTGATTATCTTTATATACTTTCCCAGATTTTGGTTTTGGTCTTCAGATTCTATTATTATTACTCAGTTATGTTTAGAGGCTCTAGACTCGTGACTCCCAGATCATATGGGTGTGTTTTTGAATTTCGTATTCCACTTATGTCATTTTATCAATATTTTTGGATTCTTATTTTGTTAATTATCTCAGTTTGAGACTTAAAGGTTACATTGAAATCGATTGTTTGTCAGGCTTACCTACCTTAGGGTCGGGTGCCATCACGATCGGGTTGGGCGTTACAAGTTGGTATCAGAGCCTAGGTTACTAGGCCTCACGAGTCATGAGCCAGTTTAGTAGAGTCTTGTTTCTGGGTGTGTGGTGCACCACACTTATAAGCAGGAGGCTACAGAACTTTTTGGAAATATTCCAGTTTTCTTGAAATTCATATCGTGCGGTTTGATAACGTCAAAGCTAAAATTTAGTATTCTATTCTCTCGCAGATGGCGAGATATCGCGCTAATGGACGTGGAGGACGTCCACCAGTACCACCTGCTAGAGGCCGTGGACGCGGTCGTGGTGCTAGACGAGGCAGACCAGCAGGGGCAGCACCAGCAGACCCACCAGCTACCCAGGTCCAGGATCAGCCTCGAGCTGTTGATGCTCCAGCTGCACCTATTCAGGCACTGACAGTGCCAATCGTGATTCCTGGTCTCCAGGAGGCTTTGGCCCAGATTTTGTCCGTCTGCACTGGCCTGGCTTATTAGGTTTCAGCCACTACAGCAGCGACTACTTCTCAGACCGGAGGTGGTCATTAGACCCCCGATGCTTGTACTCCCGAGCAGGTTGTTCACGACTTACAGACACCTGGGGTGGCTCCAGTTTAGCCAGTTCCGCCAGTTCAGCCAGTTGCACCGGCTGTTCCAGTTGTGTCGGTCACACCTTATCCAGCTCATGTCGTCCCAGCTATGCTGGGTTATGAGCAGCGGAGGTTGGAGAGGTTCGGTAGGCTCTAGCCTCCGATATTTAGTGGTGCTGAGGGCGAGGATACCCAGGGTTTTCAAGATAAATGCCAGCGTATGCTTCATACGGCGAGTATTTTGGAGTCTAATGGAGTGGATTTTATCACTTTCTAGTTCACAGGAGATGCATTTACTTGGTGGGAAGAGTTCGAGAGGCGTAGGCCTATTGGGGCAGCGCCCCTCACTTGGCAGCAGTTCTCCACGGTATTTTTGGAGAAGTATGTGCCCTAGTCTCACAGGGAGGAGCTTCGTCGTCAGTTCGGCTAGTTGACTCAGGGTGATATGTCAGTGACTCAGTATGAGTTACGGTTTACTCAGCTAGCTAGGCATGCTATATGGATGATCCCGACAGATAGAGAGAGGATCATCAGGTTTATAGATGGCCTCAACTATCCGATCCATATATTGATGACTAGCGAGAGGGCTACAACAGCTACTTTTGAGGAGGCTATTGATGCGGCTCGTCTGATTGAGACAGATCGCTGCCGGGAGAGTGTGGAGAGAGAGAACTAAGAGGCCTCTAGGTTCAGGTAATTTCACCGACAAATTCCAGTGGATCCATTTCCAGCAGGGTAGAGGTCGTTCCTTCAGGCCTTCTCAGTCCGAACTCACAGACTCCAGTGGAGCCTCTTAGGGTCGGGGCCATCACGGACATCAGCAGAGTCAGCCTGCGTTGAGTGCTCTTCCAGCTCATAGCTCTCCTCCTGCTCTTTCAGCTCAGGGTTCGTCCGCAGCGAGGTGTTCTCATCAGTCCCCTTCTCTGACTTCAGTTCGTTGCTTTGATTGTGGAAAGTTGGGTCACGTAAGGAGACAGTGCCCTCGACCCCGTAGTAGGAAGCCTCAGCAAAGGGATCGGCACTTGACTTCCGCACAGGTTTCTTCAGCTTCCCCTCAGACAGCCAGGCACTCAGCCAATCTCTATTCCTCCCTATCGTATGGCACCAGCAGAGTTAAAATATTCGAAAGAACAGCTTCAGAAACTCCTGGATAAGGGGTTCATTCGCTTGAGTGTTTCACCATTGGGTGCACCAATGTTATTTGTAAAGAAGAAAGATGGCAAAATTACAATTTGCATTGACTAAAGGCAACTGAATAAGGTGACAGTGAAGAAAAAGTACCCACTACCCCGTATTGATAATTTATTTGATCAGCTCCAGGGAGCGAGTGTATTCTCTACGATTCAACTTCAATCAGGCTATCACCAGCTAAAGATTAGAGAGTCAGAAATTATGAAGACGCCTTTCAGGACAAGATATGGGCACTACGAGTCCCCCAGCCGCGTTCATGCACTTGATGAACAGTGTATTTCGGCCTTTATCTGATTCTTTCGTGATTGTGTTTATTGATGATATTATGGTGTATTCGTGTAGTCAAGAGCAGCACGCACAGCACCTAAGGGTGGTCTTGCAGAGATTGAGAGAGGAGAAGCTTTATGCAAAATTATCTATGAGTGAATTCTGGGTTAATACTGTGACTTTTCTGCGAAACGTGGTGTCCAGTGATGGTATTCAGGTCAACCCAAAGAAGATTGAGGTGGTGCGGAGTTGGCCCAGACCGTCCTCAGCTACTGAGATTCAGAGTTTCCTCGGCTTGGCAGGTTATTATCGCAGATTCGTTCAAGGTTTTTCATCTATTTCTTCACCTTTGATGAAGTTGACTCATAATAATGCTCCTTTTGTATGGTCAGATTAATGTGAGGAGAGCTTCCAGAAGCTCAATTCGGCCTTGACCATAGCTCCGGTATTAGTATTACCATCAGCTTCAGGCTCTTACACTTGTGTATTTTGATGCTTCGAGAGTTGGTATCGGTTGTGTGTTGAGGCAGGAGGGTAGAGTTAATGCGTATGCTTCTCGTCACCTAAAGCCCCATGGGAAGAACTATCACGTTAATGACTTAGAGTTAGCTGCCAATTTTCATGCCTTGAAAAATTGGAGGCATTATCTTTATGGTGTATCTTGTGAGGTATATACGGACCATCGCAGTCTTCAACACTTGTTTAAATAGAAAGATCTTAATTTGAGACAGCGGAGATAGCTGGAGTTACTCAAAGACTATGATATCACCATTTTGTATCATCCCGGGAAGGCCAATGTGGTGGCCTATGCTTTGAGCCGGAAGGCTATCAGCATGGGTAGTCTGGCGTACATTCCAGTTGCGGAGAGACCCCTTGCGGTTGATGTTCAGGCCTTGGCCAATCAGATAGTGAGGTTAGATATTTTCAAGCCCGGTCGGGTGTTGGCGAGTGTGATTTCCCGGTCTTCTTTGTACGACCGCATCAGAGAGAGGCAGTATGATGACCCCTATTTTCTTGTCCTGAAGGACATGGTCCGGCATGATGACGCCAGAGATGTGACCATTGGAGTTGATGGCGTATTGCGGATGGAGAGCCGGATTTGCGTGCCCAGTTTGGATGGCCTCTGGGAATTAATTTTAGAGGAGGCTCATAGCTCGCGGTATTCGTTTCATCCGGGTGCCGCGAAAATGTACCAGGATTTGAGACAGTATTACTGGTGGAGAACAATGAAAAAAGACATTGTGAATTACGTGGCTCGGTGTCTCAACTGTAAGAAAGTCAAATACGAGCACCAGAGACCCGGTGGTGTATTCCAGTGGATGGATATCCCCGAATGTAAATGGGAAAACATTATTATGGATTTTGTTAGTGGTCTTCCTCGTACCTCAAAGAAGTTTGATTCGGTTTGGGTGATTTTGGATAGGCTGACTAAGTCCGCACACTTTATTCCAGTATATACTACCTATTCAGCGGAGAAGTTAGCAGAGATTTTCATTCGGGAGATTGTACGGTTGCATGGGGTCCCGGTTTCTATTGTATCATATAGGGGTACCGTGTTTACTTCCCAGTTCTGGAGGACTTTTCATCGGGAGTTGGGCACACAGGTACAGTTGAGCATATCATTTCACCCACAGACGGACGGACAGTCCAAGCATACGATTCAGATATTATATGACATGTTATGTGCATGTGCTATTGACTTTGGAGGTTCTTGGGCTGAATTCTTTCCACTTGCGGAGTTTGCGTATAATAACAGCTATCAATCCAGCATTCAGATGGCGCCCTATGAGGCCTTATACGGGAGACGGTGTAGATCTCCGGTTGGCTGGTTTGAGCCCGGCGAGGCTAGATTATTGGGGACAGAGTTAGTTCAAGATGCCTTAGAGAAGGTGAAAGTAATCTAGGAGAGACTTTGTATGGCTCAATCGCGTCAGAAGAGTTACACGGACCAGAAGGTTCGAGATGTATCTTATGCAGTGGGCGAGAAAGTCTTGCTGAAGGTTTCGCCTATGAAAGGCGTTATGAGGTTTGGAAAGAAAGGGAAGCTGAGTCCAAGGTTCATTAGGCCTTCTGAAATACTTAGGAGAATTGGGGAGGTAGCCTATATGCTTGCCTTGCCTCCTAGATTATCACGAGTTCACCCGGTGTTTCATGTTTCTATGCTCCGGAAGTATGTTGGGGACCCGTCTCATGTGTTAGACTTCAGCACGATCCACTTAGATGAAGATTTGACCTATGATGTGGAGCCGGTGGCTATTTTGGGTCGCCGGGTTTGAAAGTTGAGATCAAAGGACATAGCTTCGGTGAAGGTGCAGTGGAGAGGTCGGCCCATGAAGGAAGCCACTTGGGCGACCGAGCAGGAGATGCGGAGCATATATCCTCACTTGTTTGATACTCCATGTATGTTTCTTGACCCCCTCGAGGACGAGCGTTTATTTAAGTTTGGGAGAATGTAACGAACTGACACGTCGTCCCGTGTATTTTAGCATCGTTTTCCCCTTTTTATGCTATTATATGTTTCAATATATGTATTTGGAGAGTTTGGAATAATTCAGATGGAGTTTGGATAGAAATGAGACAATTAGTCTCTATAAGAGAAAGTTAGTTTGGAAAAGTCAACCGAACATTGACTTATGAGTTTGAGGGATCGGAATGGATTTCCAATGATTTGACTAGTTTCAGATAGTTATTTGTGACTTAGGAGCGAAATCAGAACTGAATTTGGAGGTCCGGTGTAGAATTAGGCTTGAATTGGCTAAGTTAGAAATTTGGCGAAGTCCGGTTGATAAGTGATATTTTTCTCCGGGAGTCGGAATGAAATTAAGAGAGTTGCAGTAACTATGTTAGGTGGTTTTTGATATGTGTGCCAATTTTCAGATCATTCGGAGGTGTTTAGGCAGGGTTTTGGAGCAAATGCAAGTTTCAAAAGTTTTAGTTTAACTTAGGCTTGAATCCGTGGAAATTGGGTGATTTTGATGTTTATGGTGGCGTTTTTATGCAACGAACAAGTTTGAATAAGTATTAAGACACATTTGTGCTTTTTCTTGAGGTCCCGAGGGCTTCGGGGTGAATTCGGATGGCCAACAGAGAATTTTAACTTGAAAAGTGCAGCAGAAAATGCAACAGCAGTGCAGGCCTGTTTTGGCCTTCACGATCGCGAAGGACAGCTCGCGTTCGCGTAGAGTTAATAGCCCAAAGCATCGCCTTCGCGTACAATAGATCGTGTTCGCGTAGTGTTAGTAGGTGAAGCATCGCGTTCGCGTGGGAGGTAACGCGTTCGCGTAGAAGGGGCTGGGGTCCCTGCTTGGTTTGTTCATCGCGAACGCGTGGCTTGGACCGCGTTCGTGTATAAGGGAGGACTCAAAGCATCGTGATCGCGATGGTGTTGCCGCGTTCGCGAAGAGCAACTGGCGGGTTAGCGGAATTTGTTCATCGCGAACGCGTGGCTTGGACCGCGTTCGCGAAGGGTTAAATCTGGGCGACAGAAGGGTTTTATATGTTATTTCATCCGCGAACTAAATATATTTTCCACTTTTCAGCGGGTATCAATTGGAGGTAAGTCTCTTGGCTTAAAAACATCACTTTAGAAAGAATAAACCCCAAATTCCATGATATTGTGTAGAAATTGTGAAGAACTAGGGCTTAGTTTTTAGAAACGAATTTTGCGGATTTGAAGGGCCAACGGACTCCATTTTTGGTGAACTTTATATGTATGGACTCGTGGCGAGACGAGGAACCCAATATGTAATTTTCAGAATTTTTTGAGAAGCGGGCTCAGAACTCGGGTTTTACCAACTTCGTGATTTTAACATTTTTCGAATAATTTCAATTGAGTTACGTTTATTTAGCTTATAATAACCTATTCGTTGTGGTTTTGAATAGATTCCACGCTCCTAGGAGAAGATTTGAAGGGAAAAGGCATTGCAGACCAGGCTACGACCGGTTAGAGGTAAGTAGTTTGTATAGATGATGGCCTGAGGGTTTTAAACCACGGTTTACCACATTGTGACGCTATGTTAGGGCGTGACTCGCACCCCATGGCAGGTGCGGGGTTGTAAATGATTGGGGATTATGACTTGGTCCATCCCGAGAGCTGAACAAATTATTGGCGTCTGATACACACATTGAGTTGTTGATAATTGGGCTTAATGCCATGTTTGGGGCCTTGTGGCGATCTGTAGTACCCGTCTAGGGTGAAAATCTGTGTGATAACATTATTGCATAATCATTAATTTAGTCCTGTGTTTAATCACCAAAAATGAAATGCCAAGTCACTTTTTTTTGAAATTTAATAATTAAATTATATTTGCCTTAAAAATCGGAAAAATGTGAATTTAGATTAAATCTGTTTGTGTGACTCATATGCATATTGTGTACTGAGTATGGGTCGGGCTGCATGATCCACAGCGGATATACATTGATGTTGCGCTTGGGCTGAAGGAGCCTCTCCGGAGTCTGTACACACCCCCAGTGAGCGCCGTCGACGTTAAATGGATCGGGTTGCACGTCCGCAGCGAAATCATGTGCATTGCATTGAATTTTTATCTGATACATGGTTGTTGCTTTGTATTGTTATGCTATTAGTCTGTAGCTAAGTTATAGGGTTGTTAGCTATAGCTTTGCGTTGTGGTCTTTCGTGGATTTCTTACTTTCAGTCATTTTCTATCCTTATTATTCACTAAGTCGGTAGTACTCACCCCTACTCCCTGAACCTTGTGTGCAGATTCAGGTACACCGGAGGCTTAGCTGATTCTCGTAGTCTTTAGAGATATTTCAGAGTCGTTGAGGTAGCTGCATGATGTTCGCATGACCTGGTTGCTCTTCATTATTTCTTCATTTGACTATCTTTATATACTTTCCCAAATTTTGGTTTTGGTCTTCATATACTATTATTATTACTCAGTCATATTTAGAGACTCTAGACTCGTGACCCCCAGATCATATGGGTGAGCTTTTGAATTTCGTATTATACTTATATCATATTATCAATATTTTTGGATTATTATTTTGTTAATTTTCTCGATTTGAGACTTAAAGGTTACGTTGAAAGCGATTGTTGGTCAGGCTTACCTAGTCTTAGGGCCGGGTGCCATCACGACCGGGTCAGGTTGTGACAGGTATGGTTGGACTCGTGAGTGAATAAGGGTTCATAATTCATAACTTTTACCCAGTTTCGAGGCGTGGTACCGGGGAGAATTTTTGGGCTTTTTTTTTCCTTAGCTTCGATTTCATTAGATAAATTAGTTGTTTGTAATTATATTTATATTATGATATTAATTTGATTAGATTTGGGCCACCCAGAATTAGATACTCATGGAAAATGCGTGATTTCATATTAATTTTAAGTCAGTTCGAGGCAAGTGGCTCGTCTAACCTTGTGCAGAGAACTCTCCTTAGAATTTTGGTGCTATTGTTATATGAATGCCGTGTACGTCAGGTGACGAGTTTGTCCACGTGCTAATTGTTGAAAAATTCTATTTTTATTAAGTAAATATTTGTGTTTTTCTTGTAATTGAGCATTTCTTGTACTTGAAGTCTCTTGTTTAGCTTAAGAAAAGCATGCCTATGTGTTCTAATTGTTTTACCTGCTTTAACTGCTTACTTGTATTCTGTAGCATGTTTAGAGTAGAATTCGTGTTTATTCGCGAATAGAACTATAGTTTTCTTTTTGCTACTGTTGTTTGTTTACTTTGGGACTAAGGGGCGATATCACTGGAGATCCCCCTGCATGTGTGCTTTGAGGCTACAGATTGGTATTCCAGGAGATCCCCCTACACGTTTATATTTGGAGCTATAGGACGACACCCCTGAGATTCCCCTATACTGGATATTTACTTTTGGGACTACGGATTGGTATTTTCGGGAGATCCTCTGCACATTTACGTTTGGGACAATGGGACGATATTCCGTGAGATCTCCTGTTGTTATTTTTGTGTACTGAATTACATTCTTCCTGTGATTTTATTCTCTATTAAATGTTAGTGCGTTAATTATACTGTTACATTTTATGTTGTCTTACCTCATTTTATATATATAACCAGTAGGGTCCTAACCTTCCTCGTCGCTACTCGACCGAGGTTAGGCTTGGCGCTTACTGAATACCGCTGTGGTGTACTCATACCCTTTCCTGTACATGTTTTTCATATTCAGATCCCGGTTATTCGGCTCAACCATATTATCAGTGAGGTGAGGCGACCTTCAGAGACTTCGAGGTATATTTGCCGCGTTCGCAGACCGAAAAGTCCCTCGCTATTCTCCCCTCTAGCTTTAGTTCTCCTGTGTTTACTTGTTTAAACATTCTAGAATTAGAGCATTATGTAGTTATACTAGAGGTAGTGATCTCATGAGATTCCAGGTTTTGAGAGTGTTGTTATTGGTCGAAAGTGTTATTATGGTGTATGCCGAGCAGCATTTTAAACTTTCTTTATTATATTTCCCGTAAATTGCTAGTTTTGTATCTTTATTTCCTTTTTCGCAAATTGTTAGACTTACCTCGTCGTAGAGACTAGGCGCCGTCACGACAGTTCATGAATGGAGAACTTAGGTTGTAACACACTGACTATATTTGAATAATTAATCCGAAAACTGGCTAGCCCTACTATTTTTACTATTATAACAGGACGAGAGGTCTAATCACATAAGTGTACGGATGGCACATATGTGATTTCAGCGAGTGAAAATGTGAGTCAAGAAATGAGTTATCGCTCAACCCTGTTAAAAGTTATATTGAGATAAGTTAGCACGAAATGGGCCAAACAATGAATCGTAGCTCAATCCACCTAATTTGCCCATTTTTTACTTCTTATTCTTTATGATATTTTAACATTGCCGAGTATGCTTTGATTTAACATCTTAAAGACAAATACTACTCTAAAGAAAATTACCTCTTTTGAAAAATCTCAAATTTGATAAAGCATCCAAACTTTCAACCCAAAAACTTTTATTTACACGTCCAAAATATTATAGATGTTTGTTGAATGTTTTTTTTAGGGGTTTTGGAAAGGAGGGGGAGGGGGGGGGTTTAATTATTTTTTTGGTAGGTCGACACTTCTTCAAGCGACCCTATAGCGATTGGTCAAATGCATCTTATGTTCGACCTAAGTAAATGAACGGACAATAGAAAGTCAAATAACTCTCTAAAAGTGGAGATTTTTTTTTTTTTAATTTAACATTTAACTTTCATTGATATCAAAAAAATACAATAGAGAATTCATAGTAGTAGAATGGACTAACTATTATTTTACAGTTCAATACTATGCTAATACAAGAATTTACATTTAAGGCTAAGGGTAATGGTTAAGTTGTCGCAGTTCCGTTTGCCAACGCTTACAGTTTCTGCCCCGAATATGAATGAGCAATGCAACCTCGCGACAAAACTGATTTTCCTCTAATGGTTTCCCCTCAAATCTGATATAGTTTCAATTTCTCCAAATGAGTGCAACGGTGGTAACAAAGGCAGTAGCAGCAACAGCCTTATGCCACAGTTTACTTCTAGCTAGGCAGCATACCCATTGGATTTCAGTATTCCAACTACCAATTGTTCTGTTATAGCCCAACCAACAACATATTCTATGCCACATTCGATTAGTGACTGGGCATTCAAAAAAGTGGAGAAAAACTAATACTTAGGCCTGTTTGGCAAAGCTTCTCCGAGCTACGAAGCGAAAAAATTAAGCTTTTTTAATTTAAAGTGTTTGGTCAAATTGTTTTTTAAAAAAAGTACTTTGTAGTTGAAACAGAAAAGGTTTTGGAGAAATAGACTAAAGTAACTTCTTCCCATAAATACTTTTTTGACTAGTATTTTTGAAAAAAATATACTTAAAAGCCCTTTTTAAGAGTGGCCAAATATTAATTATTGCTTAGAAATACTTTTCAAATTAATTATTTAAATACAAACTGTTTCTCACCAAAATTACTTTTAAAATAAATTAATTTTTTCAGCGTGACCATATAGTTATTAGGAGAGAGAGAGAAAGCAGTGCATGACTCTCTAATCATTCGTAGCACTCAAAATTCATTGAATTTGTCCGATCCAACATGAGTCTTTTGCTATAATAAGAATTTGTTATATCTTTGTCTGAAAACTTTATCTTTCACTTGATAGGCAAAACAGTAGGAAGAAATCGGTTCAAAATTATTACATGAAATTATTTCCTTATACTTTAAACAATTTGTCTTAATTTGAACTTTCTTTCTCTTTTTCCTTTAAACAAATAAAGACAACATCTTTCTTTTTCTTTTGCTGAACTGTGTTCAAGATTTATAGAGTAACTATTGCTCATCATGAGCAATGATTTGCAAGAAATTAATGAACTAAAATTAGGTCTTCAACTTGTCTTTATTCTTATTTTTCGTATGTTATCATTTTTAAGGAGAAGCAGTTGCAATAGCAAAGGTCATTGATGTGGAAAGATATCGAAGAACAATTAAAATTGGCAAAATACATAATTTATTTCTAACCTTGAGGTCAAATCCTTATGACACATTTTTTTAATACGGGTAACTTTTTACGCACGCAATCTTTTAAAAATATGTCTAAAACACATCATTTTTGCTCACCTGATATCGTGTGATTTACCCACAATAAAAGCAAGTGAGCATTAAATTTTTTGTGTATAGAGCTATAATTGATGCCATGTGTATAGTTATTTTCATTTTCTTATTTTTTATCTATCTTCTTTTTTTATTAAATTTTTTAATCAACCACAAATTTATTTTTTAAAAAATATTTTTTTAGTCCCCATCTTCACCATTTCTTCATCGCTGCTCCACCGCCATCCTCCATTGTTATCACCAACATCACCTATCTCAATTTGTGCATACCATAATTTTTTTTTCCAATTCCGTCATTCAAAAATAAAACCCATAAACTACAAAGGAAAAAAGCAGTAGTTTGCCAGTAATTCAATGAAACTCATTTTAAATTCTCTATCACAATCCCAATGTTCTAATTTACAAAGCTCAAATCCGAGCGTCAAATGTAAAGGGATTAAGGAGTTAAACGAATAGATTTCAACTAATGAGCATATGATTCAAAATGTAATTTTCAACTCTAAATTACAATAATTTTATTTTTAGAGAAAGAAAGCTCCTACATTAAATATTGCCCACCAGGTCAATAAAACATAATTTTAAATTCTTACCATAGTTGATAGTCACGCTTGGTTGTTGGTTTTCGCCTTTTAAATTATTTGAGAAAGAAATAACTTTGGGATTTTTGCTGGTTAGAGCCATTTTGTGAAATGGATTTTGGATAAAATGGTGTCTTGGTTAGATTAAGAAGATGAGGGAGCTTTTCTATTTCTTTTTTCCTTTGTTAAGAAATTTTTAATTGTAATTTTCTTTTTATCTTTTAAAGTTAATAAGACGTGTCATGATATTAACGGTGTGTGATATACACTTGCGATGAATAAAGTGGTCAAGCACCGAACATGTGTGTCTTAGATATACTTTTAAAATATTGCATGTGTAAAAGATTGCCGTATTAAAGGAGTGTATCATAGGGATTTGACCTCAAGGTGAGGATTAAAGTATGTATTCTGCCATTAAAATTTAAGTAACTTTTTTATTCAATAGCCAGACCATATTTACACCGCCCAAAACATTTTAAAAAAAACAGAAAAATAGATAAATAGATAGATAAAACAAGCAATTCTACTCAACGATAGAGTTATACAGTCTTCGTTATTCCTCTACTATACCATCACATCTTTAGTATTTTCTCATTAATTTAATTTGTCAGCTCTTCCATATATTATTTTTTTCATAAATTCAGCTCCTCACCATTTTAGCTTCGTCGGGAAATACTGCAATATATAACATGGCTATCAATTAGAAAATCAAAAAATTATATGTTACCCAACAGGCTTGTTGAATGCGAATCTAAATTAGTCGAACGAGTAATTTACTCTTAAAAGGAAGCAATGTCAATTCACCAAAAGTTGTACTCACCTTTTCAATGAGAGACATATAGTATGGCTTGACCTCTTTAACGTCAACCAAAACTTTGCTTTTGCTGTATAAGTCGTATTTGCTGCACACGCAGTATAGTAATAATCATGCACTAAGCATAGTAATTAATAGATTTAATGATGAATTAATAAGATATGATCTTACTTAAAAATATGAAGCCACTTGAGATTTTCCTTATCTTCCTCATTCATTAGGTGCTTGTAAACTCCAGATCTATGCAGAGCTGCATGATAAAACAAATCCCATCAACATTAATTAATCGGTAATAAATCTCTAAATTATATTTTTTCAAAAATTTTAAGTGTCTCGATCCTAGTTTTTTTTTCTTTCACGTACCATAAAATGAATGGTATCTAATGATGAAAAGACCAGCTGATGGCAATGTTGTCCCATTTTCCTTTGCAACCTGCACGTGATTAATACTAATTAAATCACGTACAATACAATAATGACTAACGTATCTTAAGAGCCCGTTTGGACATAAAAAAAATTATTTTTTTCGAAATTAATTTTTGATTATAAAATTTTCAAGTCACTTGAAGATGCATTTTGAAATTTTTCGAAAATTTGAAAAACTTCAAAAATCTACTTTTCAAAATTTTTACTCGCAAAACTTCAAAAATAACAAAATTATATTCATGTCCAAACTCCAAACACAACTCTAATTTTCAAATATTATTTCACTTGATTTTTCTTTTTTTTAGAATTTACAATTCTTATGTCCGAACGCCCACTGAGTCTACGTTATAAAATCTTCAAAGTATTTCGAATTAATTAAAAGGATTCTAGTATAAAGAATATACCAAATACATATAATCATCATGTCCCCATGACATCATAACCTTGTCTAGTCCACAACCCTCTGTATAAACTCCATATTTGGAGTTGTAAGCTGGATTATTATAGTCAGGATTTTCCTTAAAATACTGCATTAACCACCAAAATAATCAAAATTAGTTATTTAAAAAGAAAAAAAATTTACAAACCAAAATTCAAATGCAAAAAAGAAACCTTCGAGTGGACAATAGAGTCATTGAAAGCACAGCCAACAGGATATGTGTCACCAACAACGGCCCATTGAGGAAGCTCTCCAAAACTAGGAAGAAGCAGAACTTTTCCCAGATCTTATTGGACAAAAAATAGTACAAGAATCTGAGCTCATTTAATTTTAATACAACAAGAAATTTAAGAAAAAAACAAATTCAATAGGTATGAATTATTAATTTAGAACGAAAAAAGTAAAATCCTGAATCAGGGCAAATTTTTAGGAGAGATTATGGGCACATAAACTCATAATCTCCCCGCAAAATAAAATATTTTATGCACATACTTTTTAAAATTGCTATAATATTAATTATTGGCATCCATGTTCCAAAAAAAATAAATGGTGTACTTGGTTAAATGTTGAGTTATTTACCAAGTGAAATAAGGATCAATTCCCATTAGTACATTTTTTCCTCCATTTTTAGTAATGCAGCCATGTACTAAAAATCTTAGATCCGCCTCTGTCTCATACCCATAAGTTTTAAATTTTGGTTCCACCTCCGATTATAATATTCCCTCTATTTCAATTTATGTGAACATATTTCCTTGTAAGTCTGTGCAAAAAAGAAATGATTCATTTCCTTATTTGAAAATAATTTACATTTATAGCCTCACAAAATATATGTCCTTCATTCTACGCCACAAGTTTAAATGGCTTTTCTTTTTTCTTAAACTTCGTGCTCAATTAAATGAGTTCACATAAATTGAAACGGGGAGTATTGAATATGAAATGAGTAAGAGTATTGGATTAATTAAAAATATTTTTGTGTTAAGTGAATTAATACCATGAATAAGGGCAGTCAAATGGAGCCAATCTTCATCAGGATAGTCTTTTCTAATGGCTTCAGCACTTTGTAACAAGTGTTGAATTTGAGGTTCGTCTAAATCAGGGTCACTGTCATCAACAACATCGTTGAGTAATTCACAGCATTCCCAAATACTCATTTCTGCCTTGTCACATTTTGCATATTTTTCCCTCATCTTTTTTACCTAAAAACATCAGGATCAAAATTAATTCAAACGAAAAAAAAAAAGGTTGGAAAATCCTGCACAATTTATAAACACTATGAAACATTTAATTTACTTACATAATCATAGGTCTGATTTATGTGATTGATCTTGTAAAATGTTTCTACCCCTTCTTGCCTAGTACTTTCCACAGTGTAGTCCCTGTTTGGAATATTCCAAAATTTGTCAATTCTTGCCCCACAAAGAAAATACTTCTAGAAAACAAGTTCTTTTCGTTTTTTTCCTCCCAGAAAAAGAAATTTAAATAAACTAAAAAAGAAAATTTAGAGATAGGCTATCTGTTGGTTTATTTAATCAAAACTTCTTTTGTTGAAGAAAATAGCACTGAATCTTAAGGACATTTATTTATTCAGTTTTGCCAATTCTGAGTCATGTGTTCATATCATCAATTGTCTTGGTATTTACAATTAATCAAATGATTATTTAGTACAAATCTGTAATTAAATATGACCGTCTTTATACATTTTTTTATGTTCCGGTTAAACATAGTTGGGGTTCTGATTTATGAGTATCGTCTCAAATCCACAAAAAATACCTCTGGATTTTTCATTTTTTATTTTTGTATTTTTATTTATTTATTTATTTATTTATTTTTGCATCTGATATGTCAAAGCAAAGATTAATAAGAGCTTAAGAAAATAAAATCGCAAAAGTAGCACAATGACCTAAAATTATGGCCAAATGCATTGGTTTCAGGCACAGCAAATCCACCATCCAATACCAATTCCTTTTCATTGTCATAGATCTTCTTTTCCTCTGGTTGGATCTCTGTGGAAAATTATTTATGAACAAAAATATAGATTTTAAAGAACAAAAAAATTATTTTTCTCTAAAAAAAATTAAATTCATATACATTTTTTAAAAAAAAATTAAAGAAAGAGGGAGAAATCTTTACCCAACTGAGGCTGTTCAATGAGAATAGTCATGGTGAATGAAAGATAGAGGCAACCAACAAACCAAAACACAATAGAGAAAGCAAAGGAAGGAAAATAGGCGGTGGCATATTTTAGGTTAAAAGAAAGACAGTATTTATAACTGCCGGAAAGTCCTTCCCTGAGATTTCGGACGTCTTGAGTCCTTCACTGAAAATCTCTCAAACTTGTTTCAGCTCCCCTAATTTATTTGTTTTTTTTTTTCTGTTTTATAATTATATATTATTGTATTCATAATTTCCAAGTGTTAGGAATACGTTAGGAGGATAAAAACACATGGCTAAGTTGTATCCAGTAGCAACAACAATGTCACTACATACAAACTCCACCCCGTTCTTCCTCTGTAAGCGTGTTACGAGAAAGCCAAGCAAGTTAGTAATAACAACGATCCAGTGAAATATTATTAGTAGAATTTGAAAAGAATAATGTATAATTCTTATTTTAAGTGAACAAATAGGTTATTTCTGAAAGTTCATCGGCTCAAGAGGCGGAGCCACAATATTAGTTGCAGGTTTGGTCGAACCAGTAACTTTTGTTCAAACCTTTTATTTGTATTAAGAAATCCAATAAATATATACAAATTATTAATTTAGAACTCACTAACTTAAAATTATTATAATCTCGAACCCATAAAGTTCAAATCTTAGCTTTGCCTCTGATCGGCTCAAAAAGACGAAAAGAGTCGATATGTCAGTACCATCAATAAAAATCATGTTAAAATAACACTGTCCAACCAGTTTTCGGACTGGTCATTCAGAAATAGTCAGCGTTTGCCAAGTTATTAAAAAATAGCCATTACTCTGCTGCAACAGAGACCGGTCCAGCATAATATACTGAAGTTCGGTGCACCTGTGCATGAACTTCCAGCATATTATGCTGGACCGGTAAACTTTGTTGGCTCTAGTATAATATACTGGAGACTGGAGCACCGATGTTGCAAACTCCAGTGTATTATGCTGGACAGGTATATTATACTGTAACTCCGGTATATTATGCTGGAATATTTTTTCAGATTTTGAATAGTTTTTCGTTTATAATTACATGAAAATTAGCTAAATTTCGATTACTTTTGAAATTATGGTTATTTTTGACAGAACATTTGTAAATTTGACTATTTTTTAATTTCTCTCAAAATTATAAACAAAATAATATCACAATAACAACCTAGTAAAAGCCAACAAGTTGCAACTCTTATAATATGTGGGGCTGCCCATGCAAGTAGGTATGGAACTCCATTTTCTTTTTTCTTTTTTCTTTTTCTTTTTTTATCACACTCAAGAAAAATAAAGTTACTTATTCATCGAATTAGGCAGACAAGTAATTAGTTGTTAGTCATTTTAGTACATGTACTTTAAATATAATATTTTACAAATGTATTTTAATTACATTGGAGATTTATATATCGATCAATCAGTAGCAAAGCAAACATATAATTAAGGTGACTAGTTGAACATAATTCGTTAAATTATATTGTGAATACATAAGAAAATTTATACAATTTTGATTCCCCTAATTTTGCTATTGATGTCAATAAAAATATGATGAACTTTTACTACTCTCTCCATTTTATATTGTTTGAGATAGTTTGACTTGGCACGTAATTTAAGAAAAAAAGATTTTTAAAACTTGTGGTGTTAAAAGATTAAGGGCTAAAAGATTTGTGAAGCCATACCATTATAAAAGTTTTTCACTAAAGGCAACAAGGGTAAAATAAAGAGTTTAAAGTTGAATTATTTCAAAATATAGAAATATGTCATTCATTTTGGAACAAATTAAAAAGAAAAGTACCTCAAACAATATAAAACATAGGGAAAACTAGGGAAAAGCAGTTTGTTTTCTTAATTGAATTGACGTAACAATAAAAAAAATTATTTAGCGGATCCTAATTTAATTGGGATTAAAAGACTATAATATTTGTTGTTGCGGTAATTAGTTGGCAGTATTTTGGTGAAGGTAGGGCCCGAAATGACTCAGCTTTGAGTAGGATATCATATATCTACTTGATTACGTATTTCAAGCACTGGGACCCAGTTCTAAGGTGGATCCCAGTCAAGGACTACGACTACTCTCCACGACCGCCGACGCATTTTAGATATTTATTAGCGTTTTAAAAAGCGGGGGCGTAAGGCTAGGCATTTTAGTTCTGACGAGGCAAGACGTAAACCCTGAGACATAGGGCGTAAGTGTCACGAATCTTTAGATTTTATTAATTTTAAGATAATATAAAATAAAAATAATTATAAAAATTACATTAAAATCACAAAACTATAACGTATAACCTATTTAAAATATTAATAAATTATAATTCAACTATGAGTAGTACAAAAAGTATGACATATATCAAAGTATGCAAATTAGCTACAACATCGTTACAACTCAAATGTCAAAAGCAAGTATCAGATGCGAAGTCTTATATGTATCTCTAAAGTAGTAATGAATATTGAAATAATTTGGATATTATAATTTGATATATTTTATAAAATACTTCTTTTATTTAATATGCTTTCTATTTGAAAGAGAATTTATATAAAAATATTATTCAAAATTTAAATATGATTCTCTAGCATCATTTATTTTTAAGCTTCAACAAATTAATAAAGTGACACATAATTTACCATACTATACCATGATAACTATTTATTTATAAATGTTTCTAGCTAATACGAAGCTATAAAATTAATAAGTATTGCATTTCGTAAATATGAAAAATAATTTTTAGGAAAATAATTTTTAAAAAGTTATGGACTAATATAATAAAAATATAACAAAAGTTAATAAATAAATACTTTTAAATGAAAGCTTTATTTAAAATTTACTATCATAGCAATCTTAGTGGATAACATGCAATAAATTTTATTTTTATTATGACATAAAATACTCTTAACTTAATGATTTATGAATAAGAAAAAAATAATTTTGAATAGTTAAATATTTATTAAGAAAAATTATGGAATTACAAGGTTAGTTACATACAATTAGATAAAGTTCTATCAGGTGAACCCAATACGTAAGGCGTTGGGCGTGTCCGGGGCGTAAGCCCCGACGATCGAGGTGTAAGCCTCACGGAACTAAACCCTATATATAAACCCGGGGGTGTTTTACGAGTGTCCTGCCCCAGGGCGAGTCCCGGGTGAGTCCCAATTCTGCCTTTTAAAATAGAGATATTTATCAATTGTTCACGCCAATTTGTGGTCGTTTAACTATCAGGCCGTCGCTAGAGAAATTCAAAAATAGTCAGATTTACAAGCAGTCATTTAAAAATAGTCACGATTTTAAAAGTAATTAAAATTTAGCTATTTTTATGTAAAGATAAATTTGAATGAAAATAATATTCAAAATCCAAAAAAATACACTAATATATTATATTGAAACTTTTCATGTGTTTGAGTTTCAGCATAATATGCTGGAAGTTTATGCACAGGTACACTAATTTCCAGTATATTACGCTGGAATTTTCCGTATCACAATAAATAGTAGCTACTTTTTGATAATCTTGCAAATACTAGCTATTTTTTAAATGATCAATCCAAAAACTAATTAACCCGTGCTACTTTTACTCACAAAAGAGTTTCGAGAAAATAAGCCCATTCGACCCGTTTATGGTTGGTGGGATATTTGTGGAGAGTAGTGATCACAAGAAAATAAGCCCACTCGACCCGTTTATGGTTGGTGGGATATTTATGGAGAGTAGTGATCACAAGAATTTATATAGCTGTATGAAAACTATTTATTGGAAGAGAAGAGAATGGCTTGAGGGATTTGGAGTGGTATAATATTTGAAAGCACATGTACTTAAAGTACAAAGTTTAGGTACAAAATGTTATGAAATAATATAAGAACAAGAACAATAGAGAGAAAAGTAGAGAGAGGAGTATTCTTATTGATACTTTGGGATGATTTACAATGGGGTAAGACCCCTCTATTTATAGGAATAGAAAAGACTTAGCCTCAAAGTAGAACTTTTCTATAAGATAGACATTCACTCTAATTAGAGTTCTATTTATAACACTCCCCCTTGAATGTCTATTCAATAATGTGCCTCGTTAAAACCTTAACTAAAACAACACCCAATGGGAAAAAATTATAGAAAAGGAAAAAGAGTACACATGTTTAAATATGCGCCTATTGTTTGCCTCGTTAAAAATCTTGCAAGGAAAACCCAGTGGGACAGAACCTTGTAAAGGAAAAAGAGTGCAACGCGCATTAAATTATCATTCTTGATAGATATGAACATCTTCATACAATGTCGTGGAATGACTCTTCAATATCTCCATAGAGGTATTCTCGATGCCATCATGCTTATAGTTATAGCAAGATACATATGTACACAAGTTGCACTTAGGGTGTGGTACTTCAGGACCAAGAATTGTATATGCTTCAAGCAATTTCAATCATTGACTTTATACTTTCAAGTATTTGAACTACATGTCCAAAACTACATGTCTTTCATATGGAATCAATTCTTCTTGAATTGTATCTCTTCCATTTAGCCAATATTTTTGTTTGTATTCGACAAACATAAGATCCTCATCGATATTTAGCGCTATCATAGATGTCGTCGACGAACATTTTATATCGGTTCCAGTAAATTTTCATAAAGACATAACATGGAGATCTCTTTATTCATATATTCAGGTACCTGAATCTCTCATGAGATTTTATGATGTGTTATGTCATGTGATCTTCTAGATCACTTGCCTCCCCATTATGATCACTTTGATAATTTTCTCATCTTCTTTAT
Source organism: Nicotiana benthamiana (assembly GCA_034376525.1). Taxonomy (NCBI): domain Eukaryota; kingdom Viridiplantae; phylum Streptophyta; class Magnoliopsida; order Solanales; family Solanaceae; genus Nicotiana; species Nicotiana benthamiana. The sequence continues at coordinate 122,826,191 of CM067325.1, forward strand.
TAAGAAGTTATTTTAAAACCGATTTGACTATACGTTTTAAGCGTATCAAAGACTTTGTCCTTCTGGGACTTAATATGAGCATTTGCAGTGAGAATATAGTTACTTTCTTTGGGTCAGCAAATGCTTATAGCATGCTTTGCAATATGGTGCAATTGAATTATCCTTTTATGAACTTCAGGTTCATATTATGATATTCGAGGATCTATATATACAAATGATACTTTATCCCATGTAACCTTTTCTCAAGTGTTTATCATGTCTCCCCCTCATGTTAGAAAAGCTAACTTGTTTCCTCAACTTTGAGAGTCCATCTTTGTGCACTATGGTGTTAATGAAGATATACACCGCACATCAATAATAATAAGATGAAATTATTTGGTTCCTGACCCTGAACCACTTGTGAGGGGAGAATATAATATACTCTCGTATACAACGTATATCAAACTGATATGTATAACTTTGTTCTCATAAGAAACAGTTTAGCTATTAAGTGGAGGCACTTAATAATTATCTTGCTAAACCAACTATGATATAAACCAACTTATCAAGATGAACTATCTTGAATAGAAAATCTGGAAATTATGCTCGAAGTTATATTACTGAGCAATTTACCTCGCAAGCACCGGCCAGGCTGCGAGTTAATAACAATCGCACATGTAACCATATCATAGATGCATCATATGTGGTATACATGGCAGGTGAATGGGCCCATATTCACCTTTGATATTTCCAGAATTTATGGGATTCAACCCGAACTCTTTAGTTGGTCAATTAATTAATGAGAACAAGTAATACAAGAGAATTCGTAAAGAACTTTCTAGTTCTTTAATATTTACCCATGTGAATTCTCTATTACTGCACATCATTCTTAAAATGATATGGCTAACCCGAATGCCAACTGAATAAATTATCAATATTGATAAACTTCAAATTTACACCATTATCAATAAACTTCAACTTTATTATGATATGGGTTTTTATATCAATAAACGTCCACTTTATTGTGGTATTCTTGTGTAGTACAAACTGGAGAATAAAGCGGGTAGTTTTTCACATACAGATTATCCCGCTACAAGTTGTCGTAATAGAAGATATCAAATCTTTCCTTTATTTATAGTCTCAATATAATCAATCGCTTTCGCATATACTTTGGATACTGAATAAGTTTCTTTGAGACTTACTGCAACACAATACCTTATTGGTAATCAATTATGTTTCTCCAACATAGTAATAATTGGCTCTTCTAGAGCTCTCAATTAATTTTGTACTACCACAAATTCATCAACATCCATGTGGTGAATATCTCTTTTAAAGAGAAAGTTATACCATTATGGTCATGTCAAAATTATATGCAAGATATGTTTCTTGCATTATTATTGTCCTTTGATAATCACATTGACAAATTATTTTGGCGTACAATAGGTACGTGACCAATGACTATTCATGGCATAACAATGACATTATTTTCATATATCATCTCAAACCTCCTCCTATGGGTGATTGTGGTATATTCAATACCCATTTCATGTTCATATTCTTCCAATAATGAATATATATTCGTGAATCAGATGTTGTCACATTCACTGCGGGGATATGTGATTTTGTTATCCTTTTCTAATCTGTAAATGCGTCTGGCATTCGATTTGCTATTCTTTGCAAATGGATAATATTTTTCACCTCTTTTTCACAAATAGAGGTATGTGGATCAAGATGAGATAATGATGCATTTTTCCACAAAATTTTCCGTTTGGTTTCACCAACTTCTCCCCCTAATTTTGGGAAAAGTGTCTCATAGAATTGACAGTCTGCAAATCGTGCAGTGAACAAATCCCCTGTTAATGTTTCGAGGTAGCGAATAATGGAGGGCGATTCAAACTCAACATATATTCCTAACCTTCTTTGCAGACCCATTTTGGTGCAATATGGCGGTGCTACAGGCACATATACTGCACATCCAAAAATTCTTAAGTGGGATATATTAGGTTCATGACCCAAAAACTCATTGCAACGGGGAATATTTGTGATAATTCGTCGTTCTGAGACGAACTACCATTGCTGCATGCAAAATGGCGTGACCCCAAACCGAAGTGGGCAGCCTCGTTTTCATGAGTAAATGAGGAATTCAAGATTATTCTCATCTATTGTCTCAATATGATATCCATTTTGAATGATATCTTTAAAACTCAACAAGTTCCTTTTAGACTTGGAGGAGAACATTGCATTCTCTAAAATGTTGTTCCTTTAGGCAGAGTTATAGTTGCTCTTCCGGAGCCTTTAATCAATTTACTACTACCAGAAATTGTAGTAACATCTGCCTTACACATACTTAAATGAGAGTAATATTTCTTCTCTTTGAATATCGTATGTGTGGTACATGAATCAATTAATCAAAAGAGATATACGAACATGAGAATAAACAAATTTAATCCGTTGCTTCATAATTAAACAATATTTTCAAAATCTGCTGAGGTTAGTCGATTAACTTAGTTAATAGTCGACTAACTTGGGAAGCAGTCATTAGGTTAGTCGACTAACTAAATCAGATAGTCGACTATCTTGCCTTGCGGAAAAGTCCAGTTTTAATGCGAAATATTAGTTAGTCGACTAACTAAGTTGATAGTCGACTAACTTAGTAAACAGTCATCAGGTTAGTCGACTATCTAAATCAGATAGTCGACTAACTTAGCTTGCGGAAAGATCCAATTTTAATGCGAAATATTAGATAATCGACTAACTGTTAGGTTAGTCGATTAACTCTACTGGAAAATAAAAATATCTTTGAAATTTAAGCATATTGAAACATTCTAAAGAACTAGTACTAACGTTATATCATAAACTAATTAATACGAGCTGATACTAATGACTATTAGTTTATTCACTGACTAATACAAATAAGTAAAATAAAATCAAACAATTCCATCTTCCTTCATCACAGATCCATCACCAATTAAGTGGTCTATTTTCCCCTCAGGGTGCTCAAAGAAGTCTGCCACATCCAAATGGGTGATGTCAAAATTGTTGTCAGAGACAAAATTGGTTTCAGGGCCTTTACTCTTTAGAGATGCTTGATAAAGCTCAACCAAATGTCTTGGTACACGGCAAATTTTCGCTCAGTGCCCTTTTCCACCGCGGCGGTAACATATAGTTTATGAACTATTTGCTTTTGGATTCTCATCATATCGTGCTTGTGGCAGAGTGACCAACTTCAGGTTGTCATATCTCTCCTTTAAGCCATTCCACAAGATAGGTGGATCTTTGACTGTGATATATTCAATTTTCAAACCTTCATCAAGGTGGTGGCGCAAGAAAATCAAGGCCTTAGCATAGTCTTGGGTAGATGCATTATTTCTGTCTTTAATGGCGTCTCCAGGACCCATTGCATCCAAATGGATTTCAGCATCCAACACCTATGTCATATAGTTCTTGCCCGAAATTTCAAGGGCAACGAACTTCTTTTCATAATGTCAGACATAAAACAAAATTACATCAAGAGCGTGTTCATACTTACGGGCTTTATTACAATTATCACATTCACTTCAGGGAATGGATCATAATCATCTGTATGTGCTCTATATAATCTCATGTCAAATATTACTTTCATAAAGTGAAAGATTATTTTGAGAATCTTTATTATTCTCATTATCACAATGATGACGATTATAATTCCGTCTATTGCCACGTCCACATCCATTGATACCTTCACGGTAATAATTTTGTCTTCTTTCAGACTTATCACATACTGCTATCACATTCTCTAAAGGGAATGAGAATGAAGCAAATTCAATGGGACGGATTTTCAATTCTTTGCCCACAATCATACATGAATTTAATCATGGCAAGACATAGAAATTTTACCACTTCACCTGTTTATAATTTCTTACAAACTCCATTAGAGTTATAATCAAACTTTGTTGTCTATGTTTGTATATGAAATCAAATCATAGAATTTCAAGAATTTGAAAGGGAAAAGTAAATTACTTACCTTTAAGGTATACCAATAAATGTTGTGATATCAAATATACCTCTTGAGTTTCCATCCCGTTGCATTATTTTATGATGATACCATCTCTTCTATTTTTCCGTATAGAAATTCTCATATGGAGCAGTAGCAATCGTTATTACACTCTTTTGCTTGGAAATTCACCTTCAAAAAGAAAACAAAAGTAAACAACGAGAAAGAAAAAAAATTGAAGAATTTCAGAAACCAAAATATCACAAATCTCGTTTCACTCAAATAGAAAAATCCAAACGACGGAACACGAATTAGAGTGGATGAATCTGATTGCAACTCGAGATTCTGAGAGCGATAATTGCTGAATATTAAATTCAATTGGTTAGAGACTCGTGCTGATAACGTGTTATGAAATAATATAAGAACAAGAACAATAGAGAGAAAAGTAGAGAGAGGAGTATTCTTATTGATACTTTGGGATGATTTACAATAGGGTAAGACCCCTCTATTTATAGGAAGAGAAAAGACTTAGCTTCAAAGTAGAACTCTTCTATAAGATAGACATTCACTCTAATTAGAGTTCTATTTATAACACAAAACAGATTTTTGATACATATATATTAGGACGGAAGAAAAATATTGACTATGCTTATACTGTGAACGATGCTGAAATATGCAGTAGTTCGAAAGGTTTTATAATAATCTGTTTGTCAAATTTTTAAAAACAACGTATTTTAGAAAGTGTTCTTTTTTTTAATATTTCCTTAAGATTTTAGAAAGTGATTTTAAGTATATATTTTCAAGAGTATATTTCAAAAAAAAAAAAAATAATTGGGAAGAAGTGTTTAGCTCAAAGTTATCACATACTTTGTAAGCATAAAACAACACAAATAAATTGCGGGCCAATCATAGCAGATCATAATAATCGAGAGACTAAACGAAAGACATAAGAGGCAAGCATTATATGTTAGGAGAAATGAGTAGAGATCTTTTATAGATAGTATTGATTCGGTCTGCTTCTCCATGGAGAGGTTCAGAGCCTTACAATCGTGTTCTCTCTTTTCTAGAGAAATAGTGATGAAGAAGAAGAAGTCGCCCCCCTTCTAGGGTTCCTTATCTTAGTATTTATAGTTGTAAGTTGTATGAGCTGGCAATGGAGGGTCGTGACTATGCGGAAGTTCCATCCTTACGATGGTGGATAGGCCGTAGCCTTATTGATCAAGTCGATTGATAGTCGGGTATCGTGATTAATAAGTTGTCATATCACTTATTAACTAAGAATTAGCTTAAGATATAATTAATCTCATTAATTATCTCGGGATCATATTCTGAACCATAAAGTTAGTCCCTCCGATTATTGAGGTCGTGCCTCGACCGAGCTCGATGAGCGGACTTCACTGAATGCAGTTTCGGTCGGGGACAAAATGGTCGTAGCCGTTTACATGTGGGAGATTATACCGTTGAAATAGATGTCCTTAGCCATTTTGTGTCGATGGCCTGGGCTGTTTACGCATTGGGGACGGCTGTAATCATTCGTAAATTGGAGATGGTCATAGCCTTAATATTGTGCACAACCTTATTCGTTTACCTACTGGAGATGGCCATATCCTTAATATTGTGGACGTCCTTAGATATTTACATACCGGAGATGGCCGTAGCCTTAATATTGTGGACGGCATTAGCCATTTACATACTGAAGATGGCCGTAGTGTTAACGTTGTGGGCGGCCTTAGCCGTTTACTTATCGGAGATGGCCATAGCCTTAATATTGTGGACGGCTTTAACTGTTTACATACTGGAGATAGCCATAGCCTTTCATACATAGGTTGAATGATGCTTCGGCCGAGGACATGGTCTTCTTTGACGGCGCCGTCTAGCCTTATGAAGTATTAATATTACCTTGGCGCGCCATTGTTCAGGGGAGATCGAATCCTCTCCCTTGGCGAAGGCGCTTAGCCTTTCAACTTATTTCAGGCGGGGTCGAGCTGTATGATGTTTGAATTTTTGTTTGTTTTGAGGGTTTAGTCGTCATCCTTGATGGACGAATCGTATATTGCATGGTCGAAGAGAGCACGTGCACGCTTGGAATGTGATTGGTGACGACCGAAGTTTTGGAGGTGTAGAGGACGTTCCATCAATGTTCATGGGTCTTTTCGAAGGTGAAGCGCCGGTTGGTGACTCAATAGTCGCGTCATGGATTTTTGTCATTATAACGCATGTTTTTGTAGAGTCGAACCATTTTACTGTTGGTCAAGCAATTAATAATGACCTTTGAAATTTGTGAGAGCCACTTGTGTCGCTTATAAATAAGGGGCTGAGGCATTCATTTCTCACTTTTCATAATTTACTTAAGAGAAATCTTTGAAGAACCTTCCTCGCTTAGTCAGTTCATTATTGTTCTAGCTCTTCTGTTGCTGTAATCTTCGTCTTTCTTCGTTGATTCTTACTTCTTTCCGATCTCTTTGATTAAAAAAATGGCAAGAAATTCCTCTAAAAACGATGCTCAGGCGAGTTTTCCGGCGAACCCCATGGTGGCGGAAGAGCCTTTGTCGGTAGTAAAAGGTGCAGAACCGGTGGGGGACGATGGGGTTCCGTCGGTTGCTGATATCCTGTCCCTGCCCGGAGGTCTGGCGATTGACTTTACCGCTGATGAAGGTGAAGATCAGGTGAACAAAGCCCCACTAATGGGAGAAGTGGGGATTGGTCAACTACGGGACCAGTGGGGTATTCCCCGTTTTTGCTGATATCTCCCTTGCTAGACGTGAGGAGAGGGTCCACATCGACCGCAAGGGAGATTTCATTTTCTACTCTTAACCTTTAGATTGGGATTTAGGTTCCCCTTTCCGATGCTAGCGGTGGATTTTTGCCGTCATTACGGGGTGTGCCCTGGCCAGCTCGTTCCCTCCCTTTACAAGCTCTTCCTTATGCTCCTTAAATATGCAGAGCTGGCCCGAAGGATGATCACGTTGCAGCACGTGCTGACCCTCTACGCCCCCTAGAGGGTCCGTGGTACGATGATTCGGGCCGTTCCTCGTAGGGCGAGGGGCTTGACTGCAGAGTTAGATGATGCGGTCGAGCCTCACATTTATGAGAACTTCTTTTACATCAGAACTGAACACCTGAGGGCGTGTTCCACTGCGTTCCTAGAATCGTGGAACCATGCACGTAAGTCCTTTTATTCGTCAGGTTCTCCGTTCCATCTCTCTTTTTCCTTTTTTTATCCTGTTCTTATAAGTGTTTTATCTCTTGTTTGTAGCTGAACAGCCGCCGCCGACCCCGCTGCCTGGTATCCGTCAATGGGTCGAGGCCGTGCTCCCTCACTCAGCCGGGATTCGCACGTGGCTGTCTTTTTGGGAAAGGAATGGTCGCAGACCTGCCTCTGGTAAGATTTTTAGCTTTCTGTTGTCTTTATTTTATTCTTCTTCGCCTCTTCTCAACTTGGTTCTTTCTTTGATCAGGGAGCGCACGCCGCATGAGGGCTCCTCAACTGGCCTTTTGCAGACCGGGCACGACTGCACGACTTGTGACAATGTCGGTGCCACGTCCAGTTTTGAGGGCGACTTCGGTTGAATCCTCGGCGGCTCATTCCCCAACACGTTCTGCACCTCGTGCCGAAGAGCCTTCAGGGACCGTACGCCCCAGGGCGGAGTTGCCTTCGAGCGAGGACGAGGAGGGAGAGTAGAGGCCACTGATCAGGCGTAGGGTAGTATTTATGCCAGCTCCGATGGTGATAAACTTGGATTTCCCACCATCGAACATGGAGGAGAATACGGAGGCGACACCTGCCTTTGAGGGCGGGCACTCAGTTGGGGTGGCCCCGAGCGGCGCAGGCCAAGGTGACGTTATTGCTTAGGCGATTCAAACATCAGTTCCAGTTGCAAAGAGGGGAGGTAGTTCCTTAGCAACAACTTTGGTTGGAGAATCAAGCTCCATTGTGTTGGCTGGGGTGGGAGTCTCAACTTCCTGATAGACGGATGGAGGGAGGGGCGCCGTAGGCGAAGCGTCTGACTCTGAGTCCGACCTGGACCCTGACGACGCCCGCATGCTTCAAGACGGCCACAACCATACAACGGTGCATACGTAAGGGTAGTTCCATTACATTGAGATCCCTACGGAGCAGAACTTGCTACTTTGGGAGGAGAATCTGGTGTCGTTGTTCGAGGTTTTGTTCTCGGAGGAAGAAAGCACGTCGCTGAGGGGCATCTCAGACGTCGGGCTGATGGGAGAGGCGGTCGCGTAGGGCCTGAAGGTATGTGTAGTGACTTTTAACTTTTCTCTTTGTTTCACTTGGTTGATTTTTGTTCTTATTATTGCTTCATTCTTGTAGCTATTTTTGTTGGAGGTTGAAGGCATCCGCCGAGCCAACGTCCATTCTGGGATTTGCTCGCGGGCACTGGAGAAGTAACCGTCGCTACCGAGATCGGTGCTGCGAGATGCGTGAGCGTATAAGCAACAACCCTCGGAACCGAGACTCGTCGTAGAGCTGGCGAGGCGTGGACTTCAAATGCAGTAGACCCTTGGCAGGGTTAATACTCTTGAAGAGAAGCTTAGTCATAAAGACGATGAGATGGAAGCTGAGAGTAGGGCTACTGCTGAAAGGGAACGCCAGGATCGGGCCAGGCGGCAGAGGCCTCTGAGGCTTTGACCAAACAAGTGGTCGCTCTGGCGACCGAGGCTGCTACCTTGAAGTTGCAAGCGAGGGACGCCATGTCGAGGGTTGGAACATTAGAGACGGCTGACCGCATTCGTGAGTGAGAACGGGAGTTGGAGAGGGCCGCTGCAGCCTTTCGAGAAGGTGCGCTGGAGGACTGTATTGGCGTCTATGAACGGGACACCCAGATGCGGCAGATCGGATTACAGCCCTAGAGGCTGAGATTCAGCACTTATGGGATAAGGCTGCCTCTTTCGGTCCGGCTCGTGACTTTTGGACGTTTGCCGAGGCTCATCTTGATGTGTACAAGAGGCTGTGGGAGGCAGGCATTGTGTCTAAATCATCTTATGAAGAGGCCCATCAAAAGTCCCATGAGGCCCGTACCGACTTAGGGTTTGATCCAGCTTCGCCAGAGGTCGACGATGGCGATGATGGTGCCGGTGGCGCTGATGGTGGCGTGGGAGGCGCCGATTGAAAATTTTGTATGTATCTTTATTTTGTTCTCCATTGTGCGTTTGGATATTTTGGATTCTTCCTCTTTTGGGTAGAGTTTTTTGTACTGACCGGCCTTGGCCGAATGTAAGCGGGCGTTACCCGCATAAGATTGTAAATATATGTATATATATAAGCTTACTTTTCCCACTAGTGGTATTGTGTTTATTCTGAGTTTTCCCTTGGTGTTTTTAAAATTATTTTTATGCATGTGTTCAAAGGGTGATCTGCCTTAGAGTGAGACTCTGTACGCATGTTAAGTCCCTTATGTGTTTTTGTCGTAATGGTGCCGGTGGCCTTGGCCATGATAATTATGGTGGCCTCGGCTATGTAGGTGATTTTGACCGTCGTCGAATAACTGGCTTGCCTTAGTCGGGAACTAGGTTGCCTGTTTAGCGGTGATGGCCTTTGCCATGATCAAGCGCTTTTTGTTTATCGCTTTGTTTTACTTGGTGTAAACAAGTTGTGGCCATAATTTGGTGATAGTGGCACTTAGCCTTAGTCCCAATACGGGCGCGGTTAAACTACTGGCCGTGATGGTAAGAAACGCGGCCTTGTACTTCGAACGGGCCCAAAATTTATGTGGCCCGAATTTTAGCTCGAGTTGGGCGTACTTACTTGAATGGCGAGGGAGATTAGCCTGTTTCTCCGTCCGTTGCTCTTTAGTTTTGAGGACGAAGGCATTCGGCTTCGCTGTTTTAGTGAGATTGGGTTTGCGATGATGATGACATATGGCCTGAGTCTCAGTTCGGCTTGCAGTTGAACTTCTGGTGAGGGCACGTAGCCTGAGTTGTTGTTCAGCCGTAGTTGAACCTTGTAAATTTTTTGATTGGCGAAGGCACGTAGCATGAGTCCCAGTTCAACTTGTAGTTGAACTTTTGGTGAAGACACGTAGCCTGAGTTGTTGTTCAACCGTAGTTGAACCTTGTAATTTTTTGTTGGCAAAGGCGCATAGCCTAAGTTCCAGTTCAAGTTGTAGTTAAAATTTTTGTGAAGGCACGTAGCCTGAGTTGCTGTTCAACCGTAGTTGAACCTTGTAATTTTTTGTCGGGCGCGTAGCCTGAGTCCCAGTCCAACTTGTAGTTGAACTTTTGGTGAAGGCACGTAGTCTGAGTTGTTGTTCAACCGTAGTTGAACCTTGTATTTTTTTTATTCGCTAAGGCTCGTAGCCTGAGTCCCAGTTCAATTTGTAGTTGAACTTTTGGTGAAGGCACGTAGCCTGAGTTACTGTTCAACCGTAGTTGAACCTTGTAATTTCTTTATTGGCGAAGGCGCATAGCTGAGTTCCAGTTCAACTTGTAGTTGAACTTTTGGTAAAGGCACGTAGCCTGAGTTGCTGTTCAACCGTAGCTGAACCTTGTAATTTTCTTATTGGCGAAGGCGCGTAGCCTGAGTCCGAGTTAAACTTGTAGTTGAACTTTTGGTGAAGGAACATAGCCTTTGTTGCTGTTCAACCGTAGTTAAACCTTGTAATTGTTTATATTGGCGAAGGCGCACAGCCTGAGTCCCAGTTCAACTTGTAGTTGAAACTTTGGTGAAGGCATGTACCTTGAGTTGCTGTTCAACCGTAGTTGAACCTTCTAATTTTTTTATTGGCGAAGGTGGGTAGCCTGAGTCCCAGTTCAACTTGTAGTTGAACTTTTGGTGAAGGCATGTAGCATGAGTTGCTGTTCAACCTTAGTTGAACCTTGTAATTTTTTTTATTGGCGAAGGCGCATAGCCTGAGTCCCACTTCAACTTGTAGTTGAGATTTTGGTGAAGGCGCGTAGCCTGAGTTGCTGTCCAACCGTAGTTGAACCTTTGTTGAAGGCACATAGCCTGAATACTTGTTTAACTTGTAGTCGAACTTTTGTTGAAGGCGCCTAGCCTGAATATTTGTTCAACTAATAGTTGAACTTTTTGGTGAAGGCGCATAGCCTGAGTCCTAGTTCAACTTGTAGTTGAACTTTTGGTGAAGGCACGTAGCCTGAAATTTGTTGTTTCAGTTTTTGAGGGTTGTAGCTCGATTTTGACTCGAGATCCGGAGCAGCTCACGCGCTATCCTCCCAATCGGGGCACGTAGGCTGGCTTGGGGTGACTCTCGGTTCGAAATATCTCCATGCCGATTTCTGGCTGGATCCTCCCTCGCGGGGGGGGGGGGGGGACTACTTCTTTGTCTCGCTTGTACTATCCGAGAGAGGAGTGACAGAGGAGTTGGATCTCGATTCGAGATCTTCAAGTTCCTTTTTGTCCGATATATCGCTTTAGCTTGTTTGAGCTTGGTTGTTCTTTGGTGTTTCTTTACTTTTGGTCCAGGAAAGACCATCGCAATTCTGCTATGAAATCCCCACAGACGGCGCCAAATTGTTTAGCTCAAAGTTATCACATACTTTGTAACCATAAAACAACAAAAATAAATTGAGGGCCAATCATAGCAGATCGTAATAATCGAGAGACCAAACAAAAGACATAAGAGGCAAGTATTATATTTTAGGAAGAAATGAGTAGAGATATTTTATTGATAGTATTGATTCGGTCTGCCTCTCCATGGAGAGATTAAGAGCCTTACAATCATGTTCTCTCTTTTCTCGAGCTATAGTGATGAAGAAGAAGAAGTCGCACCCAGTTAGGGTTCATTCTCTTAGTAATTATAGTTGTAAGCTGTATGAGCTGGCAATGAAGGGCCGTGACTATACTGAAGTTCCGTCCTTACGATGGCGGATAGGTCGTAGCCTTATTGATCGAGTTGATTGATAGTCGGGTATCGTGATTAATAAGTGGACATATCACTTATTATCTAAGAATTAACTTAAGATATAATTTAATCTCATTAATAATCTCGAGATCATATTTTAACCCGTACAAGAAGTATATTTTTTCACCTTCTGCTTCTACTTAGAAATATTCTTTTTTCATTCTAGAAAAGAATAGTCAAACACCTTAACTTTAATAAAAATACGTTTAGTTATATAAAACATAAAAGATTAATCAAACATAGTACTATATTATACTAATTATATAAATCTGAACTACTCCTATTTCAATATATTTGAATTTATTTCTTTTTTAGTTCGTGCAAAAAAAAATTTATTTTTTTATTTGAAAATAATTTATTTTTATATAATAATTTATTACCACACAAAATATATATATTTTATTTTATATTATAAATTTTAAATATTTTTTTTCTTAAATTTTGTGTCCAATTAAATAAATTCATATAAATTAAGACGGATGGAACATAACAACATGCACTTACGTCTGCTGTTGAAAAATTGTACTCACGTATGACAGAGGCTTAAGTGAAGATACGTGTCACTTTGTTGAACTAATAAAACAAAACTTGCTGTTGTCACCAAATCGGTGAGCTGTGTGCTCAGGCGACACCTCAATTTTCATTCCTCGTTTGCTTTCCTCTCCTAACTCCTACCGTACTTCAATATTGTAATGTTAGAACACTATTTTATCAACTTTGTTTTGAAATTTTGACATGAAATAAAAAAGAAAAGAGGTAGATGCATGTAATGACTATCAAATCAAATATAGAAAACATTGCATAACTATATTTTGGAATGAAATGGCAAAGAACAGAAATAAATGCATGTACAGGATTACAAGATCTTCAACTGTTGCAGTATTTGCAACGAAGATTTAGATCAAAATCTACACAATACTCTTTCGGAATAGTAAGATAGCAATTCCATAACTTCCATGGGGATTGCACTGGAAGAACAAATTCAAATGCTTCGAGTTGTCTGCAAGATTTTAGGTGCAAACAGGTGTCCACACCGAAATCAAAATAGCTGACTGTAATGAAAAGAGTTCCATGTACACATAGCTATGATATACTTCTTTTCTAGCACAATGTGTATAGTGTCATAAGAATGGTAGTACTGCATCTTTTTCAGCTATTATCTGCATTCTGTTGAAAGTTTAATTAATTTATAAAAAATAGAGAAAAAAAAAAGAAATAAAAGATGCGTATCCTGAAACACCCAAAATATAAAGAAACTGTTATAAAATAATAAAAGAACAAGAGCAATATTGCAGAGAAAGAGAGAGAGAAAATTCTTATTAAATTTTGGGATGATTTACAATGGGGTAAAACCCCTCTATTTATAGGAGGAAAAATGACTTAGCCTCAAAGTAAAACTCTCTACAAGATAGATATTCACTCCAAATAGAATTCTATTCTTAACACTTCCCCTTGAATGCCTACTCAATAAGTAATGTGCCTCGACTAAAACAAAATCCAATGGGAAAAAAAATTATAGAAAAGAAAAAAGAGTACACATGTTTAGAAATGCGCCTATTGGTTGCCTCGTTAAAAACCTTGCAAGGAAAACCCAGTAGGACAAAACCTTGTAAGGGAAAAAGAGTGCAACACGCATTAACTCCCCCTGAAGAGAGCATCAATTCAGATCCTTGAGCCTTCGCATCCCAATCTTGGGCACTAGCTTCTTGAAGGTTGACGTCGGTAGAGATTTTGTAAACAAATCAGCCATATTATCACTTGAACGGATCCGTTGCACATTGATATCACCATTCTTTGAAGATCATGTGTGAAAAATAACTTTGGTGAAATATGCTTTGTCCTACCTCCTTTTATGAATCCTCCCTTCAATTGAGCTATGCATGCTGCATTGTCTTCATACAAAATCGTGGGTAGTTTGTCACCTTTCAAACCACATTTGTCTCGAATATGATGTATTATAGACCTCAACCACACACTTTCGACTTGCTTCACGAGTAGCAATTATCTCAGCATGATTAGATGAAGTAGCCACAATTGATTGCTTAGTCAATCGCCAAGATATGGAAGTGCCTTCACAGATAAACACATAACCTGTTTGAGATCGAGCCTTGTGTGGGTCAGATAAATATCCAGCATCAGCATAACCAACAAAATCAGGACGGCAATTATTGCTATAAAATAAGCCCATATCGCTAGTCCATTTTAGATATCGCAATATATGTTTGATTCAATTCCAATGTCTCCTTGTAGGAGCAGAGCTATATCTTGCTAAGACATTAACTGAAAAAGTTATGTCAGGCCTTGTAGTATTTTCAAGATACATTAGTGCGCCAATTGCACTAAGTTATGGTACTTCAGGACCAAGTAGCTCTTCATTCTTTTCTTGAGGTCGGAGTGTATCCTTATTCACATCAAGTGATCGAACAACCATCGGAGTAATTAAAGGATGTGCTCCATCCATGTAAAATCGTTTCAATACCTTTTCTATATAGGCAGATTGATGAACAAAAATTCTCTTTGTCAAATGTTCAATTTGCAAACCAAGACATAATTTTGTCTTTCCGAGATCTTTCATCTCGAATTCCTTCTTTAAATAATCAATTGCCTTTTCGAGTTCTATGGGAGTTCCAATATGGTTTATGTCATCAACATATACGGCAAGTACAACAAATTTCGATGTTGTTTTCTTTATAAAAATACGTGGGCAAATAACATCATTTATATAGCCTTCCTTTAATAAATACTCACTAAGACGATTATATCACATTCGTCCTGATTGCTTTAGACCATACAAAGATCTTTGAAATTTGATTGAAAATATTTCCCGGGACTTTGAATTATGTGCGTTTGGCATTTTGAATCCATCGAAAATTTTCATGTATATCTCATTATCAAGTGAGAAATAAAGGTAGGCAGTAACAACATCCATTACATGCATGTCAAGCTTTTCAAGGACAGCAAAACTAATGAGATAACAGAAAGTTATAGCATCCATACGGGTGAATATGTCTCTTCATAATCGACACCAGGCCTTTGTGAAAATCCTTGTGCAACAAGGTGTGCCTTATATCTTTGTACCTCATTTTTCTCATTTCTCTTCCGTACAAAAATCCAATTGTAGCCAACAGGCTTAACACCATTAGGTGTTTGAACTATAGGCCCAAAAACTTCACGTTTTACAAGTGAATTCAATTCTGATTGGATTGCTTCTCGCCATTTTGGCCAACAAGTCTTTGTTGACATTCTCCAACAGATTGAGATTCAAGATCCTCACTTTCTTGTATAATTCTAGATAAAACATTATATGCAAAGATATAATCCACCACTATATCCACTCGATTAAAATTTGTCTCAATATCGATTGGATTTATTGATTGTTTCTTATTTTCTTGAGTCTCAGGCTCAATAGATTCTTCATGAATCTCAGAATTTATTAAATCGTGAATTTCACTTTAATATTCTTTCGTAGTTTCATTTTGATCAGTTGCTTTCCTATTTCTAGGATTTCGATCTTTGGAACCTAATGGTCTACCACGTTTTAGGCGTGCTTTCGACTCATTAGCTACTACACTAGAAGATTATCCAATAGGGACATCAATACGGATTGGAACATTGTCTGCAGGAATATGTGATTTTGTTATCCTTTTTAAGTCCGTAAATGCGTCTGGCATTTGATTTGCTATTCTTTACAAATGGATAATCTTTTGCACCTCTTTTTCACAAATAGAGGCACGTGGATCAAGATAAGATGACAATAGATTTTTCCACAAAATTTCCCGTTTGGTTTCACCAACTTCTCCCCCTAATTTTGGGAAAAGTGTCTCATCGAATCGACAGTCTGCAAATCGTGCAGTGAACAAATCCCCTGTCAATGTTTCAAGGTAGCGAATAATGGAGGGCGATTCAAACCCAACATATATTCCTAACCTTTTTTGCGGACCCATCTTGGTGCGATATGGCAGTACTACAGACACATATACTGCGCATCCAAAAATCTTAAATGAAAAATATTAGGTTCATGACCCAAAACTAATTACAACGGGGAATATTTGTGATAATTTGTCGGTCTGATACGAACTATCATTGTTGCATGCAAAATGGCGTGACCCCAAACAGAAGCGAGCAGACTCGTTTTCATGAATAACGGTCGTGCTATCAACTACAGACGTTTAATTAAAGACTCTGCAAGACCATTTTGAGTGTGAACATGAGCTAGAGGATGTTTCACTTTTATCCCAATTGATAAGCAATAATCATTAAATGCTTGCGTTGAAAACTCTAGCAACATTATCAAGCCTAATAGACTTGATTGGATTATCGGAAAATTGTGCCCGTAATAGAATTATTTGTGCCATTAATTTGGCAAACGCGAGGTTGCGAGATAACATTAGGCACACATGGGACCATCTAGAAGATACGTCTATTAAGACCATAAAATATCTAAATGACCCACTAGGTGAGTGAATAGGTCCACAAATGTCCCCTTGTATACGTTCCAAAAACGCAAGTGACTCAATTCCAACCTTTGTTGGTGATGGTCTAATAATTAACTTGCCTTGATAACAAGAAGTGCAAGAAAACTCATTATTTAAAAGAATCTTTAAATTTTTTAATGGATGCCCATTGAGTTTTCTCTAATCCGTCTCATCATAATTGATCCATCATAATTGATCCAGGATGTCCCATCGACTATGCCAAAGTACGAAAGTATTGGAATGAGTAACCTTTTGGTTTACGATAAAATGTGCCTCAATTGCATTAACTCTTGTCCAATACAGACCACAAGATAAGGATGGAAACTTCTCAATAACCCTCTTTTGGCCAGAGACATTCTTTATAATGATGAAATATTCAACATCATTCTCATCTATTGTCTCAATATAATACCCATTTTGACGGATATCTTTGAAACTCAACAAGTTCCTCTTGGACTTGAAAGAGAACATTGCATTCTCTATGATAAATATTGTTCCTTTAGGTAGAGTTATAGTAGCTCTTCCAGAGCCTTCAATTAATTTACTACTACCAGAAATTGTAACATCTTCCATACACATACTTAAATGAGAGAAATATTTTTTCTCTTTGAATATTCTATGTGTGGTACATGAATCAATTAAACAAATATTTTTACAATTGAATTTTGATCCAAGTTTATTTTGTGAGATATCCATACTTGCTTCCCATGATTTGACGTACAAAAGAAATATATGAATAAATATTAGTATTCTCAACGATAAAGGGGACCAGTTCTTCATATAACTCTACGAATTATGCATAATATTTTGCATGTTGCTTATTTATAAGAAACATAAGATTTAGGGCAAAGCATAGAACTAAATGAGACTTGAACAATACTTTTAATGCAAATTGTAATGTTGTAATGTTCTACGCGGAATGTCACTAGTACTTGAATACAGCTTATAAGGCATCTATTCTCAAACGTTACAGCAAAGTATGCTTATACAAATATTACCAACTAAATATTAACAAAAGTTCATAAAAAAATCTCGCCTAATAGCGTTGTAGATAAAAGTTGATATGTAGCCACCATGTTTAATGATTGTATATAGTTAGGCAGAAACTTCAAACCAAAACAATTTATCAGTACTAGAAATTCAAGATTTGGAGCAACGAGTCATCATCCAACCATTAATTGCATGGCAGTAAAAACAAAAAGGAACAAGATATAAATATTAGGATTATATCTAGTCCGAACGAACAAACGCTATTTAATAAACAAACGATACTAATTAACACTAATAACTACTACTCATGTAAAAGAACTATAATTACATAATATTTATTCACTAGCTACTAAGAATAGGCGAAAAATAAAAATTAAACTACTCAATCTTCTTTAACCACAGATCCATCACCGATCAAGTGTTCTATTTTTTCATCAGGGCGGTCAAAGAAGTCTGCCACATCTAATTGGGTGATGTCTAAATCATTGTCAGAGACAAAATTGGCTTCAGGGCCTTTATTCTTTAGAGATGCTTGATAAAGCTCAACCAAATGTCTTGGTACACGGCAAATATTTGCCTAGTGCCCTTTTCCACCGCAACTATAGCATTCAATTTCTGAACTATTTGCTTTTGGCTTCTCATCTTTCCCTTTCCGCTTTTGGTGGTTATATTTCTCTAGGGGGGTGATTGACACCAGAAAAATTTCTTCCTTGTCCACGGCCACGATTAGAGTCATGGCCTTTTCCACGCTTACCATAATGGGAATACACATCATCCACTTCGACCCAGTGGGTCAATTTTCATGATTTCTCATGAGCAAGTCATTGTTTCGCTCAGCCACAAGGAGAAGAGAAATCAACTCAGAGTACTTCTTGAGAGATTTCTCTCTATATTGTTGTTGCAAAACCATACTGCAGGCATGAAACGTTGTAAATGTTTTTCAAGCATATCATAATCAGTGATAGTATCTCCACAGAGTTTCAATTTAGAAGTAATTTTGAACATCACATAATTATATTCAGAAACAGACTTAAAGTCTTGGCCTCACATGAGCCCAATCATATCGTGCTTGTGGCAGAGTGACCAACTTTATGTTGTCAGATCTTTCTTTTAAGACATTCCACAAAATAAGTGGATCTTTGACTGTGAGATATTCAATTTTCAATACTTCATCAAGGTGATGGCGCAAGAAAATCGAGGCCTTAGCACAGTCTTGGATGGATGCTTTATTTCTGTCATTAATAGCGTCTCCAAGACCATTGCATCTAAATGAATTTCAGCATCCAACACCCATGTCATATAGTTCTTGTCCGGAATTTCAAGGGCAACGAACTCTCTTTTCATAATGTCAGTCATAATTAAAAAGAAGAGAAAAATTACCTTAATCTTCTCAAAGAGCTTCTTGAGACGGTAGAATCTCGTGCTGATAACGTGTTACAAAATAATAAAAGAACAAAAGCAATATTGCAGGGAAAGAGAGAGAAAATTCTTATTGAATTTTGGGATGATTTACTATGGGGTAAGACCCCTCTATTTATAGGAGAAAAAAATAACTTAGCCTCAAAGTATAACTCTCTACAAGATAGACATTCACTCCAAATAAAATTTTATTCTTAACAAAAACTAAATAAAGAATGGTATTCTCTTTTGTAATCTCATCACAGAGTAGTTATAAACTTTGTGGTGATCATAAAATGTTAGTCGTGTCAAGTCAGTTAGCACGATCAAGTTTTTTATGTTGTATTTTGTATCTTTAATTTTCTGTTATTAATAAAATTTCAACCCTAGGCTTCGCCTAGCGGTTTTTAAAATATGAGGATATTACAAGAGTATTTAATCTCTATCTCTCACTCTAGATTTGCACCAAACTGGAGGAAGCATTTGCCATTTAAATAGGAAATTCTTCAGCCTCAATCACTCTCCCTCCAATCACTCCCCAAATCACTCCACCAATTTTGCACCAATTGTCAAAAGTGGGCCCCACCACTTTTGACCAAAAAACTTCTTGACATGAACAGTAAATATGAATAGTAACGCGAAATGTGGGTCCCATGAACAGTACCCGACCACTTTTCTTGACATGCGTGAATAGTAACGCGACAGTGGGTCCCATGAACAGTAACCGACCACTTTTCTTCACATGCGTGAATAGTAACGCAGCAGTGGGTCCCATGAACAGTAGCCAACCACTTTTCTTCACATGCATGAATAGTAACGCGTGAATAGTGAATAGTAACGCGGGTCCATGAATAATAAATTTTGTCTTACATCAACAATCTCCACCTTGAGACATGATTTACTCTTGTAACAAAAAAATGAAGTTTTCACTTCAATATACTCCTCATCATTAGATCATCGGCTGTAAACAATCTTTTGAAACTAGATTGTCATACCAACCAAATTTGAGCACAGCTCAAACTTAGTTGCTGGAACCGGCTTCGTCAGCATGTCCGCCGGATTGTCATGAGTGCTGATCTTTTTAACTTGGACATCACCTCGAGCAATAACTTCTCGAATAAAATGATAACGTACATCAATATGCTTCGTTCTCTCATGAAACATTTGATCCTTCGTAAGATGAATTGCACTCTGACTATCACAAAATATTTTTGTGCATGACTTGTCTCCACAAAGCTCACCATATAAATTTCTCAGCCAAATAGCTTCTTTAAGAGCTTCAGAAATTGCCATATATTCTGCTTCAGTAGTGGATAAGGCAACAGAGGCTTGCAAACTTGCCTTCCAACTTACAGCACAGCCACCAATAGTAAAGACATAACCTATCAGAGATCTTCTTTTATCCATGTCTCCACCATAATCAGAGTCCACATAACCAATAAGTCCATTTTTGGAACTTCCGAGTTCTAAGCAAACATTTGAAGTACCACACAAATATCTGAAAATCCACTGCACTGCTTTCCAGTGTTCTTTTCCAGGATTAGCCATATACCTGCTAACAACACTCAAAGCATGAGATAAATCAGGACGAGAACATACCATGGCATACATCAATGAACCAACGGCACTAGCATACGGTACTTTAGCCATGTCTTTAATCTCTTCCTCTGACTGTGGACATGAGGCTAAAGAAAGTTTGAAATGAGCAACCAACGGAGTTTTCACAGGCTTGGCATTGTGCATATTAAATCTTTGAAGGACTTTCTCAATATACCCTTGTTGACTAAGGTACAATTTTCCAAACTGTCTTTTCCGAATAATTTCCATGCCAAGAATCTTTTTGGCTGGACCCAGATCTTTCATCTCAAATTCATTGCTTAGTTGTGCTCTGAGTTTACCTATTTCTGCTTTATCCTTTGCAGAAATCAACATATCATCAACATAAAGCAGCAAATATATAGGTGAACCATTACCTGACTTAAAATAAACACAACTATCATAATTTGATCTTTTAATATTTTGAGAGAGCATAAAAGAGTCAAACCTCTTATACCATTGCCTGGGAGACTGCTTTAAACCATAAAGTGATTTCTTTAATCTACATACCAGATTCTCTTTTCCATGAACAATGAAGCCTTCAGGCTGTTCCATATAAATGTCTTCTTCCAATTCTCCATGTAAAAATGCAGTTTTTACATCTAATTGCTCAAGCTCATAATCATGCATAGCAACAATACTAAGTATAGTGCGAATAGAGCTATGTTTCACAACTGGAGAGAAAACATCAGTGAAGTCAATACCTGGAATCTGACTGTAGCCTTTAGCAACAAGCCTTGCTTTGTATCTTGCTTCCTCATTAGGAGTAATGCCTTCTTTTCTCTTGAAAATCCATTTGCAGCGGATGGGTTTTTTGTCTCAGGTATTTTTACCAACTCCCAAGTACCATTTTTATCAAGAGATTCCATCTCATCATGCATTGCAGTTATCCAATTGTTGCAATCATCTGAAGTAATTGCTTCAGAATAAGTTGAAGGTTCCGAGCTACCTTCAATTTGTTCAGCAACATTTAAAGCATAAGCAACCACATTAACTTCTTCAATTAATCTTTTAGGAGGTTGAATGGCCCTCCTAGGTCTATCAGTTGCTATAGAACGTTGTGGTTGTTGAGCAGTAGCGGGAGACTCTTCTTCAACAGAAGTATCTTGGCTCATAGAATTTTCTTTTTCTGGAGTCTGTCCTGAGTTAGCAGATTGCTCCACCTGCACACTTGTCTTCTTTTGACACTCAACAGGAATATTAGTATAAGAATATTCTGACTCGTTGAAAACTACATTTCTACTAATAACAACCTTTTTAGTTTCAGGACACCACAATTTATAACCTTTAACTCCAGACATGTAGCCAAGAAAAATACATTTAATAGCTCTAGGCTCTAATTTCCCGTTATCAACATGAGCATATGCAGCACACCCAAAAATTTTTAAATTTGAATAAACTGCTGGGGAACCAGACCGTACCTCAATTGGAGTCTTCTTATCAAGTGGAATAGAAGGTGACACATTGATAAGATAACAGACAGTAGAAGCTGCTTCAGCCCAAAAACGCTTAGATAACGCCGCGTTAGATATCATGCAACGGGCTTTCGAAATAATAGTTCTATTCATACGTTCAGCCACACCGTTCTGTTGAGGAGTATGAGGAACAGTGTGGTGCCTAACTATGCCTTTAGACTTGCAATAGGAATTGAACTCATTTGAACAAAACTCCATCCCATTATCAGTGCGAAGCTTTTTAACCTTCCTTTCAGTCTGCCTTTCCACCATGACTTTCCATTCTTTGAATGCAGCGAATGCTTCTGATTTATGCTTTAAGAAATATGGCCAGACTCTTCTTGAATAGTCATCAATTATAGTGAGCATGTAACGAGCAGCGCCAAGTGATGCCTCTTGAGATGGTCCCCAAATATCAGAGTGTACATAATCAAGAATGCCTTTAGTTGTATGTACTGAGGTGATGAATTTTACTCTCTTGTGCTTTCCAAAATGCAGTGTTCACAGAAATCTAGCTTTCCTGTGCATCGGCCATCAAGGAGTCCTCTTTTGCTTAAAATTGAAAAACCAAGTTCACTCATATGCCCAAGACGCATATGCCAAAGGTTAGTAGTATCAGAAACAGATGATTCATTTGAAGTAACATTAACATCACCTGTAATTGTAGTACCCTGTAGATGATACAGGTTTGCAGATTTAAGGTCTGCTTTCATTACTACCAAAGCATCTTTGGAAACCTTTTAAACTCCACCTTCACCAGAATACTTGTACCCTTTGAGATCAAGAGTACTCAGGGAGATGAGATTTCTTTTTAAACCTGGAACATGTCGAACATCAACCAAAGTTCTGATGACACCATCGAACATCTTGATTCGGATTGAACCAATCCCTGCAATTTTATATGGTGCATCATCACCATTAAAACAGAACCACCTTCGATAGGTTGATAGTTGATAAACCGACTTCTATTTGGACTCATGTGGAAAGGACACGCTGAGTTAAGAATCCATTCGTCATTGGTTTTGGCACATCCAGCAAAAGCTACAAGAACTTCTCCGTTGGAATTTTCTTCAACAGCATAGGCTGCTTTTCCTTCATCATCTTGACTTGGTTTTGAGTTGCTGGTGGAAGCTTTCTTCTCCTTGTTTTTCAGCTTATAACATTCAGAAATTTCATGGCCATCCTTTTTGCAATATTTGCAATATTTTCGACTAGACTTTGATCTGCCTCTAAAATTATTTGAGCTCTTGCCTTTAAAGTCAGCATTTGACTTCTTGTCTGTTGGTCTGCCACGAACCGTTAGACTTTCTGCTGGAGAACTTGATCCTCCAGTAGACACCATATTTTTCATCTTTTCTTTGGCATGCAAAGCATCATAAACTTCTTGAAGATTTAAAGTATCACGACTATATAATATGGTATCTCTAAAATTTGAATAAGAAATAGGCAAAGAACATAAAAGAATCAAACCCAAATCTTCTTCATCATATTTGACCTCCATAGCTTCTAAATCTGTAATGATCTCTTTAAAAACGGATAGATGATCCATCAATGATCCACCTTCTTGCAGCTTGTGGGAAAACAATTTTTGTTTAAGGTGCATCTTACTTGTGAGATCTTCGGTCATACAGATTTGCTCTAATTTCAACCATAAGGAGGCTGCAGTTGTTTCTTTCAAAACTTCCTGCAAAATACTATTAGATAAATGAAGATGAATATGAGAGAGAGCCTTACGATCTTTTCGTTCCTTCTCCTCATCTGACCAAAAAGCGGGCATTTTATCACGACCTAACAGCGCATCATCAAGATCCAACTGAGCCAATACAGCTCGCGTCTTCACTTGCCATAAAGTAAATCTTGTGTCTCGATCCAAGAGTGGTAAATTATATTTCAATGAAGACATGTCGATATAACTTTGAGCCAATAAACCTACGCTCTGATACCACTTGTTAAAATTATATCGACAATAAAGAAAGGAAATATGAGAAGAAAAGTAAAAATGAGAACACACGGATTTAACGTGGAAAAACCCTTTCGTGAAAAAAACCACGGGAACAACCGATGATATCACTATATGGTAAAATATGAGGATATTACAAGAGTATTTAATCTCTATCTCTCACTCTAGATTTGCACCAAACTGGAGGAAGCATTTGCCATTTAAATAGGCAAATTCTTCAGCCTCAATCACTCCCCCTCCAATCACTCCCCAAATCACTCCACCAATTTTGCACCAATTGTCAAAAGTGGGCCCCACTACTTTTGACCAAAAAACTTCTTCACATGAACAGTACTATGAATAGTAACACGTGAATAGTAACGCGGAATGTGGGTCCCATGAACGGTACCCGACCACTTTTCTTCACATGCGTGAATAGTAACGCGACAGTGAGTCCCATGAACAGTAACCGACCACTTTTCTTCACATGCGTGAATAGTAACACGGCAGTGGGTCCCATGAACAATAACCGACCACTTTTCTTCACATGCGTGAATAGTAACGCGTGAATAGTAAATAGTAACGCGGGTCCATAAATAATAAATTTTGTCTCACATCACCAGAATTCTATATACACTCATTAACTCATTTAGATCACCACAGCCTTTGGTGACTAAAAAGTAAAGGAGACTAAACAAAAGACTAAAGCAGAATCAAGAATGAGCATACTAGAGGAATTTAACTGCACTCATAATCATGCACATTAATTTCTTCTGCATTTATAACTTTCATTTTTGGGTGGCAAACAAATGATTCTCAGGTGGATCAACTGCTATTAAAGTTATCTACAAAAGTAAGGCAATTATGGCACATAACAAATAACACACAATATATAATTTACAAATTTTGTACAAGTAAATAATATACCTTTTGACTTGGTGGATGATGGATGCGTATATTGCAGAATACCTATAAAAACAAAAAAGGGAAAAAAATAACCTGTTTCGGTCAAAACGTCAAATGCCTTGAGTGCACCAAAATTCTTCTACGTTCCATCGCTACTTTTGGAGAATAATCACACTAATGTGTGGAATATACAAAGAAATATGAAAAACTTGATAAGCAGAAAGATTCCAATATCAGTAATCTCGGAGAAAATAGAATCATAATTCTACTGCCAGGTTCATCCTCGAAGAACCTATTTACTCTCCAAACAATCAACACATATCACAAACATGCATATTAGAATTTAAATATTATAGAAGAGTTGGTATCATCCGCAAATTCTAAACACCAACTGAACATCGCATATTTTCCTCAAAAAGTATTTACAGTCAGATTTTGAGAAAAACAGAGATAAACTGTAACCAAATGGAGAAACTTTAGACGGAAACCAAGTGAAGGCCAAGAAGCAGCATAATAGAAATGAAGAATGATGTAGAAAAAAGTAAATACCTTTCAACACTTTTTCGAGGGAGGAATTTTTATTACCATCCCATGCTTATGCTTGTGGATATTCTTTAATTGCAAAAATAAATAGATTCTTTAATTGCAAAAATATCTGACTGGATTGAAAGCACTAAGAGCAACGAGCATAGCCCAATGGTAATTCATTACATATTGCTTGAAATGCCAAAATCAACAAAATCGCAGCATAGGAAGATGAAATAGAGATGATAGAGAGACAGAAGAAGGCGATGAACAGATAGCAAGAAGAGGCCAATGATACGTGTCTACTCAGTTGCATGGTTAAACCCACGTTGCATGAAGTATTGTGAAAAGTCGAGAATGTCTTCAGATAAAATTAATGACACTTAAGCAGACATGTCGAAAGACTTTCTCTTCTTTAGAAGAGAAATATTACTCCCGCTATTTTATTTTATGCGCGTTAATTTAATTGCTAAAATATATGAAGGAAAACTTTTGATCTTGTATTGGTGTTAATCTATAAAGGTACATAATATATTTATAATATCATTAAATCTTTTGATTTTCCTAAAAATGTCATGTCGATCCTACGAGAAAGTACATGTCTTTAAGCACAAAATGAGAATGCTGGAATAAAAAAATTTCCATTTAATTTATGGACGTAGTTTGATTCAGCATAAAGTATAAGAATTTTTTTTTGTAAATCTGTAGTCTTAATAGCTTAAAATCTCAAAGCTTTGAGAGGATTATAAAAGTTTTTCATTAAAAATAAATATGTGTATGGGTAAAAACGAGTCCAATTAGCACCCTGATTTCCTGATGAGGCAAACAGAGCAAGGACATGACTGTAAGGAATCAGAACCGGAGCAAGGAGCCTCTCGTATTAGGGTTTGAGCGAAACACATGCCCTTGGAGCCATCAAAACCGCGTGCCTCAGGTCAGGTTCGAGTCCCAAGACCTCAGAGAGCATTACCAAGCGACCGCAAAAGATTAACAAAGGAATGAGAATTACCAACCGGATATTACGGCGTGAATCTCGTTACATGTTGATAGAAAAACGGTGACTAGCGAAAAGGAAGATCAAATTATACCTAGGGTAAAATTTCCTTACTATATGAAGGGAAAGCTAATTATTTATTGGAGAAACTATAACATGCATACCAAGGTAATATACTTCTATTCTCTATGTTTCTAAACACTATTTAAAGTTCTTATTTTTGTTCATAAGTTCTTCATAAGCGCTAGCTCGGAACCTAAGGCAGATCTCTTGCTAAGACCTTTAACTGAGCCCGGACTCACTACCATCATTAATTTGGCTATTTACTATATCTTTTATGTTCTTTTATCCAACGACATTAATCACTTGTATTGAGTTAGTCCATATATCCTTTAAACCGCATATAAATTTAATTATTATTTGTTTTAAGGGTAAACGGTTTCGTGCCCACCGTGGATTAAAGATAATAGTGGTAATTTGATACAAATCTCCATAACACACTATGTTTTACACTTGTTCTTTGAGATTTTATTTTCAGGTCAACTTAAGAATGCCAAACTCTCAATCTGCTCACTTGAACGTTGATGCTGATCCTGACCACCATGGCGAAAATAACAATATAGTGCTCATCAATGAGGTGCCCCTATTGGCCCTAACAGAGTCCCTGTTGCGGACCCAATCGACACCAACTCACATATGGCCATCGATGCATACCTGCTGACCTATCCCGAGAATAGCGTTCACGGAGGAGCCCGATTAATATCCCGGGGTACGTACGACAGTGAAGGCGATGGGATCAATCTGCGGGTGATCATCGAAATATTACAAGCTCAACAAGCAATGATAGTCTACCTGCAAAACCAAAGCCGCGCCCCCAGCAGAATTGAGCCCGAACTATCCCGGGAAAACACCCGAAGGAATGAACAAACAATGGAAGGACGGGTGAAATAAAACTCGGAAGCAACTCCAAAATAATAAAGATACTTGAGTAACTGAAAAAGCGGGTGGAATCGGAAAAAAAGAAGATTGAAGCCAACAACAAAAAAGCAGAGACCTATAACTCTAGAGTTGATCAAATCCCAGGAGCACCCCCGATATTGAGAGGCCTGGATTCCAAAAAAATTTCCAAAAGCCTTTCCCCCTAGTGCAGCACCGAAACTAATCCCGAAGAAGTTTCGTATGACTGAAATCCCGAAGTATAACGGAACCATGGATCCAAATGAACATGTGACCTCCTATATATGTGCCATCAAGGGAAATGACTTAGAAGATAAATAAATCGAGTCGGTTTTACTGAAAAGTTCGAAGAAATCCTGTCGAAAGGAACAATGCTATGGTATCACAACTTACTCCCTAATTCCATTAATTCATTTGAAATGGGTGCAGATGCCTTTGTAAAAGTTACATAAGGACCACCAAGGGCGAGACCAGAAAATCAGACCTTTTCAAAATAAAACAAAGAGATATTGAATTGCTAAGGGACTTCGTGTCGAGGTTTCATAGTAAAGAATGGACCTGCCTTCGATCACGTTGGGGTGTTCAGGACTAGACTTAAGGACTCAACCCCCAAAGCTCCTTGGCTTCATAGCAGCTGAAATATAATTTGATAGAGTACCGGTGTTAACTTGGCTGACGTTCATATTAGGAACCAATCAAAAATTAGAGTCGAGGATGATCAGCTTGGGCCCCCTTCCAGGTGCATTTATCCCATCAGATCTAATGACAGGTCTAAAAGAGTTGTTGATCATGCACCAAGCCCGAACGGAGATCGGTTTCAACTGTATAACTGAGATCGAAGTGGTAGAGGATTCGAGCATAACCCTGCGATGAATGAGAAACTGGAGCGATCGTGTGACAACCCAAAGGGTCATCACCGTAATTCTCCATTTCTTTTTACTTCTGAGGCCTTGAAAACCTCTTATTTGGTTGTCTCAATTTGCGTGTGCAGTCCGAGCGCGAAGCCGAAAAATTTTATGTGAAAATATTTGAGTTCTGTGTTAAAAACTATGAATTTTGATAATAATATTGCTATACTTGACTTTGGTCAACTTTTTGGGTAAACGGACCCGGACCAGTGATGTGACAGCCCCAGAGGGTCCGTAACAAAATTTGGGACCCGGGCGTATTCCCGGAATCGAAATCCGAGGTCTCAGGCCCGAGTACGAAATTTTTCTGTGAAATTATTTTCTGAAAATGTTTAAGAAAAAAATAAAAATGAAAATTGATCAAAAGTAATTGTATCGGGCTCGTATTTTGGTTCTGACACCTATCTGTGAAGTTTGGTTGAAAATGGACGTTGTTTGACGTGTTTCGGACTAAAAATGGAAAATTTGAAAGTTTTGAACTTTGAAATGAAAATCATGAGTTTTGAAGGTTGATTATTTGATTTTGATGTTATTTCGGCGATTTGATCGCCCGAGCAAGTTTGTTGGATGATATTGAGTTAGTGTGTGTGGTTGGTTGGGATCCCCGAGGGCTCGGGAGTGATTTCGGGGGTGGTTCGGGATGTTTTGCACTTAGGAAAATTTCAGAAAATCACTGCTGTTGGTGCCCAGCTGAGTCCTTTTTTGCGATCGCGGACTCCGTCCCACGTTTACATAGCTTTGGGCTTCCCCTTCTTCGCGATCGCATAGCCCCCACCGCATTCGCGTACTTACAGTCCCTCCTCAATCGCGAACGCATCCCTTCTCATGCGTTCGCGTAGGCCAAGTTCGAGGACCCCTGAAATTCCTTCTTCGCGATCGCATGATCCCTATCCCTATCGCGATGGTCCCAGTCTTCCCTTCATCGCGAATGCAACCCATATGTCGCGATCGCGTAGGCCAAATTCCTTCAGCGATTTAATTTAGTCCAGAATAGTGTTTTTCTGTATTTCTTCAAAAATTCTCTCACGGGCTCTCCTCCTACACTCTCCATTGACGAACTTCAAGCCTCTAGTTCACCATAACTCTTTGGGTAAGTGATTGTAACTTCATTCTTCTATTATTCCTTCATCTAATCATCAATTTTCTAGCCCTAAATCACAGAATCATGGTAGAAATTAGGGTTTTTGGGTTAAGTTAGGTTTTTGAGAATTTTAGGCGATTCAACCTCAATTTGGAGTTGAATCTTAAAAAAAATCATATATTTGGACTTGTTGGGTTATGGGTAATTGGAATTTGGTCCGAGCCTCGAGTTTGGACCATGCGGGCCCGGTGTCGTATCTTGGTATTTTTGGAAGAAAGTTAGGAAATTCATTTCTAAGCTAGGAAATTGTATCCTTGTGCTATTATTGATAATATTGAATCGATTTATGTCAGATATCGTTGGATCGGGGTTGAATTCTAGAGGAAAGGCGATTGTTGAGCTTTGATTTGCTATTTTCGGATTCGAGGTAAGTGTTCGATCTAACTTTGGCTTGAGGTAATAGGATTAGGTTAATATTTGCTATGTTCTATGTGGAGTCGGTGTATAGGTATGGTGACGGTTACCTATGCGCCCGAGTCTAGCATAACCGTGAGTCATAATTGCTATTAAAATTTTTGAAAGAAGTGAACAATTGTGATAATTACTTGTTAAATGAACTATGAAGTGATAGTTGAGAATCAAATGAGCTAAAGAGGAATTTTTGGTACTTTTCCCTTGCCGGGGCTTATTGTTGAGTTGTATTCCCTTGCCGGGACTTATTAATGAGTTATACTCCCTTGCCGAGATATTTTATCTTGTTATATATTCTTTTCTTGTTTGGTTTTGACCATTGATTGGGTGAGGAAGAGAGAGATTATGAACGAAGGGTATTTCCGTGCCTTGTGTCCTGATTATTTGAGCACGAAAGTTCATTCTGTGCCTTGTATTTTGAGATTCATGTGAGGAAAGCACGAAGGGTGATGTCGTGCACTATTTATTGAGAGTAAAAGCACGAAGGGTGATGTCGTGCACTGTATATTGAGAGTAAAAGCACGAAGGGTGATACCGTGCATTATATTTACAGTTTTGGTGAGAAATGAGAGTAAAAGCACAAAGGGTGGTGCCGTGCAGTTGTTGATTCACTGGCTTTCTCTATTTATTGTTATATATTCAGTTCCATTTCTTGTTTAATGGATTTATGATTGAACCGTTACACCCCCAACATGTCCCCTCCCCATTATCTATTTAAATTCTTATTCTCTTTCTGTTATTGCATATATACTTGTACAGGTTGATTGTGGTAGGTCCGCTTTACCCTCGTCACTACCTCACCGAGCTTAGGCCGGGCACTTACCAGCACATGGCTTTGGTTGTGATGATACTACACTTCTGTGCCTTTTTGTGCACAGGTCAGGACACAGCTGGCGGACCGCAGTATTAGTTAGGGAGCGATCCTTCAATCCAAAGGCTCCGAGGTAGTTCGCGGGCGTTCGCGGGCCCTGAGTTTCCTCTATCTCTTCCAGTTTGTTTTTATTATATCAAAACATACATGTTATGTATTTCTTTCAGACTGTTATTTTTAGTACTATTTTAGTCGTCCGTGAGTAGTGACACCAGATACTAGGTAGAGGCATGTTACTAATTTCTGCACTTTATCATTGCTATTGTTGCTAAAACTCTTCCGCGTGGCTTTAATTACTTAATTAAGTATTTATATTGTTTTAGATTAAGGTTTTTTGTGAAAATGATTAAAAGGGGTTGGCTTGCCTAGCTTCGACAGTAGGCACTATCACGACTCCCGATGATGGAAAAATACGGGTCGTGACAGATCGAGGCCACGATAACCGGGGACTCATGAGTAGAACGGTTTCGACATGCCACTCGAGGCCAGGGAGGCACCATGATTATCGGAATATAACTTTAGTGTCGATGCTACCAACATCATATCTGTCATCAGGCATATCAAAGATACCAAGGGCCTCGATATCGCAATCCGACCCTACCTAAAGAGACCCTAACCCGATGTGTAAGTATCATGGCACTCAAGTCCGTAGGACCAAGGACTGTCGATAACTAAGAGAAGAAGTGTCCCGGTTATTCAATAACACGCACCTTCGGGTATTTCTGAGCGGTCTCATCAAAAATCACTTCAGGAATAGGAACTCCAACAAATAGACCAAATAAGAGGAACCTCAACACGTCATTAACATGATCATTTGTGGAGTCGACGTCTCCCCATAACCAATGCTAAAACACACTAAAATGTCCATTACAAGTGAAAAATGAACCCGACATTATATACCATAGGGGACCATCTCTTTCAAAGATAGGGATGCTGAGGGCATCGTACAACCCATAGTGATGCATTGGTAATATCCGTACTCATAAATAAATCTCGAGTTAAGCGTGTGTTAATTGATCCAGGTAGCTCGACCAATATCATCATTTCGTTGGAGCAGCTAGGTTTACAAAGACCAAATAGTGCCTGCAATCCTGGTTTAAAATGGATTCAACATAGAATGCAAAACTACTAAAGGGGAGATAACCCTGCTGGTGAACTATCAGGACCATTCATGAAATGAGATTCTATGTCAGAAGGCCATAGAATCACAACATAAGGGCAATACCCTTGACACTACACCAGGCACTAAATTTCTCCACACCGATAGGGATCGAGATAGTCCACGAAGAGCAGTCGTCCACAAAAGAAATTGCAATCGATGAGGTGATCCCGATGTGCGCACTCTCAACATCAAAGAACTCGAAGCAGGTTAGGAAGGAAGAAACTAAATAGCAATCACTGACATCGGCCCGGACCGGACTGTAGGAGCAAGAAGCAGGAGAGGATGATGATTATGAAGTTCCTAGATCATTCATCACCCCTGATGATTCCTAGGTCATTCATCACCCCTGACGATTCTGACGCTACCATATCAACAGTCGAGGAACTGGAGCAAGTCATATTAATCGAACACTTGCCCGATCAGAAGGTATACCTAGGCACATGGTTAACTCTTGAGCTCAGGAAAAATCTCATTAAATTCTTTATAGCTACCGTAGATTGTTTTGCTTGGTCCCATCTTTATATGACGGGGATCCCGTCAGAAATAACTACTCATAAGCTAAGCTTGGATCCGAAGTTCCACCCGATTAAAAAGAAGAGGATGCCTTAGTCTGAAGTCAAGCATGCATTCATCAAATATGGTATGTCCAAACTCCTTGAAATAGGATCCATTTGGGAAGTTAAGTACCCAGATTGGTTGGTTGAAGTAGTTTAGTACCTAAAAAGGGAAATGAATTAAGAATGTACGTAAATTACAAAGACTTGAACAATGCATGCCCCCATGACTCTTTTTCTATGCCTAGCATCGATAACATGATCGATACAATATCCGGGCACGAGATACTCAGCTTTATCGATGCCTATTCTCGGTACCACCAAATCCTAATGGACCCGGGTGATCAATAAAAAACTTTCTTTATCACTAAATTTGAAACCTATTATTATAACATAATGTCGTTCGAACTGAAAAATTATTGGTGCCACTTATCAGTGCCTAGTAAATTGGATGTTCAAAGAACAAATAGGAAAATCAATGAAAGTTTATATTGACAACATATTAGTTAAGTCCCTACAAGTAGAGGACCGTTTGAAACATCTGCAGGAACTTCAACATACTAAAGAAATACAATATGAAGATGAAAGCAGAGAAATCATTCGGGGTCGGATCCAGGAAGTTCCTTGGATTCATGGTGTCTAACTAAGATATTGAGATCAACTCCGATTAATTAAAGCAATAGAATACATCACCGTAGTGGACAGTTTCAAGGCCGTTCAGAGGCTAAGTGGGAACATAGCCGCCTTGGGATGGTTCATATCGAGGTCTTCCGATAATAGCCACCGGTTCTTCTAATTATTGAAGAAGAAAAATAACTTTTCTTGGACCCCGGAAATCCAACAATTCTTGGAAGAACTCAAACGGTACCTTTCGAGTTCACACTTGCTCAATAATTTGAAGACAGACGAGAAGTTGTTCCTATACTTAGCGGTATCCGAGGTAGAGGTAAGTGGAATCTTAGTATGGGAAGAGGAAGGTAAGGAATGTCATATCTAATATGTCAAGGTATCATCACCTAGAAATATTGGCGCTCGCTTTGCTAAGCGCCTCCAGAAAGTTAAAGCCGTATTT
Organism: Nicotiana benthamiana; assembly: GCA_034376525.1. NCBI lineage: Eukaryota > Viridiplantae > Streptophyta > Magnoliopsida > Solanales > Solanaceae > Nicotiana > Nicotiana benthamiana. Next base: position 122,859,373 of record CM067325.1, read on the forward strand.
TAATGCTACCCCATATGCCTCGTAACTTCTTACCCCCTAAGGTACATAATGCACAAACCCGAGCTCTCAGACCGGTTGGCCAAACGGGTCGTAGAAATTAGCGGGTACGATATTGAATATCGATCCCATACAACAATCAAATTACAATTTTTTGCAGACTTTGTGGTTGTATTTAGACCGGAATTAATACCTGAAGTCGAAAAGGAATTGTTGCTAACCTCGGGGACTTCCTCAGGAATTTGGATCCTCTTTACGGATGGTGCCTTAAACACAAAAGGGTCCGGAATCGGCATTATATGAAAACTGTCTACGGGTAACGTAGTTAGGCAATCTATTAAAAGTGTGAAATTGACTAACAATGAGGCCGAGTATGAGGCCAGTTGCATGTCTCAAATTGGCTAAAAGCTTGGGGGCCGAGGTGGTCAAAGCTAAGTGTGACTCCCTCCTTATGGTAAATCAAGTCAATGGGACGTTCGAAGTAAAAGATGAATGAATGCGAATGTATTTAGACAAATTGCAGGTAACACTACATAAATTCAAGGAATCGACCCTACAACATGTACCCCGAGATCAAAATAGTTAGGATGATGCTTGTCTAACTTGAGGTCATCGATCGATGACAATGAATTCAACTTAGGAATGGTCATACAGCTCATGAAATCGGTAGTGGAAGAAGGCCATGTCGAAATAAACTCAACAAGGAAAACAAATTTTTGAAGACCATAAGATCAAAAAGATCTTGTCAACACCCTATTACCCTAGTGAGAATGGACAGGCGGATTCAATAAACAAGACCTTAGTTCAAAACCTAAAGAAAAGGTTGATTGATGCCGAAGGTAAATTCAAGGAATTTTGTTCGAAGTCTTGTGGGCATACCATACAACCTCTAAATCTAGAACCTGGGCCACTCTATTTTCATTGGTCTACGATACTGAAGCACTAATACCTATTGAAGCAGGAGAACCGAGCCCCAGGTTCTGATATACGATCAAAGAATTAAATGGTATGTCCATGAGCACGAGCCTTGGTATTTGATAAAATCCATAAGGCCGCGCTAGTCCGGTTGACTACCTATAAGTAGCAAATAGAATGGTATTACATAGAAGATCCAACCTCCAACACTTTAATAACGTGGACTTGGTGTTAAAAAACGAACCACATCATGCTCGAAACTCGAATAAAAGGAAACCAGGGCCGAATTGGGAAGGACCATATCGATTCATCAGTATTACCAATAAAGGCTCGTACAAACTCGACGCAGGAAACAGTGCACAACTACCGAACAACTAGTACATGACGCACTTAAAGCGATACTACTGCTAAGGTATGATCTCATTCACATTTTTATAACACTGTGAATCAGACTAACACTTGCAGGTAACAACAAAAGGAGAATGTGACTATTAAGGATGAAAGCACGCATTGCACATTTTCCCTTGAATCGGTTTTGTCCAAATTGGTTTGTCGACATGGTTTTTAAAGAGGTAACGGTAAATCATGCTAACTTAGAATGGAAGACTGGTTTTAAATCGGAGTCAATGGGCTAATCAACAGTATCCTAGCCCTCTCAAGATCAACCTTGAATATTGGGACAATCATCCTCGGGTCAAGCTTCTTAGCAAGGAAAGAAAGAAATTTTGTGCCTAACAGCTTATGCTGGTGGTTATTATTTATTGTAAAGGACAAATTGTCAAGTTAATTTTGCCCGCGTAAGCCACCTTATCCATAATACAAGCATTCACAAACTTTCAATTTTGTACTTTTCACATAGAAATGAAAGAAACTTTCTACCTTGCTATTTCATATTTTTGCCTCTTAAAGCATCGAGCCTAAGGGCTATCCCTACACGGGGACTATCAAGCAAAAGGATTATCACTATCCAATCCCAAGGTCTACCCCCATAGGGAACTATGGTTCGAAATAAGTTTATGCAGCTTAGGTTATCAAAACCCGGAGGCACAAAACCTATTAGGTAGTGCCTAACCTAAAAGGCTACGATCACCCTAAAAAATGGCTCGGAGACGTCCGAAGTCCGTAATCAAAAAGTAAGTCCTTCAATAAAAATTAAAAACATGCTAAAATGTTACCTCAACAAGGCATCGTCTAAGAATGCTTAAGCATCTTGGAAAACTTCCGGCCGCTCCGAGTTTTCAAAAGTTTTGAGAAAAAATTGCATCGAGGTCAGGTTTTATTTGGACTTAAAATAAATGACTTATTACTATGTTTGATTCTGTTCTAAGACATTAGAAATATTTGAAATTATGTAAAGATGGTAAAATAGTAAAGACTTGAAATTGCCAAAAGGAAATTTTTTTTATATTCCGAAATAACTTTAAAAAGGCTCAACAAAAATGAACTCGAAATAAAAAAAATATGTACACAATACAAAAACTAAATCCTAAGACATTCACACATGGTCTTCACCGGAGCACAATTCATCACCAGAACCGTCGGGATCATTAGATGCTTCAAAACCCTCAAAACCCTTTGCACCTTTGGGCTCGGATAGCTTCTTTGCCTCGATCTCAAGTCCTTTGCCTCCTCGATCTCGGCCGACAGGTCAAAGCCTCGGGCATGGATCTCTTCGAAGACCTCCATTCGTAACAACCGCCTTACATATTCAACATTTGTCATCAGGTGGGCCTCAATTACTTCGATATTGGTCTTGTACTGGGCCTCCATCTTGTCAGCATCGATTGAGGTTGTCTTCGGCATTTACCTTGCTTCTTCGAGCTCTTTACCAAAGGGCATCCCATTATGCGTTGGCCGAGCTCAATTGTGCTCAGAGGTCCTCATTTAGTCGATCTTGTTTATGAGCTTTCTCCTTCGCCACCCAAAGTTGAGCCTTTACTGAAGACAGTTTTGCCAGGGTAGTTTCCTTCTCCGAGGGTAGCAGATCCATCTCTTTTCCACCCATCAGCCATAACTTGGATTTTGTCCATCTCCGTTCGGAACTGGTCGATCTTCTGATGGACCTATGAGGTATTGTTGTTAGCCACTGCGATCAATTCCTCATTTCTAACTTCAAAGACATTTATCTTTTCAACCAAGTTGGCATGCTCCTGCCTTAGGACTAATGCTTCTTTCAAAGCACCATTCAGCTCGGCATGAAGGTACTTAATGGCCCCTTTTTGTTGCTCATTGAGAAGCTTGTACATATCCCTTTTCTAGGCAAGCTTATTGAACTCAAGCTCGACCTGATTGACCTCGAACAGGTACCAAAGGATGCTCTCGTGATAAGTACCAAAGCTTGCAAAAAGACGAAAAACGTGAGAAATATCAAAACTAAAGAAAAGTTCAAGGGAATGTTATGATGCCTTACCTGAGTGCAGAGCCTCATTGAAAAGGCAAGACACGTTCACCTCTTTTATTTTTGCCTGGTCCTCCTCGATTAACAGGTATCGGAGGTAGCTAGCTATCTATACGGGAGCAGACGAGATCGGGCATCGACGGTCAGAATAATCGATTTCTTGCAAATGGGGTCTATACTCGGAGCATGGAGTTAGTTGATCAATTTCACGCTCGAACTCGGCATTCTTCGGAACTTCAAGGTTGCTTAGCCCGGAGAAATCTTCCAAAGCGAACGAGTCCATAACGTGAAAAAAGGAATAAAAGGGATCGTCCGCACCATGGTCCCTTTCATTGGACTTCCCCTTCCCGCTTGGGCCTCATCGAGCATGGACTTGGTGTAGGGGCGTCCCTGAAATCTCTATTGTACCGGGTGCTTCCTTCAGAGCGGAGCCGACGTCTTGGGGAGTCCCACAACGGGTCTCCATATCGACCTCTCGAGATTGAGGAGGTCGGCGTCACGATTCTCCCACTCGGATGCCTCTTTCCTCTGGGAGGGGTTGTATCGCGGGTGACGAAAATGAGATGTTCCTCCGGCTCTTCCCTGAGTCGGAGAAGAGAATCGAAGTTTGGCACCCAGGAGCTAGAGTTCTTCTTGGGCTTGCAAGCCACCCTCTTCTTTGGTTTCGCCATAGAGCTCGGGGAGCCCGAAGGTTTCATGTTCCATTTCTTCTTTTCCTCCACGGCAGCTCCGGGTTCCCCATAATGGAGGGATATTCCAAAGGTCTAAGTTTGGTAGTCTTGTGAGCACCTAAATTTTGACCATACTTAAATTTTTCACCACCTCCTAGTGATCAAATATTTATTAATCTTAATATTTTAGCCGTTATTTCACTTTTTCATTGGTTTATTTGATAAAATTAAAAATCATACAAAAAGAATCACATTTTAGATAATAGTTGTGTTTTATTTGTCGATTGGAAACAGCCTCTCTGCCCTTTCGGGTAGGGGTAAGGCTTGTCTACATATTACCCTCCCAGACCCCACATGATGGGAGTATACTGGGTAATTGTTGTCGTTGTTGTAGTTGTGTTTTATTTGCAAAACAAATAAAATTCACAAAAGTTATAAATTTTAGATTATCTTTGAAAAAGAAAAGAAAAGAAGTACCAATTAAAAGTGGCCATTTACCAAAGATTTCTCTTTATCTTATCATAACAAACTCACATGATGACACCACACAAATACATGCCATATATACACCTGCACATAGAGAGAAAAGAGTGAGCTAAAAAAAAAGAAAAAAGAAAATAACACGAAGAGAAAGGGTAAAAAAGAGAAAGGGACGAAACATAGGGGAAAAGGGAGAATACGGACTGAGCGAAGGGCATAGAAAAATAGAAGGGAAAATAAAATAGGATTAATAATTAGGGATATGTTATAAATAGAATCTTATTTAAGGTGAATGTCTATATTTAGAGAGATTCTAGGGTTTACTATTTGGTGGCTAAGTCACCACCTCCCTATAAATAAAGGGGTTCTATTCCATTGTAAACCATCCCAAAGTATCAATAAGAATACTCCTCTCTCTACTTTTCTCTCTATTGTTCTTGTTCTTATATTATTTCATAACACGTTATCAGCACGAGACTCTAACCACAAGCAACTTCTCGACCTCACGCCAAAGAAACAAAAAGCAACGAAAAACAGAAACAAACGGAGAAGGAAAACATAAAACAAAAGAAAGGAACGAAAAGAGAAAGAGCAGAACTGATTGGGAGAGCTAATGGTGGTTCATCCCATATTCTGAGGATTTTCGAATGATGGAAGAAACCTTGGCAACAGTCTTAAATTTAGGAGAACTTCCTTCAAGATTAATTCTGGATTTAAGGTAAGTAATTTATTTTTCTCTTTCAAATTCTTGAAATTCTACGATTTGATTTCATATACAAACAAAGACAACAAAGTTTGATTATAACTCTAGTGGAGTTTGTAAGAAATTATAACTACGTGAAGTGGTAATCTCTATGTCCTGCCATGATTAAATTCATGTATGATTGTGCGCAAAGAATTGAAAACTCGTCCAATTGAATTTGCTCCATTCCCTTTAGAGAATGTGATAGCAGTATGTGATAAGTCTGAAAGAAGACAAAATTATTACCGTGAAGGTATCAATGGATGTGGACGTGGCAATAGACGAAATTATAATCGTCATTATTGTGGTAATGAGAACAATAAGGATTCTCAAAATAATCTTTCACTTTATGAAAGTAATATTTGACATGGGATTGTGTATAGCACATACAGATGATTATGATCCATTCACTGAAGTGAATGTGATAATTGTAATAGAGCCCGTAAGTATGAACACGCTCTTGACGTAATTTTGTTTCATGTCTGACATTATAAAAAGAAAGTTCGTTGCCCTTGAAATTTCGGGCAAGAACTATATGACATGGGTGTTGGATGCTGAAATCCACTTAGATGCTATGGGTCTTGGAGACGCCATTAAAGACAGAAATAATGCATCCACCCAAGACTATGCTAAGGCCTTGATTTACTTGCGTCATCACCTTAATGAAGGTTTGAAACTGTGCTAAGGCCTTGATTTACTTGCGCCATCACCTTGATGATGGTTTGAAACTGTGCTAAGGCCTTGATTTACTTGCGCCATCACCTTGATGAAGGTTTGAAAATTGAATATATCACAGTCAAAGATCCACCTATCTTGTGGAATGGCTTAAAGGAGAGATATGACAACCTGAAGTTGGTCACTCTGCCACAAGCACGATACGATGAGAATCCAAAGGCAAATAGTTCAGAAACTATATGTTATCGTTGCGGTAGAAAAGGGCACTGGGCGAAAATTTACCGTGTACCAAGTTTGGTTGATCTTTATCAAGCATCTCTAAAGAGTAAAGGCCCTGAAACAAATTTTGCATCTGACGACAATTTTGACATCACCCACTTGGATGTGGCAGACTTCTTTGAGCACCCTGAGGGGAAAATAGACCACTTGATCGGTGATGGATCCGTGGTTAAAGATGATTGAATAGTTCAATTTTTATTTGTGCCCGTTCATAGTAGTTAATGAATAAAAATTATGTAATTATAGTTCTTTACATGAATAGTAATCTAGTATCAGTCAATATTAGTTGATTTATGAAATAGTGTTAGTACGTTTTAATTAAATATAGTTCTAATTTTTGTTTTATACAATCAATTGAGTGATTTGCATTGGTCAATGTACGTATCAGTATCGTATATCGTTTATGCAAGCATTCATGTTGTTATATGGTTTTGCAACAATTGAATGTAGTAGAGACTAGATAAAGTGCAACCTCATGAAGCTAAGCCAACTGAATAGTTAACGAGATAGTGCTGAATATAGCAAATATGAGTTGACATTCTATTATCCGTGTGAGTCGAATTTTCAAAAAATGGGGCAATAAAACTAATAGGAAATAAGCTAGTGGAGAATATGATTTCAAGAACATTAACGCAATAATATATTTATTGTTCATGTAAGCATTCACGTTGTTAACAGTGATATTGACTGAATGGTATACAGCGTTCTCACTTCTATTTTGCTTTAAATTCATATAGGTACATGGTACTTTAGAAGAATTATTTTCAAAATCATTGTGTGAATATTTTAAACATGTTTAAAAGCACTATGGTAGTGTTTTAACCATGTATTTATGATAATATTTGTTTAATTGATTCATGTACCACACATACGATATTCAAAGAGAAGAAATATTACTCTCATTTAAGTATGTGTAAGGCAGATGTTACTACAATTTCTGATAGTAGTAAATCGATTGAAGGCTCCAGAAGAGCAACTATAACTCTGCCTAAAGGAACAATATTTTAGAGAATGCAATATTCTCCTCCAAGTCTAAGAGGAACTTGTTGAGTTTTAAAGATATCATTCAAAATGGATATCATGTTGAGACAATAGATGAGAATAATCTTGAATACCTCATTTACTCATGAAACGAGGCTGCCCACTTCGGTTTGGGGTCACGCCATTTTGCATGCAGCAATGCTAGTTCGTCGGCTGCCCACTTCGGTTTGGGGTCATGCCATTTTGCATGCAGCAATGCTAGTTCGTCGGCTGCCCACTTCGGTTTGGGGTCAAGCCATTTTGCATGCAGCAATGCTAGTTCGTCTCAGACCGACGAATTATCACAAATATTCCCCGTTGCAATTGGTTTTGGGTCATGAACCTAATATATCCCATTTAAGAATTGTTGGATGCGCAGTATATGTGCCTGTAGCACCGCCATACCGCACCAAAATGGGTCTGCAAAGAAGGTTAGGAATATATGTTGAGTTTGAATCGCCCTCAATTATTCGCCGCCTCGAAATATTGACAGGGGATTTGTACACTGCACGATTTGCAGACTGTCAATTCAATGAGACACTTTTCCCAAAATTAGGGGGAGAAGTTGGTGAAACCAAACGGGAAATTTTGTGGAAAAATGCATCATTATCTCATCTTGATCCACATACCTCCATTTGTGAAAATGAGGTGCAAAAGATTATCCATTTGCAAAGAATAGCAAATCAAATGCCTGACGCATTTACGGACTTGAAAAGGATAACAAAATCACATATCCCCGCAGTGAATGTGACAACATCTGATTTACGAATACATATTCATTATTGGAAGAATATGAACATGAAATTGGTATCGAATATACCACACTCACCCCTAGAAGGAGGTTTGAGATGATACCACACTCACCCCTAGAAGGAAGTTTGAGATGATGTCATTATTATGGCATGAATGGTCATTGGTCACGTACTTATTGTACGCCAAAATAATTTGTCAATGTGATTACCAATGGACAATAATAATGCAAGAAACATATCCTGCATATAATTTTGATATGACCATAATGGTATAACTTTCTATTTAAGAAAGATATTCACCACATGGATGTTGATGAATTTATGGTAGTACAAAATTAATTGAGAGCTCTAGAAGAGCCAATTATTACTATGTTGGAGAAACACAATTGAGTATTGTGCTGTAGTAAGTCTCAAAGAAACTTATTCAGTTTCCAAAGTACACGCGAAAGCGCTGATTATATTGAGACTATAAATAAAGGAAAGATTTGATATCTTCTATTACTACAACTTGTAGCGGGATAATTTGTATATGAAAAGCTACCCGCTTCGTTCTCCAGTTTGTACTACACAAACAAAAGAATGCCACAATAAAGTGGATATGTATTGGTATAAAAACCCATACCATAATAAACCTGAAGTTTATTGAGAATTGCACATGTCATGGTGTAAACATGAACTTATCAATATTGATAATTTATTCAGTTGGCATTCGGGTTAGCCATCTCATTTTAAGTATGATGTGCAAATTCACATGGGTGAATATTAAAGAACTAGAAAGTTCTTTACGAATTCTCTTGTATTACTTGTTCTCATTAATGAACTGACCAACTAAAGAGTTCGGGTTGAAGCCCATAATTTCTGGAAATACCAAAGGTGAATATGGGCCCATTCACCTGCCATGTATACCACATATGATGCATCTATGATATGGTTACATGCGCAATTGTTATTAACCCGCAGCATGGCCGGTGCTTGCGAGGTAAATTGCTCAGTAATCTAACTTCGAGCATATTTTCCAGATTTTCTACTCAAGATAGTTCATCTTGATAAGTTGGTTTATATCAAAGTTGGTTTAGCAAGATAATTATTGAGTGCCTCCACTTAATAGCTAAACTGTTTCTTATGAGAACAAAGTTATATATATCAGTTTGATATACGTTGTATACGAGAGTATATTCTCCCCTCACAAGTGGTTCAGGGTCAGGAACCAAATAATTTCATCTTATTATTAATGTGCTGTGTATATTGACATGATAATGCACAAAGATGATTTCTCAAAGTTGAGGAAACAAGTTAGCTTTTCTAACATGAGGGGGAGACATGATAAACAATTGAGAAAAGGTTACATGGGATGAATTATCATTTGTATATGTAGATCCTCGAATATCATAATATGAACCTGAAGTTCATAAAAGGATAATTCAATTGCAACATATTGTAAAGCATGCTACACGCATTTGCTGACCCAAAGAATGTAACTATATTCTCACTGCAAATGCTCATATTAAGTCCTAGAAGGACAAAGTCTTTGATACGCTTGAAGCGTATAGACAAATCGGTTTCAAATAACTTCTTAATATAGAAGATGAGCAAATGATCGAAGTGATCATAATGAGGAGGCAAGTGATCCAGAAGATCACATGACATAACACTTCATAAAATCTCATGAGAGATTCAGGTACCTGATATATGAATGAAGGGATCTCCATGTTATGTCCTTATGAAAATTTTATTGGAACCGATATAAAATGATCGTCGACGACATCTATAATAGCGCTAAATATCGATGAGGATCTTATGTTTGTTGAATACAAACAAAATATTGGCCAAATGGAAGAGATACAATTCAAGTAGAATTGATTCCATATGAAAGACATGTAGTTTTGGACATGTAGTTCAAATACTGAAAGTATAAAGTCAAAGGTATGTGTAATCTGTTTTCGATATCTATTTGTCCGGCATGACATGAAAACTTGATATGCATCTAAAGTCTATTAGATGGCTTATATGACTTAACTTGAAAGATTTAAGTTGCTTGAAGCATATACAATTCTTGGTCCTGAAGTACCACATCCTAAGTGCAACTTGTGTACATATGTATCTTGCTATAACTATAAGCATGACGGCATCGAGAATACCTCTATGGAGATATTGAAGAGTCATTTCACGACATTATATGAAGATGTTCATATCAATCAAAAATGATAATTTCAAGGTGCGGAATATTTATTCAAATCAATATGGCTGATTTATTTATCAAATCTCTACAAAAGATCGTTTTGAAAATGGTGCACAAGATTGGAATGCAAATGCTCAAGGATGTGAATTGATGCTCTTTTCAGGGGGAGTTAATGCACGTTGCACTCTTTTTCCCTTACAAGGTTTTGTCCCACTGGGTTTTTCTTGCAAGGTTTTTAACGAGGCAACCAATAGGCGCATTTGTAAATATGTGTACTCTTTTTCCTTTTCTATAATTTTTTCCCATTGGGTTTTATTTAGTTAAGGTTTTAACGAGGCACATTATTGAATAGACATTCAAGGGGGAGTGTTATAAATAGAATCCTATTTAAGGTGAATGTCTATATTTAGAGAGATTCTAGGGTTTACTACTTGGTGGCTAAGTCACCACCTCCCTATAAATAAAGGGGTTCTATTCCATTGTAAACCATCCCAAAGTATCAATAAGAATACTCCTCTCTCTACTTTTCTCTCTATTGTTCTTGTTCTTATATTATTTCATAACAGGATATGCATAGATGTATATTAAAGGGTGAATAAGTTTAGGCGGTAAAAAAAAATCTAGCAGCCTCCTTCTTTTTCACCTTTTTTTAAAGGCAGAATAACCTAAATGGCGCATGTACTTTACCCAATTTGTCATGCCGGTCCCGATACCCTATTAAATTTTATCTAGGCACTCGTAATTTTTCAAAACGCATTACTTTATACTCCTCTGACCATTGACCAATGACCAAGCCTATGTGGCAACGCCTATTGCGCCGAGGTAAGGGCAGATTAGTGGCCTGACTCAGTGGCTAACGTCAGTCCAGACCGAGGCAAGGATAGATTAGTGTAACAATGGCGAAGGGATCAACCCCCACACTTCAATCGAGAAAGGCATCAGCCATATGCCAGAACATCTAACCCGCTTCCTCCAAGTCACATGGATGTCGTGCTACGACCCACCGCACCCCTTCGAATTGAAAGAGTTATGCCTACACTGTTATCCGTTCATAAATTTTTTGTTTCCCCTTCAGAGATAGTGTATGCACTAGAGAAGCTAGGCATAAGGTGCAATGGCCATAAAAAATGAAATCGGGCCCAAGCGCGAGAAGGTCAAACGTCCTCTACGAATTCCATTAGGAAAGAGGACACAAGACCTAAGATTGCATAGGTCTACGGCAAGAGGTGGCCAGGATGTTGAACTAGGGGTACTTGAAAGAACTGTTCAGCAGTAAAGGAAGCGCCAACTTTGCTAGAGGACGTGACCCATCTCAAGGACCTCCAAAGCCACCATCTCTAGCACGTGCCATACAAATGATCATTGGCGGTGGCAAAAACTCGATAATCAAGCATGTGAAGTTTACCACCACGCACAAACTCAAATGGACAATCGCCCACAAACGGTATGATGACTTCGAAGACAGTATCAACTTCGAAAAATCAGATGCCGACAGTTTGTCTTTCCCTTATTATGATGCTTTGGTTATAACTTTACGCATCGCTGATACAGATGTAAAAAGAATCACGGTATACGGCGAAAAACGGCACATGTATTATTCACCCGAGAGTTCTCATACAAATGAAGATCGAAGATAAAAATAATACCGGATTGCATAACACTAACGAGTTTTAACAATGCAGTAGAGAGGACATTCGGGGAAATAACACTGCCAGTCCTAGTAGAGGGAGTCACACTGGAATCATGAACTAGAAAACACTCTATAACGCCATCATAGGACACCCATGGATACATGCCATGCGAGCCGTACCCTCAAGCTTCTATTAAGTGATCAAATTTCCCACCCGGTGGGGAATATTTAGCATCTGAGGCGAGCCGCGTACCGCCCAGGAATGCTATCAGATCGCCTAAGATTGCACGTACACTAAACAACTGAAAGGTGCAATGTGGAGGCATAGCAATCAGCCATATCGAGAACTAAACACGACCCACCAATAGAGGCCATCATAGACCGAGGCATCATAGAAGCATACAAGGAAACTATAGAGGACCTTAACCCAGTCCAATTGGACGATGCCTACAATAGAAAAAAGGCTTACATCGGGCACAACCACTCAGAACCAGGTAAGTATCGTAAATTATTAACTAACAACGCCAATTTATGTGCCTTTTCCCATTCAGATATGCCAGGGATCCCAAAGGACATCGCCACTCACAGGTTGAACGTCGACCCACTCTATCCGCCGGTACGACAAATGAGGAGAAAATTCAATGTCGCAATCAATGAAGCGGTTAGCGAAGAGGTGGATAAATTACTTGCCAACGGTTCCGTTAGAGAGTTGAAATATCCCTAGTGGGTTTGCCAATGTGATCATGATAAAAAAGAAGAACGAGAAATGGCGAATGTGTGTGGACTTCACCGATCTAAACAAAACATGCCCAAAAGGCTCCTTCCCATTACCCCATATCGACAAACTGATCGATGCGACGGTGGGGCATGAACTGCTGCATTTTTTGGATGCCTACTCCGGTTACAACCGAATTCTAATGGCCGAAGAGTATAAGGAAAAGACGACTTTCATCACTCACCAAGGAACTTATTGCAATAAAGTGATGCCGTTCGGACTCAAAAACGCAGGGCCACTTACCAGAGGTTAGTCACCAAAATGTTCAAGGAACAGCTCGGCAAGACCATAGAGGTCTATATCGATGATATGCTATTAAAGTTGACAAAGAAGGAAGACCACATTAGCCATTTGAAAGAGGCATTCGAGATATTGAGGTAGTATGAGATGAAGTGTAATCCAGAGAAGTGTGCCTTCGGTGTGGCCTCAGGAAAATTCCTAGGTTTCCTCGTATCACAACGATGGATCAAAGTCAACCCGGATCAAATCAAAGCCATCGACATAATACCTGAGGTACTGACCTGCAAAAACTAGGTACAGAAGCTAACAGGGCAAATAAGCGCCTTGTCGAGATTCATTTCACGATCCTCAGACAGATGCCACAAATTCTTCAACGTACTGAGAAAAGACCACTAGCTGCAATGGAACGAGGAACGCATCGACATCCTAAGGAAATTAAAAGCATACCTATACTGACCGCCACTACTCATCAAAGCGGATCCGGGTGGGTTTCTGCTCGTATATTTGGCAGTATCCAAAGTTGCTGTTAGTGCGGTCTTGGCCCGCAAAAATAAAGGTGTGCAGTCTCCTATTTATTATATCAGCAAAACCTTAATAGATACCGAGACAAGGTACCCTGACCTTGAAAAAACTAGATTTGGCACAGGTCGTAGCTTCACGCAAGCTTAGACCATATTTTCAATATCACCCCATAAAAGTAATAAAAACCTTCCCCCTAAGAGGTATCCTGCATAAACCCGAGCTCTCAGGAAGGCTCGCCAAATAGGCCATAGAACTAAGCGAGCACGACATAACTTACCAACCACGAACTGCCATTAAGTCGCAGGCGCTCGCCGATTTCGTCACTAACTTTAGCTTAGAAATATTGCCCGAGGCAGAACAAGAAGCGCTTCGCACTTTCGCATGTACCGACCTCTGGACCCTCTACACTGATGGCACTTCGAATGCCTCAGGATTGGCACTGGGACTCGTCCTCGAAGTCCCTATGGGTGAAGTAATTTGCCAGTCCATACGATGCCCTGAGATGACTAACAACGAGGACGGGTATGAGGCTGTGATTGCAGGTTTGAAGTTAGCCCTCAAATAAGGCACCCGACGCCTCATCCTCCACTGCAACTTTCAACTCATTGTAAATCAAGTCAGCGGGACTTTCCAAATCAACGAGCAATGACTACAAAGGTACTAGTCGGAAATCCACAAACTACTGTCGGAGTTCGACAAATGATGCCTCGATCAGATTCCTATGGCACATGATATTGAAGTAGATGGCCTCACAAAATTAACTGCGGCCACCAAGAATATTAACAAGGAAAACATGGTCAACCTCCTTCTATCGGTGATAGACCATGTCGAGTTACTTTTATGAACCTAACTTGGGACTAGCGTAATAGCCTCGTACCCTATTTGCAGGATGGAATGCTCCCGCAAGCCAAAAAAGAAGCCAAAAAACTCTAGGTGCGGGCAGCTCGATACAACCTAGTAAATCACGACTTTACAACAGAACTTTTAGTGGCCCCCTTGCCAAATATCTTGGACCACACCAAACAAGGCAAGTACTAGAAGAAGTAAACGAGTGTCATTGCGGTGCCTATATAGGGAATCACGCACTCGTTCGATGCCTCATTCTGGCCGGCTATTACTGGCCTACGGGGGAGCAGTTCCAGAAGTACGCCTCTATGATACATCAAGCAGGAGAATTCCTCCATTCCATCACCTCGCCATGGCCTTTCATAAAGTGAAGGACGGACATAGTCGGTCATCCGCCTGCCGGACGAGGAAATGTACATTTTCGTTTAGTTTTAAATGACTATTTCTCTAAATGGGTGGAAGTAGGTGTGTAAGCTTAGGTATGCGAACATGAGGTCATCGCCTTTATATGGAAAATATTATATGTCGTTTTGGCATCCCTAAAGAAATCAGTTGCGACAATGGACCCCAGTTCATCGGAAAGAGAATGATTGAGTTCTTCAAAAAATGGCACATTTAGCGGATACTCTCCATACCATATCATCACACTGCCAATGGCCCAGCCGAGTCCCCCAACAAAGTGATATTGAACATATTGAAAAAGAAGCTCAAGGAAGCTAAAGGGCTATGGTCCGAACTACTACTTGAAGGATTATGAGCATACGCACTACGTCAAAGTCCAACACGGGAGAAACAATATACTCACTGGTCTAGGGAATCGACGCAATCATACTCATCAAGGTCGGGGAATCCAGCCTGAGATACTGCAATATAAGAGGGGTAGATAACGATGAAAATAGGTTACAAGACCTAGATAAAGTTGAAAAACAAAGAGAAATGGACCATGTGAGAATGGTAGCCTAGAAGCAGCAAGTACAAAGATACTACAACAAAAGATCCAAGGTAAGGTTACTCAAATTCGGCGACTACGTCCTCAAGGCCAAAACACTAGAATCAAAAGATCCAAATGAGGGAAAATTAGGAACAAACTGGGATGTACCGTATAAAATCATAGCAGTAGCAAATAAAGAGGGATTCCAACTAGAAACACTGGAGGAAAAACTACTCCAAAATAACTGGAATGTTGCTCATCTCAAGTACTTCCACTTATAAAAGGCGTCACCTAAGTCCTACACTTTTTCCATACCCGGGTTTTGTCCTAATCGGGTTTTCTTGGGGAGGTTTTTAAGGAGGCGGCAAAGGGGACACCCTGTAGATTGAAACATTGTTCATCACCTCGGCCCGTCAATACGATCTCTGGGTGGAAGTAATGAAGGGACTACACAAATAATCCAATCTCCATTGTATGAACAAAATTCAATCTCCATAGTATGAACACAATTCAATCTCCATTGTGTGCACGAAATCAAATCCCTATTGTATGAAATGTAAATCTCCTATTGGCCAAGGCCATCGATATTAGTTCGACCTCGTTCGAACCACAATGGGATACTATTCCGACAACACTCGAAGAAACATCCTAATGGCCAAGGCCATCAACATCAGTTCGACCTCGTTCGAACCACGACGGGATACTACTTCGACGACAGTCGAAGCAACATCCTAATAGTGAAGGCCATCAACGTCAGTTCGACCTCGTTCAAACCACAACGGGATATGACTCCAATGACATTCGAAGCAACATCCTAATGGCCAAGGCCATCGACATCAGTTCGACCTCGTTCAAACCACGATAGGATACTACTCCGACAACAGTCGAAGAAACATCCTAATGGCCAAGGCCATCGACATTAGTTCGACCTCGTTCGAACCACGATAGGATACTACTTCGACAACAGTCGAAGCAACATCCTAATGGCCAAGGCCATCGACATTAGGTTCGACTTGTTAAACCACGATGGAATACTACTTCAACGAAATCCGAAGCAACATCCTAATGGCCAAGGCCATCAACATTAGTTTGACCACGTTCGAACCACGACGTGATACTACTTCGACGATAGTC
The DNA here is from genome assembly GCA_034376525.1 of Nicotiana benthamiana. Classification (NCBI taxonomy): domain Eukaryota; kingdom Viridiplantae; phylum Streptophyta; class Magnoliopsida; order Solanales; family Solanaceae; genus Nicotiana; species Nicotiana benthamiana. The sequence goes on from CM067325.1 coordinate 122,875,559, forward strand.
GAAGCAACATCCTAATGGCCAAGACCATCGACATTAGTTCGACCTCGTTCGAACCACGACAGGATACTACTTCGATGATAGTCCAAGCAACATCCTAATGGCCAAGGTCATCGACATTAGTTCGACCTCGTTCAAACCACGACGAGTTACTACTTCGACGACAGTCGAAGCAATATCCTAATGGCCAAGGCCATCGATGGGATATCATTTCAACAAATTGTCGAAACAACATCCCAACAGAGATAAGTGACATGAAATTAAAAATAAGGGAAAACGACGAACAAACAAATTGACAAAAGTAAAGTTTATATTACAAATAAAATATCATTTACATTCGTCCCTACGAACATGCCCAAGCATGACCCACACCCAGAAATTCCTAAGTAAAAAATGAATGTGCAGATTAAAAATACACGTAGTCCCCAGCAGGGTAGGCATCTTCATACCACGAATCCGAGTCAAGGAGATTCACGTCATCAGAAGTGACACTCTCCCAATCAGGAGTGAGAGGGTCGTACCTACATAACTCATGAGCTGTACGTTCTTCAGCATGCATTGCCTAAACCTCCGCCTCTGTCTCCCGGTCGTCGGCATTAAAATCTCTATGTACATTGAGACGGACCTCTGCCTAGACCCACAATTGGTACAAGCGATGAGGCGAGTTCTGATGGTCCAAGGATGATATGTTGAGGCCTGAGAACGATGATTTGCCTCCTCCGTCCTCAGCGAAGACATTTTCCCTAAGATTGCACGTACACTAAACAACTGAAAGGTGCAATGTGGAGGCATAGCAATCAGCCATATCGGGAACCAAACACGACCCACCAATAGAGGCCATCATAGACCGAGGCATCATAGAAGCATACAAGGAAACTATAGAGGACCTTAACCCAGTCCAATTGGACGATGCCTACAATAGAAAAAAGGCTTACATCGGGCACAACCACTCAGAACCAGGTAAGTATCGTAAATTATTAACTAACAACGCCAATTTATGTGCCTTTTCCCATTCAGATATGCCAGGGATCCCAAAGGACATCGCCACTCACAGGTTGAACGTCGACCCACTCTATCCGCCGGTACGACAAATGAGGAGAAAATTCAATGTCGCAATCAATGAAGCGGTTAGCGAAGAGGTGGATAAATTACTTGCCAACGGTTCCGTTAGAGAGTCAAAATATCCCTAGTGGGTTTGCCAATGTGATCATGATCAAAAAGAAGAACGAGAAATGGCGAATGTGTGTGGACTTCACCGATCTAAACAAAACATGCCCAAAAGGCTCCTTCCCATTACCCCATATCGACAAACTGATCGATGCGACGGTGGGGCATGAACTGCTGCATTTTTTGGATGCCTACTCCGGTTACAACCGAATTCTAATGGCCGAAGAGTATAAGGAAAAGACGACTTTCATCACTCACCAAGGAACTTATTGCAATAAAGTGATGCCGTTCGGACTCAAAAACGCAGGGCCACTTACCAGAGGTTAGTCACCAAAATGTTCAAGGAACAGCTCGGCAAGACCATAGAGGTCTATATCGATGATATGCTATTAAAGTTGACAAAGAAGGAAGACCACATTAGCCATTTGAAAGAGGCATTCGAGATATTGAGGTAGTATGAGATGAAGTGTAATCCAGAGAAGTGTGCCTTCGGTGTGGCCTCAGGAAAATTCCTAGGTTTCCTCGTATCACAACGATGGATCAAAGTCAACCCGGATCAAATCAAAGCCATCGACATAATACCTGAGGTACTGACCTGCAAAAACTAGGTACAGAAGCTAACAGGGCAAATAAGCGCCTTGTCGAGATTTATTTCACGATCCTCAGACAGATGCCACAAATTCTTCAACGTACTGAGAAAAGACCACTGGCTGCAATGGAACGAGGAACGCATCGACATCCTAAGGAAATTAAAAGCATACCTATACTCACCGCCACTACTCATCAAAGCGGATCCGGGTGGGTTTCTGCTCGTATATTTGGCAGTATCCAAAGTTGCTGTTAGTGCGGTCTTGGCCCGCAAAAATAAAGGTGTGCAGTCTCCTATTTATTATATCAGCAAAACCTTAATAGATACCGAGACAAGGTACCTTGACCTTGAAAAAACTAGATTTGGCACAGGTCGTAGCTTCACGCAAGCTTAGACCATATTTTCAATGTCACCCCATAAAAGTAATAAAAACCTTTCCCCTAAGAGGTATCCTGCATAAACCCGAGCTCTCAGGAAGGCTCGCCAAATAGGCCATAGAACTAAGCGAGCACGACATAACTTACCAACCACGAACTGCCATTAAGTCGCAGGCGCTCGCCGATTTCGTCACTAACTTTAGCTTAGAAATATTGCCCGAGGCAGAACAAGAAGCGCTTCGCACTTTCGCATGTACCGACCTCTGGACCCTCTATACTGATGGCACTTCGAATGCCTCAGGATTGGCACTGGGACTCGTCCTCGAAGTCCCTATGGGCGAAGTAATTTGCCAGTCCATACGATGCCCTGAGATGACTAACAACGAGGACGGGTATGAGGCTATGATTGCAGGTTTGAAGTTAGCCCTCAAATAAGGCACCCGACGCCTCATCCTCCACTGCAACTTTCAACTCATTGTAAATCAAGTCAGCGGGACTTTCCAAATCAACGAGCAATGACTACAAAGGTACCAGTCGGAAATCCACAAACTACTGTCGGAGTTCGACAAATGATGCCTCGATCAGATTCCTATTGCACATGATATTGAAGTAGATGGCCTCACAAAATTAACTGCGGCCACCAAGAATATTAACAAGGAAAACATGGTCAACCTCCTTCTATCGGCGATAGACCATGTCGAGTTACTTTTATGAACCTAACTTGGGACTAGCGTAATAGCCTCGTACCCTATTTGCAGGATGGAATGCTCCCGCAAGCCAAAAAAGAAGCCAAAAAACTCTAGGTGCGGGCAGCTCGATACAACCTAGTAAATCACGACTCTACAACAGAACTTTTAGTGGCCCCCTAGCCAAATATCTTGGACCACACCAAACAAGGCAAGTACTAGAAGAAGTAAACGAGTGTCATTGCGGTGCCAATATAGGGAATCACACACTCGTTCGATGCCTCATTCTGGCCGGCTATTACTGGCCTACGGGGGAGCAGTTCCAGAAGTACGCCTCTATGATACATCAAGCAGGAGAATTCCTCCATTCCATCACCTCGCCATGGCCTTTCATAAAGTGAAGGACGGACATAGTCGGTCATCCGCCTGCCGGACGAGGAAATGTACATTTTCGTTTAGTTTTAAATGACTATTTCTCTAAATGGGTGGAAGTAGGTGTGTAAGCTTAGGTATGCGAACATGAGGTCATCGCCTTTATATGGAAAATATTATATGTCGTTTTGGCATCCCCAAAGAAATCAGTTGCGACAATGGACCCCAGTTCATCGGAAAGAGAATGATTGAGTTCTTCAAAAAATGGCACATTTAGCGGATACTCTCCATACCATATCATCACACTGCCAATGGCCCAGCCGAGTCCCCCAACAAAGTGATATTGAACATATTGATAAAGAAGCTCAAGGAAGCTAAAGGGCTATGGTCCGAACTACTACTTGAAGGATTATGAGCATACGCACTACGTCAAAGTCCAACACGGGAGAAACAATATACTCACTGGTCTAGGGAATCGACGCAATCATACTCATCAAGGTCGGGGAATCCAGCCTGAGATACTGCAATATAAGAGGGGTAGATAACGATGAAAATAGGTTACAAGACCTAGATAAAGTTGAAAAACGAAGAGAAATGGACCATGTGAGAATGGTAGCCTAGAAGCAGCAAGTACAAAGATACTACAACAAAAGATCCAAGGTAAGGTTACTCAAATTCGGCGACTACGTCCTCAAGGCCAAAACACTAGAATCAAAAGATCCAAATGAGGGAAAATTAGGAACAAACTGGGACGTACCGTATAAAATCATAGCAGTAGCAAATAAAGAGGGATTCCAACTAGAAACACTGGAGGAAAAACTACTCCAAAATAACTGGAATGTTGCTCATCTCAAGTACTTCCACTTATAAAAGGCGTCACCTAAGTCCTACACTTTTTCCATACCCGGGTTTTGTCCTAATCGGGTTTTCTTGGGGAGGTTTTTAAGGAGGCGGAAAAGGGGACACCCTGTAGATTGAAACATTGTTCATCACCTCGGCCCGTCAATACGATCTCTGGGTGGAAGTAATGAAGGGACTACACAAATAATCCAATCTCCATTGTATGAACAAAATTCAATCTCCATAGTATGAACACAATTCAATCTCCATTGTATGCACGAAATCAAATCCCTATTGTATGAAATGTAAATCTCCTAATGGCCAAGGCCATCGATATTAGTTCGACCTCGTTCGAACCACAATGGGATACTATTCCGACAACATTCGAAGAAACATCCTAATGGCCAAGGCCATCAACATCAGTTCGACCTCGTTCGAACCACGACGGGATACTACTTCGACGACAGTCGAAGCAACATCCTAATAGTGAAGGCCATCAACGTCAGTTCGACCTCGTTCAAACCACAACGGGATATGACTCCAATGACATTCGAAGCAACATCCTAAGGCCAAGGCCATCGACATCAGTTCGACCTCGTTCAAACCACGATAGGATACTACTCCGACAATAGTCGAAGAAACATCCTAATGGCCAAGGCCATCGACATTAGTTCGACCTCGTTCGAACCACGATAGGATACTACTTCGACAACAGTCGAAGCAACATCCTAACGGCCAAGGCCATCGACATTAGGTTCGACTTGTTAAACCACGACGGAATACTACTTCAACGAAATCCGAAGCAACATCCTAATGGCCAAGGCCATCAACATTAGTTTGACCTCGTTCGAACCATGACGTGATACTACTTCGACGACAGTCGAAGCAACATCCTAATGGCCAAGACCATCGACATTAGTTCGACCTCGTTCGAACCACGACAGGATACTACTTCGATGATAGTCCAAGCAACATCCTAATGGCCAAGGTCATTGACATTAGTTCGACCTCGTTCAAACCACGACGAGTTACTACTTCGACGACAGTCGAAGCAATATCCTAATGGCCAAGGCCATCGATGGGATATCGTTTCAACAAATTGTCGAAACAACATCCCAACAGAGATAAGTGACATGAAATTAAAAATAAGGGAAAACGACGAACAAACAAATTGACAAAAGTAAAGTTTATATTACAAATAAAATATCATTTACATTCGTCCCTACGAACATGTCCTAGCATGAACCACACCCAGAAATTCCTAAGTAAAAAATGAATGTGCAGATTAAAAATACACGTAGTCCCCAGCAGGGTAGGCATCTTCATACCACGAATCCGAGTCAAGGAGATTCACGTCATCAGAAGTGACACTCTCCCAATCAGGAGTGAGAGGGTCGTACCTACATAACTCATGAGCTGTACGTTCTTCAGCATGCATTGCCTAAACCTCCGCCTCTGTCTCCCGGTCGTCGGCATTAAAATCTCTATGTACATTGAGACGGACCTCTGCCTAGACCCACAATTGGTACAAGCGATGAGGCGAGTTCTGACGGTCCAAGGATGAGATGTTGAGGCCTGAGAACGATGATTTGCCTCCTCCGTCCTCAGCGAAGACATTTTCCCTAAGATTGCACGTACACTAAACAACTGAAAGGTGCAATGTGGAGGCATAGCAATCAGCCATATCGGGAACTAAACACGACCCACCAATAGAGGCCATCATAGACCGAGGCATCATAGAAGCATACAAGGAAACTATAGAGGACCTTAACCCAGTCCAATTGGACGATGCCTACAATAGAAAAAAGGCTTAGCTCGGGCACAACCACTAAGAACCAGGTAAGTATCGTAAATTATTAACTAACAACGCCAATTTATGTGCCTTTTCCCATTCAGATATGCCAGGGATCCCAAAGGACATCGCCACTCATAGGTTGAACGTCGACCCACTCTATCCGCCGGTACGACAAATGAGGAGAAAATTCAATGTCGCAATCAATGAAGCGGTTAGCGAAGAGGTGGATAAATTACTTTCCAACGGTTCCGTTAGAGAGTCGAAATATCCCTAGTGGGTTTGCCAATGTGATCATGATCAAAAAGAAGAACGAGAAATGGCGAATGTGTGTGGACTTCACCGATCTAAACAAAACATGCCCAAAAGGCTCCTTCCCATTACCCCATATCGACAAACTGATCGATGCGATGGTGGGGCATGAACTGCTGCACTTTTTGGATGCCTACTCCGGTTACAACCGAATTCTAATGGCCGAAGAGTATAAGGAAAAGACGACTTTCATCACTCACCAAGGAACTTATTGCAATAAAGTGATGCCGTTTGGACTCAAAAACGCAGGGCCACTTACCAGAGGTTAGTCACCAAAATGTTCAAGGAACAGCTCGGCAAGACCATAGAGGTCTATATCGATGATATGCTATTAAAGTTGACAAAGAAGGAAGACCACATTAGCCATTTGAAAGAGGCATTCGAGATATTGAGGTAGTATGAGATGAAGTGTAATCCAGAGAAGTGTGCCTTCGGTGTGGCCTCAGGAAAATTCCTAGGTTTCCTCGTATCACAACGATGGATCAAAGTCAACCCGGATCAAATCAAAGCCATCGACATAATACCTGAGGTACTGACCTGCAAAAACTATGTACAGAAGCTAACAGGGCAAATAAGCGCCTTGTCGAGATTCATTTCACGATCCTCAGACAGATGCCACAAATTCTTCAACGTACTGAGAAAAGACCACTAGCTGCAATGGAACGAGGAACGCATCGACATCCTAAGGAAATTAAAAGCATACCTATACTGACCGCCACTACTCATCAAAGCGGATCCGGGTGGGTTTCTGCTTGTATATTTGGCAGTATCCAAAGTTGCTGTTAGTGCGGTCTTGGCCCGCAAAAATAAAGGTGTGCAGTCTCCTATTTATTATATCAGCAAAACCTTAATAGATACCTAGACAAGGTACCCTGACCTTGAAAAAACTAGATTTGGCACAGGTCGTAGCTTCATGCAAGCTTAGACCATATTTTCAATGTCACCCCATAAAAGTAATTAAAACCTTCCCCCTAAGAGGTATCCTGCATAAACCCGAGCTCTCAGGAAGGCTCGCCAAATAGGCCATAGAACTAATCGAGCACGACATAACTTACCAACCACGAACTGCCATTAAGTCGCAGGCGCTCGCCGATTTCGTCACTAACTTTAGCTTAGAAATATTGCCCGAGGCAGAACAAGAAGCGCTTCGCACTTTCGCATGTACCGACCTCTGGACCCTCTACACTGATGGCACTTCGAATGCCTCAGGATTGGCACTGGGACTCGTCCTCGAAGTCCCTATGGGCGAAGTAATTTGCCAGTCCATACGATGCCCTGAGATGACTAACAACGAGGACGGGTATGAGGCTGTGATTGCAGGTTTGAAGTTAGCCCTCAAATAAGGCACCCGACGCCTCATCCTCCACTGCAACTTTCAACTCATTGTAAATCAAGTCAGCGGGACTTTCCAAATCAACGAGCAATGACTACAAAGGTACCAGTCGGAAATCCACAAACTACTGTCGGAGTTCGACAAATGATGCCTCGATCAGATTCCTATGGCACATGATATTGAAGTAGATGGCCTCAAAAAATTAACTGCGGCCACCAAGAATATTAACAAGGAAAACATGGTCAACCTCCTTCTATCGGCGATAGACAATGTCGAGTTACTTTTATGAACCTAACTTGGGACTAGCGTAATAGCCTCGTACCCTATTTGCAGGATGGAATGCTCCCGCAAGCCAAAAAAGAAGCCAAAAAACTCTAGGTGCGGGCAGCTCGATACAACCTAGTAAATCACGACTCTACAACAGAACTTTTAGTGGCCCCCTAGCCAAATATCTTGGACCACACCAAACAAGGCAAGTACTAGAAGAAGTAAACGAGTGTCATTGCGGTGCCTATATAGGGAATCACGCACTCGTTCGATGCCTCATTCTCGCCGGCTATTACTGGCCTACGGGGGAGCAGTTCCAGAAGTACGCCTCTATGATACATCAAGCAGGAGAATTCCTCCATTCCACCACCTCGCCATGGCCTTTCATAAAGTGAAGGATGGACATAGTCGGTCATCCGCCTGCCGGACGAGGAAATGTACATTTTTGTTTAGTTTTAAATGACTATTTCTCTAAATGGGTGGAAGTAGGTGTGTAAGCTTAGGTATGCGAACATGAGGTCATCGCCTTTATATGGAAAATATTATATGTCGTTTTGGCATCCCTAAAGAAATCAGTTGCGACAATGGACCCCAGTTCATCGGAAAGAGAATGATTGAGTTCTTCAAAAAATGGCACATTTAGCGGATACTCTCCATACCATATCATCACACTGCCAATGGCCCAGCCGAGTCCCCCAACAAAGTGATATTGAACATATTGAAAAAGAAGCTCAAGGAAGCTAAAGGGCTATGGTCCGAACTACTACTCGAAGGATTATGAGCATACGCACTACGTCAAAGTCCAACACGGGAGAAACAATATACTCACTGGTCTAGGGAATCGACGCAATCATACTCATCAAGGTCGGGGAATCCAGCCTGAGATACTGCAATATAAGAGGGGTAGATAACGATGAAAATAGGTTACAAGACCTAGATAAAGTTGAAAAACGAAGAGAAATGGACCATGTGAGAATGGTAGCCTAGAAGCAGCAAGTACAAAGATACTACAAGAAAAGATCCAAGGTAAGGTTACTCAAATTCGGCGACTACGTCCTCAAGGCCAAAACACTAGAATCAAAAGATCCAAATGAGGGAAAATTAGGAACAAACTGGGACGTACCGTATAAAATCATAGCAGTAGCAAATAAAGAGGGATTCCAACTAGAAACACTGGAGGAAAAACTACTCCAAAATAACTGGAATGTTGCTCATCTCAAGTACTTCCACTTATAAAAGGCGTCACCTAAGTCCTACACTTTTTCCATACCCGGGTTTTGTCCTAATCGGGTTTTCTTGGGGAGGTTTTTAAGGAGGCGGCAAAGGGGACACCCTGTAGATTGAAACATTGTTCATCACCTCGGCCCGTCAATACGATCTCTGGGTGGAAGTAATGAAGGGACTACACAAATAATCCAATCTCCATTGTATGAACAAAATTCAATCTCCATAGTATGAACACAATTCAATCTCCATTGTATGCACGAAATCAAATCCCTATTGTATGAAATGTAAATCTCCTAATGGCCAAGGCCATCGATATTAGTTCGACCTCGTTCGAACCACAATGGGATACTATTCCGACAACATTCGAAGAAACATCCTAATGGCCAAGGCCATCAACATCAGTTCGACCTCGTTCGAACCACGACGGGATACTACTTCGACGACAGTCGAAGCAACATCCTAATAGTGAAGGCCATCAACGTCAGTTCGACCTCATTCAAACCACAACGGGATATGACTCCAATGACATTCGAAGCAACATCCTAATGGCCAAGGCCATCGACATCAGTTCGACCTCAGCGAAGACATTTTCCCTAAGAATGCGGCCAACTCCACCTCTAACTCCCCAACACGCCTTTTAAACCCGACGATTCGATGATCGGAGGCTTCCCTTTCCCTTGCAAGTTCCGACCTGGATATGCGGAGGACATCCTCCAAAGAAACCGTCTCGGAAATAGCAGCGGCCAACTTGTCAGCGTTGGCATTCGATTCGCCCTTAAGTCCGTCGACCTCCACTGCCTTAGCACTTAGCGCGTCATTCAAGACGGCTACCTTGAGCTGTAAGTCGGCATTCTCCGTCGTTACCCCTTAACTCAGCTCAAGCTCATACTCATTCGCCTTAAGAAGGGCCTCCAATTTGCTGTTACAGGTGATAGCCCTCACAATCTCCTCGTCCCACTCATTCAGCTCCTCTACCCTACGCTCTAATTTGTCATCCCACTGCCTAAGTCCCTCATGGAACACCTGGAACTCGGTATCCTGATGATAGATGTCAGACATCACCCGGTGCTTAGCACGGTACTGATGATTTTTCAATGACATCTTCTTGTAGAGGCCCATATTTCTTCGTTCACGGCAATCTCTCTCCACCTCCAGGACGAGGTTCTGACAAAAGAAAAGCAGAGTCAGAAAAAATTTGCCATTGCCACACCAACCCCACGACACAAAGAAAAGAAAAAGGAACCTACCTGTAAGGCCATACCGGCGACCTTCCAAGATAACTCCACATCACTCATTGTCCCAAGCATCTCGCTTTCAGGAGCGACACATAAAGATGTAAGGGTCGACGCAACTTGCTTGCTATTAGCGCACGTTGTAACTCCCCGGAATTACCAAGTAATGGTCGGACCCATCCGTCCTCACTTCCATACGGGTATGGCGACCCAAAAACTCATCAACGTCCTCCAGGGTTATATCAGAACCCAATGCATCCTCCTCAACATGAGGTCCTTTGATATTGGACGACGCGCCCCCTTCAGCGGAACGTACTGAACTGGCTCCCGGCCCTTTTCCTAACTCCAACCTTCTCTTTTTTCTCTCTAACAGTTCATTACCATTAGAAGATTCGTCAACAGGATGTGGGGCCGGTGCAAACGAGGCCGTTTCTCTCATGGTCCCAGTTCTAGACGTGTCCCCATGTTGAAGAAGTAAATGACAACCTTCCCGGACAGCCTCGCACAAAATGTATCGAGTGTCTGTGGTAGCAGAGGATGGCCTGAAAGTAGGGACTGGCGCCCTCCACCTGGAAGCTCCTCGACCTGTCGTCACACAGAATCATATGGTTAAGCAGGGTCGCACGAGCGACAAAGTAGTAAGGCAGAAATTTACCTGAGGAAACTCTAGGTCCATAACGTTGTACGAAGGCAGACCAAGTTCGAGTCTCCTCCGCATGGGGCAACAGGCCAGCGACCCAGTTCATTAGACTTGTAATGGGCTGGGGAGGACGACCTATAGTTGCAACACAACAAGTGACCAAAGGTTACAATAATTGCGGAAGACGGGGGACCTAATGAACTACGATACTTACAAGCTTTATTCCACCGCTCTAGAAATCCAGCAGGGTTAGAGACGACATGCTCGGTCTTGAAAAAGTACTTATGCCAAAACTTACGGCTCGCTCGGTCATCCGTCACGACACTGGCCTTTTTTTACCACGAAGTCTCAGGTGCACCATGGTTCCCCTAAGGAACCAGGTGAAAATAAGTGAAAGAGATGATGAACGGAGACATTGCACTCTGCCAATTCCGCGTACTTAGCCAGCAGTAGTAGCACCTTGAGTGTGTACGACGTAAGCTGAGCCGGGCAAACATGATAAAACCTGCAAAATTCGTCCGCTAGAGGGAATAGAGGAAGGGTGTAGCCGATTACGAAAGAATACTCGTATATGACATAGTACCCAATCTCCCTCCAGCAGAGTCATCTCTACGCTGTCAGGAATATCATATTTATGCGGAGGGAAACGAGGTGAGTCTATTTCATCTCAGAAACCACATGGTTCAGATTAAGGGGCAGGTCCTTGAGGAAACCACTCCGATACAGGAGATGCCTCGGTAGTAACCCCTCCACTCTGAAAGGGTTGTCACCCTCTTCTATCTCCACCTCTCCGCTGTCGGAAAGAGGTGTTGTGTTTGATGGAGCGGCTTCAGGAACCTCCTCATTAGTGCGGCAAGATCTCGACATGATTTTGTTAATAGGAAGTAAGCTACACAAATGGAGTGAAAGAGAAGAGAACTACCGCCCAAGAATGGAGACAGAAAAATATAAGAGCGGAAGAAGGAGACCGGAGAATTATCAAGAATGACCAAAAGTTTTTCGAAGGAATCTAGCCCTTCACCTATTTATAGGGTTGGGTGGCGCCAGAAACCAGGCGGAAGGTTTCAAATCAGTGCAGGAAACCGAGCGCCAAACCGCCAGTCTTTACCTTGAAAATTCGCGCAAGGATAACGCATGCGAATGCTAACCTCACCTTGGGTGGCGGCGTGTACTCTTCGATACCCCGCCAAACATGACCACCACCTCTCACTAGTCACGTCGTAATATCTCGGCGAGTCAAATTCCTCTTAATGGAGCCATCAAGTCCGCTCACCAAGATTGCATCCGTTTTCGACCTCAACGAGCGGAGGGACCAACTGTATGAGTCCGAATTTGATCGACCACGACCTACAGTGATTACGATAAATGACCGAAAACCTGCGAGTCGACAGAGGGATACGACCCTGAGGTGGAAGTAGAGGCACTATTGTATCGACATTAAATTTGGTGTATAAGGGGGTCTTAAGACTTTTAAAAGGACACATGAATTTTGGAGACAGAACAATTATCATCTCTCTGTATAATTATCATCTCTCTTTACAATTATCTCTTTCTCTCTCTTTACCATTATCCCCTCCCTATTATTGTCATCCTAGAGTTTATTATCTTCGACTACGATTTACCCATTCATCTTCAATTGATTTGCTTAAAAAGAATTTAAAATCTTTTGAGTCAAACAATATCACCATATAAACTAGGGTTGTCAAATTTGGCCCAAGCCCAAATGACCCGCCCAACCCGTCCAAGGTTGGGTTGGCTATTGACCCTTCCATTTATTGAACTTAGCCCATCTTGACCCAACTCATCTCAACCCATTTAAAGTTGGGCTAACTTTTAACCCAAATTGGTTCATGAGTAAGTTTGTCAAAATATCTTAGACATAATTTTATTTTTTGTTTAATATTTTAAATATGACCATAACAAAAGCAAAAAAGCCTTATTTAGTAATTATACAATTTATAAGAAAATAACACATATTAATTAAAGTTTAATAAGAGTTGGGCGGGTTGGGTTATGACCCGAATTTAAACCCATCTTGACCCAACTCATCTTAGCCCAAGTAACTTTTGGGCAAGTCATTTGACCTGCCCAATTATTGACTCAACCCATTTTGGCCTGCCCAAAATTGACCCAATCCACCCATTAGACACCCCTAATATAAACGATAGACTTTTTTTTATACAAGTTGACGTGTTAATAATCCTAATTAAGTAATAAAAAATTATGCAAAACCTAAATGTTACTTATTTACTTATTGATTTAATGCAGCACCATTCTTTCATCTTTTTATTCTTCTTCTAGGATGGAATCATAAATTGGGGTTTTCGTTCTAATAATATTTTCTATAGGTAAAACTATCGTGAACAATCTGAACTAATCTAAGATCTTGCTACCAGTTAGTAAAGAAATTAGATCACCACTAAAAGAAAGGCTTAATTTGTTGGGGCTATTTTGTTAATTTGTGGCATATTTTAAATTGAATTGCAACGATTTTAAAAAACGCCATAATTATGTTCACCACAAGTATATTTGCGATAATTTGTTAAAACCTCCACGATAACCGTCACGAAATGACTTTTTAATTTGTGACGGTTTTGAAATCAATTTGTGACAATTTAAAACCTCAACAATATGATCTCAATATTTTAAAATAAAATTTGTGGGGTATAAAATGGCCACAAATATCCTTATAAATTAAAACGGCTAAATGAGTAATTCGACCTGAGATCTGCTTGTTTCTGCAAATAAATTCTTAGATATGGAAATGCTATTTAGGTCAATGCTACAGATATATAAACCAGGACTGAATATTCACCCAAGCCATATAGGTCAATACTAATGTCTCTCGCTGTCTCTTTCTTTGTCTTTTTAGGTTAATATCTCATTAAATATCATTACAAAAGAATGAATACAAAAAATATTAAATGAAAGGAATTAAAAAGGTCAATTCTACAAGTTAATAAAACGAGTTCTTCAGGAATTTTATACATTGCTAAGAGAAGTAGAGTTCTGAAGCAATAGTACGTACGTATTGTATTACTAGGGGTGAGTTTGAGTTTTTCAATTATCAAATTAAACCAATTGTCTCGAATATTTAAATCTATAAACCAAACCAAGCCAATTATCTCGAATTTTCAAATCTATAAACCAAACCAACAAAAGTTGGGTTTTTCAATCTCGATTTTTCCTCGAGTTTTTCGGATTTTCTTCCGACAAAATCTTCGTAACATAAAATATATAATCTGTGTTGTAGTATTTCTTAAGTCCTATTAGGATAAACTAAATAAAATATTACCCAAACAATATAAAATAATGTGAGATGAGTCATGATTATACTAAAATACTCAACAAATCACATAAAATAAATACTACTAATTAATAAGCAATAATAAAAATAAATATCATCTAATATACTAAGTCATGCCAAAATAAGTACGACCAATAAGTACTAAATATTAATTACATGACTACATAATTTTAAAAGCAAGTTATGCATTTTCACTATCTAAATTAATGCAAAACTAAAAAAAATAAATACCCAATACAATTGTTATTTCTAGCATTGATTGATTTTTTTTGTTAGCGTTAATATTAATTTGACTTTTTTTGGGGGGGATTTATTTGAGTTACTAACTTTTATGGATTACAAAACATATTTGTTCATTCAAAAGTTCTAAGTCCAAGCTTGAAATAATACATTAAAAGATAAAACTATGAAAAAGTCTAAAAAATATTTATGAATTACATTACAATTCTTATTTTTATGTATAAAATAATATTAAAACTTGTATATATGTAATGTCGGATTGATTTGGTTTCGGTTCGATGCTTTTTAGCTAAAATCAAACTAAATCAATTATTGTCGAATTTTTTTTCTAACGGCAGATCAAACCAAATCATAATTAGATTTTTCTTCTAACGCGATTTATCGATTTTTTTTATACACCCCTATGTATCACCAAAAAGTAGGAGAAAAGCACGTATGAGAAGTAGCCATCTGTGCAATGTAAAAAATATGATCAGATATTAAATTACAGTTATATTTACAATTTCAAATAGTAATATTCAACTAGTAGAGGATTCAAATTAAAGGTGTCAAATGGCCGGACCTACCCGTTATCGGACCGGCCCGGTTCATAAGGGGCCGGGTGAGCTGGGCAGGGGGTAGAAGGGGTTGGCCAGGTTTATTTTGAAATTCCGGTTAACCGAATTCGGGTAACCCGGATAGCCTGAACAGTGTCCATACCGATTAACCCGAACCGGAACCGGCCCGATCCAAAGGTCAAATTTCTTTTTTTTGGAATTTTTAAAAGTAGATGTGGCCTGCTATCCGTTAGTTTGGTCAGTTTTCAGAACTTATCATGGCCAAACGGATCTATTCAAGAAATAGCCATTTTTTTAAATTCTATATTTTTAACCCTTTTTAAATTTATAAAATTAACCTTTTTTAAAACTATAAATATCCCCTCCCTCCTTCATTTCACTCAAATCTCATATCGCAGTCTCAATTTCTCTCCTTCTCCAATTTGCAATATTTTATTTGTTCGCTCAAATCTCATTTCTCATATCTCAAATCTCAATTCAAGTTAAATCATGCCCGTACTTCTAGAGTGCGCTCATATGTTTGGTAACACTTTGAGGTGGTAGAAGAAAATGAAGAAGGTCAGAAATTAAAGTGCAAGAATTGCGGTCAAGTCTTAAATTTTCGTTCAAAGTCTGGCACAGGCAGTTTAAGGAGGCATATAAATAAGTATTGACTTGAGCGTCCTTCGGAAATTCATATTTAAGATTATACGATAATTTATGTTATTTTAAAATTATTATAAGTATTTAAGCTTAATGTTTTAGTTTGTTAGATTAATTTGAAGTATTACTAATTTATTATGCATGAAAATTTAGTTTTTTTTTTAATTTACTTTTTAAATGCAAACTTTAATTTTTAAATAAATGTAGCACTTGCAATTTATAAGTGCAATTTTTTTCCATATTCCTTGTATTCTTTAAATTAATACAAAGTATTAATATAAGTTACACTAGTTATACAAATACTCCCAAAAAAAATACTAAACCCGCTCCGGCCCGCTTCTCAACCTGTAATCCCTATGGTTAAATTTTACCCGAATAAATGCGAACCTATTAAATCTAACCCATAACTGGCTTGAACCGTAATCCGTACGGATCCAAAAAATTTAAGTCTGACCCGGCTCGGCCCACCCCGCATAACACCTTTAAGGGATTTTTACCTATACATCTCATATATCAAACCTTATTACCATTATTGTGCCTTGTTTGGTTATTACCCTCATATTCCATGTTTTAGTTACCAAAAATGTACCAAACAAAAATTTGCTGATCTTGCACCCTACACTAACGCCATTTTTTAAGGATCAACAGTATGTTAAATATATTGTAGCCTAAAATAGCGCCTGTATTTAAGGCTCCCAATTAATCTTTGATTTTGTACCAATTAAATGCTCAATCAAAAAACGGTAAAATCTCATATACAACGTGAATCTCTCCTCTTTTCTGTTTCGAATATCTCCTCTTTTCTGAACCGAAATCAGTCATTCTTCCATTGAAAATCAGATTTTGTAGTTATTCCGTGATAGCCAGGTTCGAAAATCTTATAAATTGTAGTTCTTTCGTGATTTCCAGTTTCGAAAAACTTTCATTTTTCTACATCATATACTGAAAATCATAATTGACACCGTGATAGTCAATCAGTGCGGAGATTCTACAATGTCAAAAATTCCGATAATGCTTAAATGTAATGGTTATTGGGATAACTATTGCAGATTCCGAGATTTTGAAGTTGATGCCATTTTGGTTGATGATAATGCAAGCTACGGAATTCTCCAGTCTACAATTGCAGAACAATTATCGATTGATACATCGGATAAAATTGTAGAAATAAAATACATTATGAATGATAATTGTCCTCCGTTGCAGATTAGGAACAATATGGGTGTTCGTGTATATATGGAAACGAAAAAAGAGAATTAAAACTTAGGTTCGTATCCCTTATGTATTAGCGTAAGAGATTTCAATATGGAATTGGCAATCACCAATGAATGCCCCATCAGTATAGGTAAGTTTGCTTCAAAACCGAAATCTGAGATTTTTGTGTTCTCTAATCAACTACAATTTGACGCCATTTATCTATAATGAAAATACAATGTGAATGTATTGTCTGCATGTTCTTCAGGATCATTAAGGTTAATAGAAATTCCATCTTCACCAGCTATTGAGGAATATCAAAGTGAAATAATAATTGAATCTTCTCAAACATGTATTGAAGAAGGACAAGTGTACCAGGACAAGAAGACGATAGTTGCTGCAATGAAGAATTATGCAGTTATGCAGAAGTTCCAGTTCAGAGTTAAAAGATCAAGTTGTAGAAGGTATGTGGTTAGTTATTGATTTCTACAAAGTACTGTATTATTTCTATGTAGGCAGTTGTAGTTAATTGTAGCCAATTGTAGTTAATTGTAGTTAGTTATAGTTAATTGTAGTTAGTTGTAGTTAATTGTAGTCAATTGTAGTTCATTGTAGTCAATTGTAGTGACGTGAAAGCCAGTTTGTAGGTAATTGTAGTCAGTTGTAGTTAAATGTAGTCAATTGTAGTTCATTGTAGTCAGTTTGTAGTTAATTGTAGTCTTTAATAAATATGTCTGAAAATTGGATTTTTTTGTAGCTACTGGCATGTATGTGTTGCTGAGAACTGCAAATGGCATTTCAAGGCAACGTCTATTCATGGTTCATCATTGTTCAAGATAAGAAGTTTTAGCCGACAACACACATGTTGTCGAATGGACGAAACATTCATAAAGCGCAAGTGTACTGCAACAGTAGTTGGTAGCATTGTCGTTCCAAAGTTTTGTGATCCTAAGACTGTTTACACGCCAAAGGACATACAAACTGACATTTTATCCGAACATGGAGTCAACCTAAGCTACATGCAAGCATGGAGAGCAAAGGAAAAAGCATTACAGTTTCTGTGAGAGAATCCGCGTGACTCGTACAACAGATTACCAAAATATTTTTATATTCTTGAGAAGAATTATCCCGGTTCTGTATTTAAATTGAGAAGGCAGCAGATGATTGCTTCTTGTATGCATTTGTTGCTCTTTGTACATCAATAAATGTTTGGCAACATTGTAGGCCGGTAGTAGTGGTTGATGGGACATTCTTAAAATCAGCATATAGGGGTATTATGCTGACAGCAAGCACCATGGATGCAACAGGTAAGAGATGTAATAATGTTGTAGTTATAATGTAGTTAGTTTGTATTTATATAAATCAATGTAGTTAAATTGCCTAAATTCTCCATATATATTTGTATTTAATAGTTAGTCTCATGTTATGTCTACAAATTGTAGGTTCTAGTTTGCCCTTGGCATATGCTGTTGTTGATTCTGAAAACGACGCGTCTTGGAGGTGGTTCTTTGAACAATTCAAGGAGGCATATGGTGAAAGACCTTGTATGTGTGTTGTCTCAGATAGGCATGAGAGTATATCGAAGGCAACATCAGTTGTCTATCCGGGAATGGCACACTACTTTTGCATGTGGCATATATGGACAAATATAAGGTCAAAATTCAAGAAGGCACATCTACAATCACATGAATTGTACTTTGCTACAGCACGGTCATATACTCTGGATGAATTCAATGAAAGGATGATGAAGATTCAGGAGGTAGACCCACGTGTATCGTCTTACCTATATGATATTGGCTATCATAGATGGTCAAGAGTACATGCAACGGCGAATAGAACTTTTACTATGACGTCAAACATTGCAGAGTCGTTGAACGCTGTAACAAAGGAGGCAAGAGAGCTGCCAATATTTGATCTATTGGAGTATATGAGGACTATTCTAGAACGTTGGACAAAAGATAAGTTATTGAAGGCAAAGGGTACTTTCACATTACTTGGGCACAAATTCAACAAAGAATTGGAAGATAACAATACGTTATCCCAGAAACTAAAGGTAATATATTCTTATTTGGTGCAGGAAAAAAAACAAAAAAAGTAGTAGCTGTTGAAGTCGTTTCCAGTGTGTTTTTAAAATGTAGTCAAATGTGGGTAAATGTAGTTAAGGTTATATGCAGTGTTTTCAGTGTGTTTTTAAAATGTAGTCAATTGTGGGTAAATGTAGTTAACGTTTATATGTAGTGTTTCCAGTGTGTTTTTAAAATGTAGTCAAATGTGGGTAAATGTAGTTAAGGTTATATGCAGTGTTTCCAGTGTATTTTTAAAATGTAGTCAAATGTCGGTAATGTAGTTAACATTTATATGCAGTTTGTTTGTAGCTGATTTGTAATTAACTAATTGTTGCTAACATAGTTAACTTATTGACACCTTATTATTTTCTTTTTGGTCTTGAATTGTAGGTGAGGGCTTCAACATATCATATACACACTGTGTTAGATGGTGTGAAGCGGTACATTGTATGTTTAGAAAACAAGAAATGTAGTTGTGGAAAATTCCAACTTGATGAACTTCCATGTGCACATGCTTTGGCTGCATTAAGGCATAGGAATGAAAGGCCGGACAACAATTGCTCACCGTATTACACAACGAAGAGCCTTCTTCTTACATATGAATTTCCAGTTAATCCTCTTCCTGATGAAGCCAAATGGGATGTTCCACAAAAAATTTTTGATGATGTAGTAAAGCCACCGCCTGGAGATAAAAGGCAACCAGGTAGACCTCACAAGGAAAGATATAAAAAATTTGATGAAATAAACTCAAAGAAGTACAAGGTGTCATGTGGCAATTGTGGAGGTGAAGGGCATAACAAAAGAAGTTGCAAGAATGCACCGAAAAAGACATGAATATAATGTAGCTACAATAGTTATTCAAAATAAATGTTAGTGATCCCAGATTATTGGAATTTATTGTGTAATTGTTATACGTTTTGACGATAATAAAGAAGTTTACTAATATACTTGAGTTATTAGTTGTTTCAGTGTGTTTTTAAAATGTAGTCAAATGTGGGTAAATGTAGTTAAGGTTATATGCAGTGTTTCCAGTGTATTTTTAAAATGTAGTCAATTGTGGGTAAATGTAGTTAACGTTTATATGCGGTGTTTCCAGTGTGTTTTTAAAATGTAGTCAAATGCGGGTAAATGTAGTTAAGGTTATATGCAGTATTTCCAGTGTGTTTTTGAAATGTAGTCAAATGTCGGTAAACTGTTTGCAGATTGAAGTTATATTGTACTGTAAGTGATTTCTAAATGTGTTCTAAACATAATAGATAAAGACAAAAGTTTGTATATGATCACAAAATCGTGTAGTTCATATTCATAAAGCCTAAGCAATTAATTACAATTTTTGTAGTTATATGAACTTTGCAAATAATTGTAGTTAGTTGTAGTTAATCGTAGTCAGTTGATAAATATGTCTGAATAATGTATTTTTTTGTATCTACTGGATGGTATGAGTTGCTGAAAACTCATCCAAATGGCATTTCTATGCAACGTCAATTCATGATTCTTCATTGTTCAAGACAAGAAGTTTTATCCGAAAACATAACAGCGCAAATGTAGGTATATGTAGTATAGTTGTGTAGTTATATGCAATTGTAGGTAAATGTAGTCATTGTACATAAGTAATTTATTCCCACAATTATATAAGAACTGACAGTTATATAGAATGGCAACTGAAGCTATTATATATGCTCGAATAATCATGTCTAATGTATTCATGAAAAAGTGTTCAGTACAACCAAAGTGACCTAATTCTCTACTTCATGAAAAATTGTTCAGTATTCATAAAAAATTGTTCAGTACAACCAAAATTCAATACAACAGTATACTCTACTTCTTTCGTTCAACTTTAGTTCTCTCATTCTTTGGCGGTGGACCCTTTCTCCTTGCCAGCCTGCCGGTAACCTCACTCTCACTGATTGAACCATCATTTAGCTTCTTTGTGGCGTAGTCCCACAACAGAGCTCCATAACGTCTACGGTGTTTGTCAATATCAGTAATATCTTCCTTTGGTATAGACAAATCACCATTGCTAATATACTTCGCAAAGGCAGCCACAAATACACCACAATCCCTGCAGAATATGAGTATTTTTCATTAAATACCACACCTTAAAAAATATTTAATTAAACATATAGAAAAGGAGATTAGTTTTTTACAGTGAGCCTTCCTTTTGTTGTGGAATCTCAGCAACCATCCATTGTATGTCTAGAGGGTCCGTAACTGGCTTCTCTACGTATGACTTTGTAGTCTTGAAGTCAATATCTTTGCGTTTACCGTAGAAGCCAGTGCATGACAAATAAAGAGGAATAATAACTGAAAATTTCTCAACCAAGGTTTGAATAGTTTTGTTACGTTTTGCCCTCACCAATGAATCATAAACATACAGTTGCCGGTCCTTTATGTCAAACACTAACAACAACCAATGAAAGTTCTCTACAAGGTTAACAGGCATTAGCACATAGTCCACAAGATTGCATGCTACATTAGCAAGAATTCTATAGCCCATAATGTATTCTCCAATATCATCCTCGGCTTTAACAACAGAATTCCTTTGATCCATTGGAGCAGTAGTGAACTTCTCGTAGATACTTTCAATTTTTGTCTTGAACAAGCAATCGGTTGTTGTAAATCTACATTTGATGTTGGGGCCATATTTCCCCTTTTTTCTCAAATAGTACATTATAACATCAATGTGTTGAAAAAAGTAAAAGTAAAATTATAATAAGTTGTAGTGTAGACAAATAACAGCTACAAAATAACTACAGATAAACTACATTTGTAGTTAAATGTATTTGGATTAGCTTATATCCAAATGTAGTTATATGTAATTTTAGTTATCTGTAGTTCAAGTCTGTATATTAATGCAATCTGTAGTTTAAATGTAGTCAGTTGTACATCACAAAGACAATAACACTGAGCCAGCTACCAGAGATAATAAGTTGTAGTGTGTACAAATAACATCAACAAACTAACTACAGATAAACTACATTTGTAGTTAAACTGTATTTCAATTAGCATATATCAAAATGTAGTTATATGTAATTTTAGTTATCTGTAGTTCAAGTAAGTATATTAATGCAATCTGTAGTTTAAATGTAGTCAGTTCTACACCACAAACACAATAACACTGAGCCAGCTACCAGAGATAATAAGTTGTAGTGTAGACAAATAACAGCCACAAAATAACTACAGATAAAAACAGTAATTTTAGTTATCTGTAACAGTTAACTACATTTGTAGTTAACTGTATTCAATTAGCTTATATCCAAATGTAGTTATATGTAATTTTAGTTATCTGTAGTTCAAGTCTGTATATTAATGCAATCTGTAGTTTAAATGTAATCATTTGTACAACACAAAGACAATAACACTGAGCCAGCTACCAGATATAATAAGTTTTAGTGTGTACAAATAACAGCTACAAAATAACTATAGATAAACTACATTTGTAGTTAAGCTGTATTTCAATTTGCTTATGTCCAAATGTAGTTATATGTAATTTTAGTTATCCGTAGTTCAAGTCTGTATATTAATGCAATCTGTAGTTTAAATGTAGTCAGTTCTACACCACAAAGACAAAAACACTGAGCTAGCTACCAGAGATAATAAGTTCTAGTGTATACAAATAACAGCTACAAAATACAAATAACAGCTACAACAACCAAATAACAGCTACAAAATCTGTAGTTCAAGTCTGTATATTTCAATTTACTTATATCCAAATGTAGTTATATGTAATTTTAGTTATATGTAGTTCAAGTCTGGACATTAATGCAATATGATGTTTAAATATAGTCAGTTGTAGTTAAATGTAGTGTTGAATAACTAAATATTATCTACAGTTAGACAAATCAGCTTGCTTGACAATAACAGATTGTCACCTACCAGAGATATATGGAGGAAAAATGACTGCAGTTCCTATTCATGAAGCCTAAGCAATTAATTACATTTAAACATAATAGATAAAGACAAAACTGCAATGATAATCAATATACTTACTGTACAATTGATAATTGTCCGGGGTGAGCAAGGGCGTAGAACCAGTCCTTCTTGTCAATTTTTTCGCAACCCAAATCCAACCAAGGATTGAGATGGTTATCCTTCTTCGAATAGAAGTATTTCCTCCTGCAATAATAATAGAATTAAACAAATAACTACAAAAATCAAAAACATTTACAACTTTAAAGTTTAAAAAGGTTCAAAGATATAGAAAACAAATACATACAGACATAAGACATTTAAGCACCATACCTCCTAGATGATTTGTCAGTTCGATGGTATAACCATGTAGTAAAACTATCTATTAGTTCAGGATCAACATCTTCACCAATGAGACTTGTGAATGGGTGCTTTAGGTAAAAAAAATTTGGCCCAAAAGACGTGCTGCCTTCAGTACTATAGAGTGGAGTGAAGGGTGATCGTGCATGTTTTCCAGGTAACCTTGTTCTTCCTTGATGAACATGGGTTGAATCAACTTGAATTGGCTCACCATACATCACCATCTGTGATAGGTTTTCTGGAAGTTCAAAATCGTCTAGTGTCACACCTTTCTTGTCACATCCTCCACGCATCACTCCAATCTCCTCTTCTTTTTCAACGCATTCTTCGACAACTTCAGTCACAGTTACACCATGAATTGGTGACTGTGGAACATTGTCTTCAGTATATGCTACAAAAATAATGCATACGCTTAAAAGCATTATAACAGTGTATAATCAACTATTTTATATTAAAAACTACATTATTAAACAATACCTTCTTTTGCTACATCAGCTGCTTGTTGGAGGTCATCATACAAATCAACTTGTTGTTCGAGTTCTTGAGGAGAAATGGGAGCTGAAAAGGAAAATTTATTATTTATTAGCAATTCTTGAAGTTTGTATACGTATGTAGGAATTATGTAGATACCTGTTGTACTGGGGCCTGCACGGAGTTGAGGACCAACATTGAACTGAAAATGTTTGTTTTTGTCTGCTTGATTATATTCGTTAAATTTTGTTGAACTAGCAGCAAACTACATTTTGAGAGGAATGTTTTAGTGTTAGAATAAATTATCATAACTATTATATAGTGTTAGAATAAATTATATGTAAATTCTTACCTTGGACTCATCCAATTCATTTCTCTTGGTGACAGCATTCATTAACCTTTTCAAAGATTCATCTATGAACTCTCGAAGTATTGAGAGTTCATCAAAAACATCATTGTTTAACTGATCCAACTTTCCATCAACCTAAAAATTAAATATGTATGTTAGTTGGTAAGAATATTCGATTAGTTACACTAAATTAAAAAGAAACTACAATGTCGAAGGAATGAAGGCAAGTGGTACTAAATAATGACTACACAACTGTATTTTCTCACAGTACCTGCTCAAGCTTCTGTTCCAACTTCTTGATCTGGCTACTGACAGATTCCATGTCATTTGGGGAATTAGCCTCTTCAGGTTGAACTGTCGGAGAAGCAGCAGATTGGACTTTTGATGGTTGGCTAACCTCTTCATTTTCATAATTTATCTTTTCTGGGAGATTGAGCGCTCCAATCTCTTCCCCATATGCAACCATGTTTGAGAACTGAAAGATGGATGAAGACAGTTAAGTAAATTGGAAAGAAAATTGTAGATGTCATGTAGTTACTATAATAGTAATTGAAGAATTATACAAAGGTTAAAAAGAATACCTTGAGCCACTCAGGCTTGATGATTTTTTCTTCAAGAACAGTTAGCCAAATCTGTCCCTTTGTAGACGACCATCTTAAAATACGAGGAATGGAGTCAGAGCACCGTGTAGCAAGCTCGGTGCTGACAGAAGAACAACACTCGTATAGCCACACTTGTAAGGCTAACGAGCATCCCCGTATAAGATAAGAATGGACTTTGGGACTGAGACGATGTCTGACAGATTCAACAACTTGCTTGAAAGATTTTGTACCCCATGGGTACGAATCAAGATGACCACTCTCTATAAGAAAAAACGTAAACTTGTCTATCAAACTAACATTGTCCTTATCAGAAGGACAAACAACGTATTCCAACATATACAGGATACACAACTGTACATCATCCAAATCATTTGTCCATGATTTGGATGTCACTACATTTCTCAAAAGCGATTTCTCGACCCGAGATTTGTTAGGAAAATATTTAGTCATTAAATGGCTAACATAACTAGAATTGTAACCATAGTCCGATAAACTATCACCACAATAAAAACCAGTTATCAAACAAAAATCTCTCAAGGAAAAAATCAACTTTTGTCCATTTAAAAGAACAGAAAAGTAGTTGTTAGTAGACTTTCATAACTCTTACTTCATTAGAAGATGAATTAATTGGTTCTGCATGCAGATTGGGGGCATATCTAGTAAATAACCAAAACATGTTTTCTTGAAACCACGTAATTGGATTGGGGATAATAAAGATTTTATCTGACTAGGTATCGTTGGATCGCACAAGCTATGGAATCGTATCACACCATAATCAACATTATGTTGAGCACAGTAAGGTCCATTCTGCAAAAAAAAGTATATTAATATATGTTAGAATGAAGCTAGATTTCAGCATTACAATATATAATGTAACATATCATAAAACTACATTTTAAAACTACAAACTACATTTTACCTACATTCTCAGTAGAAGTTATTTTACAAAAGGTATAACTACAATTTTGACCTACAAACTACGTTTTACCTATAAAATTGCAGAACACAGATCTGCTACATTGTGACAGACTATATGAAACTATATTTTAACTACAAATTATAGTTTTAAAAGCATAACTAAAAAATTGCATACCACATATCCCCAAACCAACTAGACTGTAACTACATATATATCATGTGTTCTAATCACAGTTCCAAACAACACTATAAAATTGCAGACCACATATCAACTACATTGTGACAGACAACATTAAACTACATTATAACTACAAGGAACTATACTGTAACTATAAATTTATTGTGCATGTACAACGTAACTATATTTTATACACTGTATTTTTATCACAGCTCCAAATAAAAAGTATAGTAAACTACATTAAACTACAAAAACTATAATTAACTACAAATTTGAGTCAACGGTCACAGTTGCAAATAAAGACAACATTAAACTACAATTAACTACAAATTCGATCCAACAGTATATTTTGCCAATCAACTACCAATTAACTCCAAAAAACAACAATTAACTACAATTTGTAGAAACAACCCTAATATGCAATAATACAGTATACTATTACAAAAAACACTTACACACCAAAAAAACAGTTGAATTCTATTTTTGGGCAAAAAAATATTAAACTACAAAACATTGAGGAGAAAAAAAAATTTGTTTACCTTCAATGAAATTTGTTGTGGAACCAATTTTGTAGGTTTTTTAGAGTGTTTCATCTTTTTTTGTTTTGAGGGCGAATGAGACACCTTTTGAATTTTTGTTTTTTGAACTTTGAGTGAATCGTCCACAAAATCATCATCATCGACCCTCAAGCTTTTCCCCTTTCGCTTGCGTTGTTTATCGGCTTCTGTTTCTACACCGGTAGCGTCAACATCGTGCAAGTGCTTGGTTCGAATTTCAGCTCTGATTTGTCTCGGCGATGCAGGAACCATATCTTTTCCACTTGCATGGACAGATTGTTGTCTTTTACTGGAGATTTAGCTGTTAAAACACCCAAA
The DNA here is from genome assembly GCA_034376525.1 of Nicotiana benthamiana. Taxonomy (NCBI): domain Eukaryota; kingdom Viridiplantae; phylum Streptophyta; class Magnoliopsida; order Solanales; family Solanaceae; genus Nicotiana; species Nicotiana benthamiana. Next base: position 122,902,055 of record CM067325.1, read on the forward strand.
TCAAAAGATGGAATATCGGCTACTTTTTGTCGTTTGGGAGTACTATATTTTTTCACTATTTTTGACTATGGATAAGATTTTAGTGACTGAATATTTGTTTTCTTGAGAAAACTTTGAAGAGGGTTTGAAAATGGCGGATGAAATTGGAGCACTGATAGAGATTAAAAATGATTTTGTAGAGGGTTTGGGACTTAGATGCAACCGTAGGACTGAAAAAAAAATCGTAACCTTCGACAATGGAGGATGACAATGGAGAGAAGAAGTTGAACCAGAGAAATCAGCGAAAACGGTAAAGGTAAATAAACGTGGGGGGGGGGGGGGGGTGGGTGTAATTAAAAAGGGGAAAACTCATCGGTTTTGGAAGAAAGAGAAAAATATTTGGTAAATAAACGTGGGGGGTAATTAAAAAAGGGTAAAATGCGGGTTGGAAAAAAGAGAAAAAAGTGGGGAAAAAAATATGAAAAGAGTTTGTTCCACAAATCAAGCCTCTAATAAATAATTGATCCTTAAACCTTAATAGTAAATTTTGGTACATAAATTAAAACACGAACTTAAATGTAATAAACACTAACCTTAAACATGAGTAGTTATAAGGTTTGCTATATGAGATGTATATATAAAAATCTCATCCTTACTTATTTTTTCAAAAGTTTTGATCTCCAAAAGCCGAAAAAGAATAAAATCCCGATTTGGTAGGTGTGGAAGAGTTGGATGAGCAAATTAAGCAGCTGGAAGCTGTAATTGTTGCGTACGAGATGGCGTGAGTATGATGTCATATGAAAAATGAATATAAACGACCTCGGAATTGCCACGTATCATTTTGGACAACAAATGTACATAGTATAGCCTGCCAAATGTACTTTTCCCCAACTAACTGGCTAACACACGACAGCTGCAGAAACTGTAATATTGTGGTATCATGTGCGAGTTTTTATACGTGGCAGGGTATAAGATCAGTTTTCTTTATTCTTTTCCCTTATGAGAAATAAAAATAAATTAATAATCAGCTATACGACTCTCGTGATCCTCCTCCTCCCTCTCCGAGGGGCTGATTTAGGGCGCGAAAGGTGTTTACACGAATTTGTTTTGCCGAAATATTATATTTTATATATAAGATAAAATATATTTTTATATGTATATATTTAATATGATAAATACGTATTCAAATAATTATGTTTGATTTCCTGAAGGATGAGAACTTTTGATAGTATTAATCCATTCCCTAAAGTGAATGTGAAAATATTAATAAGTCGGGTAATATGAACACATCAAGAGAATATATTACAATTCACCTCCAGAAGAGGTAATATAATTGAGAGAATATATACTCAATATTTTATATTTTAAAATTGCTCCTGAAGAAGTAACACAATTGAAATTGCCTCCTGAAGTAGGAAAATATTATGAAGAGGAGTTTTCGTATGCTTAAACAATTGTTTTACATTGTTTATTTGATTGTGCTTTTCTCTCATAAGTGTTTGAGCAATATTTGATAGTACAAAATATATCAACAACTCCTGAGAGCTAACTGTTTGCCTAAAGGATACATGAATGTCCGATAAATATTAGATTGTGGATAATAAATGAAGGCTCTCAAAGAACTTATATAAAAATATGCCATTTATATTATATGATTATGGTCAAAGTACATATTGTAGTAAACCTGAAGTTCACTACTACAAATGGCTATCATATTTTGACTACAAATGATTGGAAGATTGATAATCTTTATGTTTTCACAATCATAGGGGGTAAAATAAAATGTATGTGAGAATTTACCCGCCTTATTCTTTAATTTGTACTATATCATGTATCACATCAAACCAAAAGTTTACTAAAGCAAAAGTTTATGCCATAGTAAACTAGAAGTTTACTAAGAGATAACACATGCCATGATAAACTTAAAGTTTTCATTTGCCATTTTTAAATGAGCTATTTGAGAATTTAGATAAGCATATACTGAAGAACTAGAAGATTTTTCAAGAATTCTCCTATGTTTGTTCTTCTCATTATAAATTGATCCTACCAGCTAAAGTTGGGATTAAGACCCATGATTCTGAAATATATAAAGGCGAATATGGAACCATTACCTGTCATGTAAACCATTTATAGATGCATATATAAGATGGTTACATGTATGTTTATTGTCAACATGCAGTTTGGCATTTTAGATTGCTCTTCTCAACATGAGAATTTACCCGCCTTATTCTTTAATTTGTACTATATCATGTATCACAGCAAACCAAAAGTTTACTAAAGCAAAAGTTTATGCCATAGTAAACTAGAAGTTTACTAAGAGATAACACATGCCATGATAAACTTAAAGTTTTCATTTGCCATTTTTAAATGAGCTATTTGAGAATTCAGATAAGCATATACTGAAGAACTAGAAGATTTTTCAAGAATTCTCCTATGTTTGTTGTTCTCATTATAAATTGATCCTACCAGCTAAAGTTGGGATTAAGACCCATGATTCTGAAATATATAAAGGCGAATATGGAACCATTACCTGTCATGTAAACCATTTATAGATGCATATATAAGATGGTTACATGTATGTTTATTGTCAACATGCAGTTTGGCATTTTAGATTGCTCTTCTCAATTAAGAGCATAACATTCAGATTATGAAATCAAGACAACTCATCTTGATAATGGTAGTTTATATCCAAGCTGGTTTAGCAATGAATACCTCATACTAATGACTAAACTATTGCTTATGAGAATAAAGCTTCATTTGTTGGTCTAAGATATTCTAAATTGCATACAACAGTACTTGTATGCATCAAACCAACAATATATGATAGGTCCTCCCTTCACAATTGATTTAGGTTCAGAAACCAAATATTTTTACTATCTTTTGTTGTGTGGTATATGATTAATTTCTCTACCATAATACATAAAGATATGTTTCCCAAAGATGATTGGGGATATATGTTAGTTTTTCTAACATTTGAAGGATGGAATAAATAGTTGAACAATATGCTATATAAATTGAATTATTATATGATCCTCACTTAGAAGATAATTGAAGTCGAATGTCAGAAGCATTTGCTGATCCAAAGTTAAAATATCATATTCCACCTGCAAATGCTCCTATTAAAATTAAAGTCCGTAAAGGATAAAGTTTACTACACGCATGAAGCGTAGTAAATCGATCGGTTCCAAAGGTAACAATTCTTGAAAAACTATAGGAGCAAATGATCATAATGAGGAGGAAATGAGCTCTAGAAGAGCCCACGATATAACATTTTATGAAACTCTGAAGAAGTTCAGATACCTGAAAATAAAGAAAGCGATGAGATCTCAACAAGTTATGTCGCTTAGCAACTGACACAAAATAATCGTTGACGTTATATTTGATACAATATAGTGCACAATATTATAAAAGACTGTGAGGATCGGACTAGTAGTCCAGATACTTGAAGATGTCATAACATTTAGATTCAAGTCTTAACCTACTTGACTTATTTGGTTAAATCAATATGAATATCCTTGAAGGACTGAAAATACTTGAAGCATATAATTCAAAGTCTTGAGAAATGTACTCAATCAAATTATAAAGATCTTTTTACGGTTTAAAGCACTTTGGGCGCATGCGATATAATCGCCCCATTGAATATTTGCTGAAAGAAAGTTACATAAATTATGTCCATGTATTTTATAAAGAAAATGTCATCAGAATTTGTTACATTCGTCGTTTATGTTGGTGACATAAATCTTATTGGAATGCCAAAAGAGCTCCAAAAGGGTCTTAAAAATACTTTTACATGGACAAAATGTACCCATTAAGTACATCAATGGATATTCAATCACTTGAAGTGAATAAGGATTCATTCCAACCTCTAGAAGAGGATGAGGAACTCATTGGTCCTGAAATACACTATCTCGGTGTAGATGGTGCACTTATTTATCTTACGAATGCTAACAAAGTGGTGCAGATCGTATCAGTAATGCAGATGCAGGTTATTTATCTGATCCCCATAAATTTCTATCTCAAACCGGCAAGCAAGAAGTGTATATGATTGAGATCAGTAATTCATTCGATAAACATGTGGGTTGGAATATGATAGAAGACCCACAATAATATACGAAGAAAATGTTTCATGCATAGCCCAATTAAGCGGGGGATTTATAAAAGGAGATAGAACGAAGCACATTTTACCAAAATTATTCTACACACATGACCATCAGAAAAATGGTGACATTGATGTGAAATAAATCCGTTCAAAGCATAATCCAGTAGATTTATTCACTAAATCTTTGCCAATTTTAACTTTTGAGAAGATATACAAGATTGGAATGCGGAGGATCAAATATTTGAAACAAGGTTTTCATCAGGGGGTGTAAAATATGTGATACACACTTTTTCCCTTATTAAAGTTTTTTTCCATGGGATTTTCCTTATAAGGTTTTTAATGAGGCACCTAGAAATGTGTATTACTAGGTATGTGTACTCTTTTTCCTTTACTAAATTTTTTTCCACGTGGTTTTTTCTAATAAGGTTTTAATGACGCACATTATCTTTTAATGAATATCCAAGGGGGAGTGTTATAAATATATTATATTATGGATGTTCTTTTAATACTACATTGTAAATAAGCTTTCTGAAGAAGCTAATCCATATGGGACTCCACCGTAAATATTTTTATCTATTTAGTACCCTATTGGAAATAAGCTTCTTGAAGAAGCTTATCACTTCAGTACCCGATTATGTATAAACATTACCCCCGGTAGAAGATTGTACATACCGGGTATAATAAGCGTATCCTTATAGTTTCCTATTATGGATAAACATTACCCCCGATAGAAGATTATCTATGCTGGGTATAATAAGCTGCTTATCCTTTCGATACTCTGTTATGGATAAACATTATCTTCGGTAGAATATTATCCATACCGAGTATAATAAGCTTATCCTTTCAGTACTTCGTTATGGATAAACATTGCTCTCAGTAGAAGATTATCCAAATATGGTATAATAGCAGCTTACATAGCAGTTTGCAGTAGCAGCTTACACAGCAGTTTGCAGTAGCAGCTTACAAAACAACTTCCTTTCTTCTATAAATAGAAGTGACTTCAGTTCATTATGTATATTAGTTTGGATTCGAATAATAGTTCAGTTTCTCTATACTTGTCTTTACTTTAAAGTCTTTATTTTATAACAAAATATAAATTATTTTTGAATAATAAATATGATATTATTTTTTGAAACAAACTAAAAACCAATACACATAGATTGAGAGGGATAAAATAATTCTCTCCATCAATAGTACGTACATGTTATCTGTCGACATGTGTATATCCTTCATCTTTCTCGTCGGAAGAGATTTCATAGTTCGTATTTGTCACAATTCCAACCCGGTCATGATGGCGCCCAAAACACTACTAGGCAAGCCCGACAATTTACAACAAAAAACCTCATTAATTAAACAGATGAAGATAAATATCATTTAAAACAAAAGTTTGAAATACTGATAATAATGCGAAACATTTAACAAAATACCAATACATCCCAACTAGGATCCTGTGTGACGACCATGAGCCTCTAATAACGGAGCAATATCCTATTACAAAGTCTGTCTAACACTAATAAGGCAGAAATAAAGAATAGAGATAGAGGGGACAATCATTGGCTGCAAACTCCCTGCAACTACCTCAAATACTCCCGAAGATAAGAAATATGGATCAGCTAGATCTACTCAGCCTGAGACTGCCCTGAATCTGCACACAAGGTGCATGGAGTAAAGTGAGTACTCCAATCCAGTGAGTAATAAACATAACTACAGTCTGAAAGTAAGAAAACGCATAAAATGCACAAAGTACTCTATATCTACCAGATTATATCCAAAACAGTGAAAATAGTAAACAACAGGTAATATAGTCAAGTATAATGCATGAAAGAATGCAACACATATAATGGTATATTCCAGTACCCGCTACGGAGTGTAGCCCGCTCCACTTATTTAACGTCGACGATGCTCACTAGGGGTGTGTACAAATTACAGAGGGGCTCCTATAGCCCAAGCGCAATATCAGCCACGTATATGATAGACTAAGTCTGAATCCCCGACAATATACAACCCCACACTCATCTTGAAATACATGTCACGCCTCACTATAGCGTTACAATGTGAAAGTCGGGGGTTTCAAACCCTTAGATCAGCAGTTACATCAATTACTCACCTCTAGCCGGCCGAAAACTAACTCGCAATGCCCTTCCTCTCGAATCGACCTCTTCGTGCATTGAATCTTGCCAAAATCACAGTGAATATATTACAATGGGCAAAGGTAATATAACACAGTCGAAAAAACTCGAAAAATATCGAAAACCACAAAATTTGGAAAACCCGAGCCTTGTGCCCACTTCTAGAAAGTTAAAAATTTTACAATAAAATGTTCCTTATCTCGCCACGACTCTCGACATATAAAATTCATTAAAATCGAAGTTCGAATGCTCTCTAAAACTCCAATTTCTCATTCAATAACACAAGCCCTAGTTCTTCCCTTTTTACTCTAATTCCATGAATTTAGGTGTTGAAATCACAATTAGATGATGTTTCTAGGCCATAAGACTTACCTCCTATCGATTCCCAGTCAAAACCCTCTAAATTCCTCGTCAAAAGCTCCTAAGGTTGCTTAACAATGGTGGAAAATAGACCGAAGTCGCAAATGAAATGTTATTAAAACCTTCAGGCCATGCATTAATTAACCCTATGCGATCGCTTAGCTAAAATTTCCAACCTCCAGATTTCCTCTTATGCGATCGTACTAAAACCTCTGCGATCGCATAGAGCAATTCACTGCTAGGGACCCCAGGCCCAAATACACTATGTGATCGCACCCACTCTTATGGCGAACACACAACCCAAACTTCCGAACCTATGTGATCGTATAGCCTCTAATGCGACCGCATAGCACAGCACAACACATGACCCTCTTCAAACCTCCTATGTGATCGCAATGCACCCTATGCGATCACATATAAAAAATTCTCTGCAACACTTAAGCTATTTTTCTGCAACTCCCAAAGGCCAAGATTGGTCCGATTGACCACCCGAAAACACCCCGAGGCCCCCGGGACCTCAACCAAAAGTGCCAACTCATCCTAAAGCATCACACAAACATGTTCCAATCATAAAAACACATCCAACAACACAAGAATCATCAAATTACAACGAATTCAAGCCTAAATTAAACTAAAATTTGTGAAACTTGCATTTGATCAAAAACCCGACCTAAGCACCTCTGAATCAACTGAAATTGTGCACACATCCAAAATCACCGAACGAAGCTATTGCAACTCTCAGAATTCCATTCCGACCCTCAGATCAAAATCTCACCTGTCAATCGGATATCGCCAAAATGCTAACTTAGCCGATTCAAGCCTAATTCTACACCGAGCCTCCAAAAATACTTCCGGTTGCTCTCCTAAGCCTTAAATCATCCGCCGAAGCTAACCGAATCATCAAAAATTTATTACGAGCCCTCTAACTCACAAATCAACATCTGATTGACTTTTACAAACCAACCCTTCCTTAAAGAGACTAATTATCTCATTTCCAACAACACTCTATCCGAATTACTTAAATTCACCAAATACATACAATGAAACATGTAAAAGTATTAAACGGGGAAAACGAGATTGAAATACATAAGATGACGGGTCGAATCGTCACATCCTCCCCAACTAAAACAAACGCTCGTCCTCGAGCTGGTCAAGAAACATACATGGAGTCTCAAATAGGTACGGGTATTTGCTCCGCATCTCCTAGTCGGTCTCCCAAGTGGCCTCCTCCACGGGCCGACCTCTCCACTGTACCTTCACCAAAGCTATGTCCTTTGATCTCAATTTCTGAACCTGTCGACCCAAAATAGCCACTGGCTCCACATCATATGTAAAATCCTCATCCAGTTGAACTGCGTTGAAGTCCAAGACATGAGACGTGTCCTCAACATACCTCCAGAGCATGGAAACATGAAATATTGGATGAACGCCCGACAAACTCGGTGACAAAGCAAGCATATAGGCCACCTCCCCAACCTTCCTAAGCACCTCAAAAGGTCCAATGAACCGCGGACTCAGCTTCCCTTTCTTTCCAAACCCTATCACAGCCTTCATGGGTGAAACATTCAGCAAGACTTTCTCACCCACCGAGTAAGATACATTGCGAACCTTCCGATCCGCATAACTCTTCTGACCTGACTGAGCTATACGAAGTCTCTCCTGAATCACCTTCACCTTATCTAAGGCATCCTGGACCAAATCTGTCCCCAACAACCTAGCCTCACCGGGCTCAAACCAACCCAAAGGAGATCTACACCGTCTCCCATATAAGGCCTCATACGGCGCCATCCAAATGCTAGACTGATAGCTGTTGTTGTAGTCAATCTCGGCAAGAAGTAGAAAATCATCCCAAGAACCTCCAAAATCAATCACACAGGCACGCAACATATCCTCCAATATCTGAGTAGTACGCTCGGACTGTCCGTCCGTCTGAGGATGAAATGCTGAACTCAGTTCCACTTGAGTACCCAACTCGTGCGGAAAAGTCCTCCAAAACTGAGAAGTGAACTGCGTAACTCTATCTGATATAATAGAAACTGGAACACCATGCAATCGGACAACCTCACGAATAAAGATCCCTGCCAGCCATTCCGAAGAATATGTAGTATACACTGGAATGAAATGCGCGGACTTGGTTAGTCGAATCACAATGACCCAAATCAAATCAAACTTCTTCAAAGTCCGAGGAAGACCATTCACGAAATCCATAGTATCACTCTCCCATTTCCACTGAATAAGAACCGTCTGCTAAAGCAAACCGCTCGGTCTCTGATGCTCATGTTTTATCTGCTGACAATTATGACACCGAGCCACAAATCCCACAATGTCTTTCTTCATTCTCCTCCACTAGTAATGCTGTCTAAAGTCCTGGTACATCTTCACGGCACCTGGATGGATGGAATACCGCGAGCTGTGGGCCTTCTCAAGTATCAAATCTCTAAGCCCATCCACATTGGGCACACAAATCCAGCTTTGTATCCTCAACACACCATCGTCACCTATAGTCACATCTCTAGCATCTCTGTGCTGAACCCTGTCCTTGAGGATAAGCAAATGTTGATCATCATATTGGCGCTCTCTAATGTGATCATACAAGAAAGACCGAGAAACCACGCTCGCCAACACTCGACTAGGCTCTGAAATATCTAACGCACCAACCGATTGGCCAAATCTTGAACATCAACTGCAAGGGGTCTCTCCCCAACCGGAATGTACGCTAAACTCTCCATACTAACTGCCTTTCGGCTCAAAGCACTAGCTACTACATTGGCCTTTCCCGGATGATACAAGATGGTAATATCATATTCCTTAAGTAACTCGAGCCACCTCCGCTACCTCAAATTGAGATCTTTCTGCTTGAACAAATACTAAAGACTGTGATGATCGGTGAACACCTCAACAGATACTCCATATAAATAGTGCCTCCAAATCTTCAAGTCATGAACTATAACAACCAACTCTAAGTCATGAACAGGGTAGTTCTTCTCATGGGGCTTCAACTACCGAGAAGAATAAGCAATCACTCTACCCTCCTACATATATACACAGCCAATCCCGACTCTCGAAGCATCAAAATAAATAGTGTAAGAACTCGAAGTTGATGGCAAGACCAATACTGGAGCTGTTGTCAAAGCTGTCTTGAGCTTCTGAAAGCTCTCCTCGCACTCATCTGACCATACAAACGGAGCACCCTTCTGCGTCAACTTGGTTAATGACGAGGAAAGAGATGAGAAACCCTGAATGAAACGACAATAATAACCCGCCAAACCAAGGAAACTACGAATCTCTATGGACGAGGACGGTCTAGGGAAACTCTGAACCACCTCAATATTCTTTGGATCAACCTGAATACCATCACTGAACACCACGTGACCCAAGAATTCCACGGAACAAAGCCGTAACTCACACTTGGAGAACTTGGCATACAACTTCTCCTCCCTCAATTTCTGCAATACCACTCACAAATGCTCTGCGTGCTCCTCCTGACTACGCGAGTATACCAAGATATCACCAATGAATAAAATATCGAAAAAATCCAGATACAGCCGAAATACACTGTTCATCAAGTGCATGAACGTCTTTGGGACTTGTAATAAGGCCCCGGAAAATTTCGCTGAGTAATTTAGGATTTTGTAGTGTCACACATGCTTGTTATAATGATTTTATATAATTTTAACATGGTAGACATAAACTAGACTTTGTAAATATGATTATAAGTCTTATGTTAAGTGATGTAAGTCCAAAGGGAAGCCTAGGTGTATGCCCAATGGGAAAATTTTCGAAATAGGCCAAAATTCCAAATGGATTTGCACAAGGCTCCACTTTAAACTAGAATATATAATTATGTATAATGTTTTATGTGATTAATAGCATATGAAAATGAAATCTCTTTGAGTCTAGTTTCCAACGCTTCCGACAGTTCATCATTTGGACATTCCTACACAAAGGTATGGTCAAATTACCAAAGGCTGGAAATTGATATCCTGAGTCAATTCTACGATCGCTTTTTGGATCGCAGAATGCACTCTGCGGTCGAATTTTTGCCGCATTTTGAAACCGAGAAGCCCAGTTTTGGCGTCGATTATGCGACGCATTCTGCGGACCGCACGTCGATTCTGCGGTCCGTTCTGCTATAGCAGAATTGACATCGTGGGATATTTTTTTTTTATGTTCTAAACCCAACCCCCTATCGTTATATTTTACCTCATAACTCATTTTAAGCATTTTTCTGAGTAATTTTAGAGTGAGAGAGGGGTTTTAGAGAGGGAAAGTTTCTCCCATCAAAGTTCTCCACAATATCTTGTTAATTCCTTGAAGATAATCAAGTGAAAGCCCTAGTTCTTCATCTAGGAGGTAAGATTCTATGCCCTAGGTTCCAATTTCGAGTTTAGGGTATTAGATGGGTTATTCAGGTGTGACTATAGGGTATTTTAGTATTGTGTATGCATGCTTGTACAACTTAGGTTTATGGGAAGATTGTTTAACATAGATTAGTAAAGATTGGGTTAGGGAATGAAGGAAATCTTAAAAAGGGAATTTGAAGTCAAGATGCTCAACTAGTGTTTGATAAAATGCTCAAACGAGCTAGTTTCATGAATATCTTTCTAATATGTGTTTAATTTTGTTATGTATCATAGAAGATTGGAATTGATAGAGTTTTTGGAGTATTGTAGTAACTTAAGGAAAGCTCAATCGAGGTATGTATGGCTAACTGTGATCCTCGGAAATCGCCCTATGCTAGTTGTGAAATTGTTGATAGTTGATATTCATGTGAGAATCATCGTGAAACTTCTGTGTTGTATGATTGTGTGGTAACATTTTGTGATAAAGGTTGTGGAACTCGTAATTGGAACAATGGAAATGGAAATAATGTGGAATAATGGTAATGGAAACAATGTGGAACAACGGAAATGGAAATAATGAGGAACAATGGTAATGGAAACAATGCGGAACAATGGAAATGGGAATAATGTGGAACAATGGAAATGGAAATATTGTGGAACAATGTGTGTGATTAGTTGTGAATAACTGTTGTGATGATCTAAATTGTGTATCAATGTTGATGAACATGAGGAAACTGTTGTTGCTAGTTGTGGAATTTCAATACCCTTGTTGTGGAATTAATTTAACAATGTGCCTAGTTGATTCCTGGTATTTGTTGTTGTGCTGTTTGTTGTTGCGAATTGAAAACTATCAGGCGGGGTCGGGTTGCGTGCCGCAACACGGTGAAATAAGGTGTGGGTTTGGGTGATAAGGGTGGCCGAGGAAATAAGGGTGGACGAGGCAATAAGGGTGGAGAATGTGATCCAATATCACTATTGATATGAATATGAATCATGAAATGATAAATGTGGAATTGTGAAAGGAGACAGCAAGAGAGTTTGTAACCTTTGGGGCACTGATTGCCCCTTTGTTTGACTACTTGAATCATTTGTTGTGGAATGTTTGGTTGTTGCTTCCCGGTTGTACTTGTACTATTGTTGTTCAGTTCTATACTTGTTTATGAAATATGGCTTGAGTTTACTTGGGGCAGAGTTTGTTCATACATACCAATACAATTCAGATGTACTGACGTCCCTTTCGCCAGGGGCGCTACATTCATGTTGTGATTGTAGGTGGATCCATAGCACGCACTCCAGTCCACTGATCGTAGTTCCTCATCACTTTCCGTCACCTGATTCGGCGAGCCCCTTTCCACTCGGGGCCCTATGTGGCTCACGCCACTTTCTGTTTCTGATATTGTTTTTATGTTGTATATGTTAGATAATACGCATAACGCTAGAGGGGGGGTGAATAGCGTTATAATAAAAATTAGCGTAAACTTGCGGAATTTAAAAACTTGCAGGAAAAATAAGTGCGGAAATTAAATGCAATAAAGAACACGCACCGATGTATTCTGGTTCACCACAACAAGTGGCTAGTCCAGTCCCCAAGAGACTCTCTCGAGATTTTCCACTAACTTGTCAAGCTTACGGGTGCTCAACAAACCTTTACAACTTAAGGACACAAGCCTTAACACCTTTGCTTGGAGATACAACACTCCAAGACTTCACTGTTAAGCTTACAGGTGCCTAACCAACCTTTACAACTTAAGGACACAAGCCTTAACACCTTTGCTCGGAGATACAACACTCCAAGACTTCACTGTTAAGCTTACGGGTGCCTAACCAACCTTTACAATCTGAGGACACAAGCCTTAACAATCTTGCTCGGAGATACAACACTCCAAGGCTTCGACCAAGGAAACACAAGTTCCTTACAACAAGAGATCACAATAATCTTCAAGTGTACAAAACACTAAACACTCAAACAATACACTCCTTTATGAGTAGATATGAGTAAAAGAAGTAAGCTCAAGATCACAACAACTTTGGACAAGAATATGGCTCTCAAAACTTATGTAATGAATATAAAATGATTAGCAATAGAGTATGCAAGCTTATAGCAATTGTATGATTAGTTGTTGTGTGTTATTTTTAAAACACTGAAATGAAGCTGTATTTATAGTTGAAAAACTTGGCATTACCGTTGCCTAATAGCCAATTAAGAGTTGCTGATTTTATTGTGTGACAATCGATTGTCAAGAAGTCACAATCGGTTTTTGCCAATCGTTCCAGAAATCAATCCCAGATTTTACGCTTAACAATCGATTGTCCAAGATCAACAATCGATTATTGGTAACGTTCAAAAAATCATTTCCAGATTTTACGTAAAACAATCGATTATACAAAATCAACAATCGATTATTCAGCAACGTTCAAAAAATCCTTTCCAGATTTTAATTTCAACAATCGATTGTACAAAATCAACAATCGATTATTCAGCAACGTTCAAAAAATCTTTTCCAGATTTTAATTTGAACAATCGATTGTACAAAATCAACAATCGATTACCTGACGGTATTTGAAAACTTTACGACAACGGTCAGCTTCACAATCGATTGTGCAATGTTAACAATCGATTATTTATCAGACTTTGAAAATCATTTGACACTGCCTCGTGACAATCGATTGTTATATACTCACAATCGATTATTTAATAACTTTGAAAAAGTCATGAAGACACTGCCTCAACACAATCGATTGTCATATGTTCACAATCGATTATTTTGTGACTTTGAAAAATCTGATGGACACTATCTCTTCACAATCGATTGTAATTAGCTTCACAATCGATTATTCTGAGTTTTGAAAAACTTTGATGTACACTGCCTCATCACAATCGATTGTCATACGGTTCACAATCGATTGTCATGCAGGTTTGAAAAACCTGATGCTCACTGCCTTAGCACAATCGATTGTCATTAGTTCACAATCGATTGTCATGCAGTCTTGGCTTAACATAATCGATTATCATAAGTACGTAATCGATTATCTTAGTCCACATTTTAGAGGCATGTTTAAAAATCATTTTGACTAAAGTAAATATGCATGATTCAAAATCATTTAGCATTAAATTAAATATGCATGATTTTGTAAAATAGTTTTACGAGAGAAGCCATGTCATGAGTCAAGTTGTCGGATCAAGATGACAATTAAGAACGACTCATTTAAACTATAAAACTTTGTCTTGTGCTTGAATCTCGTTATCCACCAATTGTGCGCTTGTACTTGAACTTCGTCATATACCAATTTGCGCTTGTTTGTCATTCATCAAAATCTACACATAAGAACACACGTTTTAGCATAAAGCTTTGAGAACGTGTTTCCTACAATTTCCCCCTTTTTGATAATGGCAAACTTTAAGCGGGATATGCAAATTAGACAATTGATAATGACGATATAAGACAAGTAAATATATGCAACAAGTATGCAAAATTAGTTCCCCCTCAAATAATAAGAATTGAGAGTGCATACCCGTTATCTTCCCCCTTTTGCCATTAGCAAAAAAAAATGTAATAAGATGCCAAAGATGTAAATAAAACTTGTTTATTTATTGGAAAGAAAAAACAATTACATAAGGAGGAGACATAAAGCATATCACAATAGAACCAAAAAAAAAACAAAGAAATCATTCATCATCATTTCCCGCCTCATCATCCGGCACTGCTTCGAAGGGAACAAGACCCGCATATGGATAATGAACATGGTCAAAATATCCATGGATCTCATGAGTCAGTTGACCAACAGAGGTGGTCAAGGAAGCAATTTGGTCGGAAATGGATTGGAGAGTGTGCTCTTGAGGCGGACGAGTTTGACGGGTTGGAGGAGGAGCAGGCGCTGCATGATCACCGTCATGATGAAAGGAAGATTCTGAAATTTCCCACTTCTTGGTACTCTTTTTGAGAGGACCGTTGGAAGTGATGAATCCAGAGGCTTCAAGAAAATTCATGATGAGGAGAGCATAAGGAAGAGGCCTATCATCTCCGATAGCGTCACGCATGTGAATCTTGACGAACCGACACCAATTGATGTTAGCTCCGGTTATTATGGCATGCATAAGCTTGGTGTCCTCTTGGGAAATGGTAGTATGGTTATGCTTACGAGGCTTGAGGACTCGGGTGATGAAATAGAAAATCAACCGATAATTGGGATCCATTCCCGTAATTGTAGGACGACGGGAAGAAAGATTTGGATCATAAGAAGTAAGCCCGGTTTGATGTAGGAGGACTGTTTCATCAAAAAGGGCTCCGGCCTCTCCGATGTACCAAAAAATGTCTTCACCATTATGAGGAAGACGGGCAATGGTATGAAGGTTTCTATCGGAAAGAAGAATTTGAACACCATTTATATTTGTCACAAGCTCACCGTCATCATCCTCATGAAGGTTGGAGTAAAATGCTTGAATCAATGTAGTATTGATGTAAGGATGGGTAAGAAGTAAGAAGTCAAGAAGTTGACATTTTTTGAGCATATTTGCAGCAGGGCCATAAGATTCAAGATATTTGTTGGTTGAAAAGCGGGGAGGAAGAATGTCGCGCTTTTCAAATTTTGTTAAAAATCGAGTAAGCTCGATGTCAGAATTAAAATATAGAACGGAACCATCTTGATAGGGATAGTTTGGAGCAGTAGAGGAGGATGCACCATGCCTAGCAGAACGGGAACGTTTGGAGTGACGGCCCGACATTTTTACTAAGTATTGCTGGAATTTGCAAGAGACTTGAAAGAGTTTGATAGTTTGAGAGCTAAAATTGATGCTTGAGTGAATAAAAATGAACATATATGAAGTCTATTTATAGAGGGGAGAAAGGCATTTCATTAATGGAAGAATTCTGCTGAAAATTGAAAGCTAAAACGGTCAGAAACGGTAAAGAATAAATTGTACTGACCGTTTGACAATCGGTTGTTGTAATGAGATAATCGATTGTCATTAAGATTTGACTGAATCTCGGAACTGACACAAATCGATTGCAGAACCAAACGGTAAAAAAAATTTGAATTACAGACATGAAATAATTGATTGTCAAAATATGGTAATCGATTGTTATGTTACAGTGAGCACAGAAATTTTCTGATTTTGAGAATAATCGATTATATTTTGAAACAATCGATTGTTTTGGAAAAGCATTACTGAATGGCTGAGACGGAAATCGATTTTGCAGTTAAAGAATCAATTATTTAACAAAACTACATAATAAACATAAACCATAAACAATCGATTAGTGATACTGCTAATCGATTTTCTGCACAGTAAGATAATTGATTATTTGCTTGGAACAATCGATTGTTTTGTGCCAAAACGTAATAATTCCCCCTACCTTTAGGGTGATACCTGCAAAATAGAATTAAACATCTCCGACGCTCAAGTCAGTAATTAAAATATAAATGCAACCTAAAATGTATATATTCAGATCAACGTTTACCCGCATTCAATACTTCATTTGGACATGATTTATATTTAGCACAACATTAAACGCTAAATATTTTATCAAGTCTACTAGCAATAAGGTAAAGTGAGGAACGATCATACCTGTGTAGTTCTTGGTATTGCTCGTCTTACCTTTCACATTTCTGTCAAGATGGTCATCTAAATTCATTGAAGTGACCATTGGTTTGGTGTTGCTCTTTTCGAATTGATTTGGCAACTCCTTGCGACATTTAGATGGACCAATGAAAGTTCCCTCTTTCATTTGCTTAATTTGCAGCTCCAAGAAGAAATTAAGCTTGTCTATCAATGATATCTCAAATGCGATTTACAGATTCCTTGCATGTCACTTATTAGTTTCTCCAAAGTAATACAAATATTTTCTAAGATATCATTTTCCACAAGATTTGGAATGCAAGATATTAGTCGCATGAGAGTTTAAAGAAAATAACATTGCCAATATAGAGAGTTGTTTTGAAATTCTGTCATCAAAAAGATAGTAAACTTCATGAAATCTATTTCCCCTTGATCAGAAATTTATCAAGACATACCAACAAGATATAGATATACCAATTGTTATAAAACAATGATAAACCCATTTGTTGGATGACATAACAAGTGTACCAAAAGTTATTTTATTAACAGTGATACAAATTGTTATTTTTAGTAAAGCATATTACAAACGAGTGTTGACTGTTAACAGATCAACCATACATCGAATTTTGAAGAACATACCAACCATTATCCAGACCAAAGGATGTGTTCATCAAGAGACGATTTTTAACAGAAGGATTTTTGTCAATTGTTAGAAACATGAGACATCTCAATTATTTTTCAAAACTGAGGATAGCATTCATCAAAAACGTGAGTAAAAACTTTTTGAAGAATATGCAAATAGATAATACACACCACACAGTATACTAACAGTTATTTAAACCACAAATAGCAATTATCAAATCATGAATGAAATGATTTTATTAAGCTAATTGTTAATACATATCAACAGTTTTGATCTTTTAAAAGCAGATAACTAACAAGTAAACTAATTGACACCAATTGTCATTTAACAACACGTTTTCAACATATGAATCAACAAGGCTAATTGATATTGATTGTTGACAAGGATATCTCAATTGTTAACGCACATCAACTATTACGACTAAGCTTATCAAAGATTCAACAATAGGGGAACCAAATTAACAACAAATAAGTTAATATTGGTTGCTAGCACATATCAACAATTCGATTTTTGTCAAAAAGGATAACTAACCGAAATTTCCTCTTGATGCAATGAGGTGTCGTGCTCGGTGCATCTACTACAATACTGTAGCCTTTCAAGCACACTTGCAAAACAGATTAATGATCTTTTGGTACCCATGCCATTTTGGGTCCTTGGGGGTTAGGCATATCAAAATGATGCGATTGAGTGATATGTCTATGTCGTGTAAAACATGCAGGAGCAATATGACCAATACGTCTACAATAATGACAAGTCACGTTGGGGTTATGCATCCTTCTAGGTTCATAGTAACTTGACGGACGAAAATGGTTTACTCTATTTTCAGCATTATGACTATTGCGCGCTTTATGAACATCATTTCTCCTACTATGAGCAGCATTTCTAAAATAATTATTTCTACGTTGGAAATCATTTCTAGGTGCTCTAAAGGGTTCAAATTTCCTTCTAGTATTTGGCCTATAATATGCATCATTTCTAGGGTAGTTATTTCTAGGTGGTAAGTCATTGCTAGGTCTTCTAAAATGTTCAACATTTAGTCTAGCATGCATATTGGTTCTAGGATTGCTATTTCAAGGATAAGCATTTTTATTATTAGTCCTAGGTTGAGCCTTAGGTTGTTGGGGTTTAGCTTCAACCTTTTCTTTAGGCTCATTCGTAAACCCTATGCCATGCTTGGTTGACTTCAAATTATCAAGAACATCATTCAAATTTTTGTGCGAAGAATTAAACTTATCTAATGTGCCTTTAAGCCTTTCTACTTCATTTTTGAGATGCAAGCAAGAAGTACACTTTCTAATAGAGCTTTCGGGCTTATCGGCGCTTCTTTTTCCGAAAAACTTGTTTTCCTCTTTCAACTTCTCATTTTCTAAAACCAGTTTTTCAAAATCTTTTTCTTTTAGAGAGAGTTGTTTTTGAAAATCTTTTTCTTGCAACGACAGAGTTTTCTGCAAATCTTTACTAGTCTTGGAAGCATCAACAAACTCACTATGTAATTTATTATAAGCATTTTGCATTTCTTCAAGTGAGTGAGAGTTGGACGTACTTACCTCTTCTTCTTTGTTTGCCATGAGACATTGGCCAGTTGATTCATCATATGAGCTGTTCGCTTTTTGAGGCATGCTTTCATACATTTCCTCCAGCTTATCCCACATCTCTTTGGCGGTTTTGTAGTGGGAAATTTTCTGATAGTCTTCCTAATTCAAGGCGCTGTACAACATATTTATTGCATTAGTGTTGTATTCACTTACCTTGGCTTTCCCAACTTTTGTTGTCATTTGATCACCATGCTTGATGATTTGCCATAGATAAAGTTGTTGGCTGTGATGAAAATTCTCATCCGATCTTTCCAATATAAGTAATTATTTCCATCAAATATTGGGGGCAACATGTTAAAATCACCTTCATCTATTCCTGCAAAAGAGTCACGAGTAGAAGCCATGGATGGTTCTCTCAAACTGTTAAGTCTTTAGAGAGTTGGGCTCTGATACCAATTGTTAGATAATACGCTTAACGCTAGAGGGGGGTGAATAGCGTTATTATAAAAATTAGCGTAAACTTGCGGAATTTAAAAACTTGCAGGAAAAATAAGTGCGGAAATTAAATGCAATAAAGAACAAACGCACCGATGTATTCTGGTTCACCACAACAAGTGGCTAGTCCAGTCCCCGAGAGACTCTCTCGAGATTTTCCACTAACTTGTCAAGCTTACGGGTGCTCAACAAACCTTTACAACTTAATGACACAAGCCTTAACACCTTTGCTCGGAGATACAACACTCCAAGACTTCACTGTTAAGCTTACGGGTGCCAAACCAACCTTTACAACTTAAGGACACAAGCCTTAACACCTTTGCTCGGAGATACAACACTCCAAGACTTCACTGTTAAGCTTACGGGTGCCTAACCAACCTTTACAATCTGAGGACACAAGCCTTAACAATCTTGCTCGGAGATACAACACTCCAAGACTTCGACCAAGGAAACACAAGTTCCTTAAAACAAGAGAATTACAATTCTCTTCAATTGTACAAAACACTAAACACTCAAACAATACACTCCTTTATGAGTAGATATGAGTAAAAGAAGTAAGCTCAAGATCACAACAACTTTGGACAAGAATATGGCTCTCAAAACTTATGTAATGAATATAAAATGATTAGCAATAGAGTATGCAAGCTTATAGCAATTGTATGATCAGTTGTTGTGTGTTATTTATTTTTAAAACACTGAAATGAAGCTGTATTTATAGTTGAAAAACTTGGCATTATCGTTGCCTAATTGCCAATTAAGAGTTGCTGATTTTACTGTGTGACAATCGATTGTCAAGAAGTCACAATCGATTGTTTGCCAATCGTTCCAGAAATCAATCCCAGATTTTACGCTTAACAATCGATTGTCCAAGATCAACAATCGATTATTGGTAACGTTCAAAAAATCATTTCCAGATTTTACGTAAAACAATCGATTATACAAAATCAATAATCGATTATTCAGCAACGTTCAAAAAATCCTTTCCAGATTTTAATTTCAACAATCGATTGTACAAAATCAACAATCGATTATTCAGCAACGTTCAAAAAATCTTTTCCAGGTTTTAATTTCAACAATCGATTGTACAAAATCAACAATCGATTACCTGACAGTATTTGAAAACTTTACGACAACGGTCAGCTTCACAATCGATTGTGCAATGTTAACAATCGATTATTTATCAGACTTTGAAAATTATTTTAGACACTGCCTCGTGACAATCGATTGTTATATACTCACAATCGATTATTTAATAACTTTGAAAAAGTCTGGAAGACACTGCCTCAACACAATCGATTGTCGTATGTTCACAATCGATTATTTTGTGACTTTGAAAAATCTGATGGACACTGTCTCTTCACAATCGATTGTCATTAGCTTCACAATCGATTATTCTGAGTTTTGAAAAACTTTGATGTACACTGCCTTATCACAATCGATTGTCATAAGGTTCACAATCGATTGTCATGCAGGTTTGAAACACCTGATGCTCACTGCCTTAACACAATCGATTGTCATTAGTTCACAATCGATAGTCATGCAGTCTTGGCTTAACATAATCGATTATCATAAGTACATAATCGATTATCTTAGTCCAGATTTTAGAGGCATGTTTAAAAATCATTTTGACTAAAGTAAATATGCATGATTTAAAATCATTTAGCATTAAGTTAAATATGCATGATTTTGTAAAATAGTTTTACGAGAGAAGCCATGTCATGAGTCAAGTTGTCGGATCAAGATGACAATTAAGAACGACTCATTTAAACTATAAAACTTTGTCTTGTGCTTGAATCTCGTTATCCACCAATTGTGCGCTTGTACTTGAACTTCGTCATATACCAATTTGCGCTTGTTTGTCATTCATCAAAATCTACACATAAGAACACACGTTTTAGTATAAAGCTTTGAGAACGTGTTTCCAACAGTAAAAGGTATAGCCGGAGCCTTGTTGCTGGCATTTCCATAATATTCTTCAATTGTATTTAGAGGCTCCGTAGACAGGTTGTGGCTAGTGTCAGGCATGGTAAATTAAAAGATAAATATTGATGTGTGGCAGTGCTTTATAAAAATTGGAATACCTTTATTATGATGAATGAAGTTTCTAATGGAAATTGTTATTATTATGTTTATAAAATTTGGTTAATGGAGTCCATATCCTATAAATGGATATTTCACCTGGTTATTAGGTAATGAAAATGAGGGGCAACACGTGGGATAGGAAAGGCACCCAGGCCGCTTGACTGGGGATGCCCGGTTGAGTGCCGGTCATGTCCCTCGAATTTGGGGGTTGACAAACTTGGTATCGGAGCCTAAGATTTTAAAGTGTCCTAGGATGTCTCGGAGCCGTGTCTAGTAGAGTCCTTCTTATCAGTGTGTTGTCGACCACATCTATAAGTTGGAGCCTGTTTGGACATTTAAGAATTTCACCCTTCTTTGATAATCCATATCGTGCGGTATAGCTCAAGATAGGGAGTTGATTCCTCTCTAAGTCTTTTTCTCAAGATTGGTAATTTTAATACCATAATACGCGAATTTGAAGCTTGTAAGGAGGGATTGATCCCACCATTGAGTCCAAGTGGATTACCTAAGGACTTGTTAGAGGAATATGTTGAGCCGTGGAGGGATTGGTAGAACTTGTTGTTAAGAGGATTACCCTTGTTCCTACTAATGTCACTGCACCACCACATCATGTAGTATATTATCTGTATGTACGGTGAAAATCCCTTCTTTTAGGAATTAAGCTTCCATGGTACCCGCGTAAATGTTGTAGGTTTAAGATATAATTTATGCAGTACTCGTTGTGTTATGTTAAGCGAATTATTGTTATGAAAATATATGTGGGAGGTACTTCCTCATGTGTTTAGTATATTATTCTTGGAATATGAGGATATGTAAAGGATGTGAACTATGTGCTAAATGCCTAGACTTCAAGTCAAGTTTAAATTGACATTTTGATGCCAAATTTTGTGAGAAAACCTATTATGGTTGATTCCTCCAAATTGTTCTTATGTTTACGAAATATATTTGATTGATTGTGCCTAGTTGTTGGTAATGTACACAGATGTTTGGAAGTGAAGTAAGTGGCGATGTAAATGTGGCAAGGCTGAATGTTTGATTCTTGTTGGGATTGATACTTTACATGATGGTGTTGTGACCCTATAATTGTAAAAGATGCATTCCAATATGACCAATGTGCTATAGTTGATAACTTAAAATGGGTGCAAGGAATACGAATCATGTATTGAAATGTGAAGTCCTTAAATTGAAATTAGAGCAACATATATTAAATAAACTATGCGAAATCCTCGGTGTATAGAAATGTTGAAATAAGTCAAATGATTTTGAGAAATAAAGTATGGATAATGTGTTGAGAACTCAAAATGAAATTGTACCTAGTGATACTTGTGACATGAGGGAATATGAAACAGATTATGATGTTGGTGTTAAATATGCGGAAATGATGTGAAATGCGGGAAAGAAGAGGCTGTGTTATGAAATGTGGCCTAGTGCTTGTGATAATTGTGGCCCCAAGAGCCGATGGACTAATATACGTAAAAATGGCATGATTCTTTTACTTGATAATGTGTTGATCATTTAATGTGTTTGATTCGTACTTGTGTTTTCCTTATTATTATATGAAGCCCATAGGTGTATAATTGATATGTGAATAGGGCTATGAAATGCAGTCTAGAGGTATGGAAATTATGTGAAAACTATGTTATTCATTCTATTTGGTAATGTGGTGATTGTTTAAACTTTTTGTTAGACCTTTATAACTTCCTTGTCCTTGCATAGATTTGTTCCTTAAAAAAATCTAAATTACAAAACATTTCATGCACCATCATATAGGTTCTACATGTGGTGTCGAGTTCCATGCAAAGTATTCAAGATTTGTGATCCTTCTCGAGTCACTCTTTTACTCAGTTGTGTATATGGCTTATATGGCTTAAACAACCAATCCACTCTCTTGTAAGTAACATCATGAAAACCTTCTTACCATCAAGTAACATGAGAGCATGCGTCAACACATATCCTACAAGTACCTATCAATTGAAATGGTCACTGTGTGCATAAAGTTTTTCTGAAAATTGAGATCCTCACATCCCATTATAGGAAGATCTTGTGTCGCCATAATTTTCGTATCCACTTGAGATATCCCTTAGTAAGTAGCCCACTTTGTTTCTAGTATTATAGTTTCCCGTGATGTGGAATTGTATTGCAGTTTGGAAGTTAGTATAGCATAAGAATTTCCAACTCATAGCGAATGATTATTTTCTCTTTATGTCTCCACAATGTGTTACTTGTATTCCTTATTTAGTGAACACGTTGTGCTAGTACCCAACACTTGTACGATAACCATGAGAGAACATGCCCCTCTATGTGTCACTATGACACCTCCTTTTTCTTTCTTCAAGTCAAAACCTATGGAGATCCCATCATGAACATCTGCAAAACTTTAATGGTTATTGTGCACTGTCTCATTGAGTTTGGTTTTCTTTGCACCCTGAACTTCTGAAATCCTTGACTATGTCATTGTCATGTGCGGGGAGTTATACTGCCCTTGGCATCTCGCATTTTTGGCTGTATAGGAGTATTGTATTCCTTATCTCCGGAGCATCGTGTTAACTATTAGAACCATCTAACAAATTCATGATTTTGTCCCAATATCAAATTTTCTAGCTATGGAGTTTCACTTGTGAAAGGTTGAGATTGGATGACTTCGGATTTTTGCACATATCATGAACATGTTGATTTGAATGACAAATGGTCGTATTTTGAGTTCCCTCATATATGATCAATTACCAAGAAGTGGTAAGCTGTCTAAAATATGGTAATCTCATAAGCGTTCAATTCTTTTCATCCTTATAGGCTTGTGGCATAGATTGTGTGTGTCAAGTAATGTTAAGAGTGTAATTCAACTTCATGTATTTTGAAACCCATATTACATTCAAGGTGCCAAAGTATTCTTATTCTGGATAGACGGATTTTCCCTACACTCTAGAAAATGAGTAGTTTATGTACTTGAGTATTCCTTCTTAATGAATCCTATTTCTCATGTACTACTTACTCTTATGCCTCATTTTGTGTAATAATTGAGGTAATCACAATGATAAACCATGTCAGTATTGCTAGTAGTAACCTCTTGTTTCTGTTAGTATATAACCTCACAAAGTACTCTACTCAGCGCATTAATGGATTCCTGAATAACTCCAGCCTGATCTTGAACTCTGTTGTTTCTTATTGTATTAGGTCCATTGGGTATGGTAAGTTCAGGCAAGTTAAAGATAGAGCTTCATATTGTGGTTATATACACATATATATTGGATAGGTAATTTTATGGTCAGTTTACAATATCAAATCTTAGAGTAACTATTAAAGCTCATCAAGGGTTTAGTGTGAGTGTCCCCCTAAAAATGTTATGTGAGTTGATAATAAAACTAACATGACTGTATTACACATTAGGTTGCAATAGGAGTATGATATCCTCGTAACTGTTTCTCATGTACTTTGTGTTTCCATATGTTATGTCTAAGAAGGTAATGAATTGGTTTGAACGAACTATATGATCATGGTAATATCTTATATGATGCATTACTAGAAAGAATCATGATGGCTTGACTTCATACGGACCATTGGTTGAAATGAAATTATATTCTTGTTGATGAACACCTTTGTGATTACACTAATGGCTGGTATGGACTATTATGAACACATAATTGTTTGTTTACTATGAAATGACATTCTTGATGATATGATTCTATGTGAGGGAATTGTGGGTTGATGTTGTTACCATGAATTGCAATATCCGATGAAATGTAAATTGTACAGTGGAAGTTATTAAAACGTAAAGTCAATGGATAGTTATCTCATACAAGATGTTTATTTGTCATCCTTGTTATGTATGTTTAGGAGTTGATATTATTTTTGAGAAGGTGTCATGACATTTATTGCAAGTCGATAATGTCATATGGAAAGCTGGATATGCCGTGGAAGGAAAATATTTTTACTTCATTGAATGCCAGTTAGTTTTGACTTGGAATGCACCATATAGGTGTTTTGATATAAAAATGTGCAGTCCATGTTCTAGTATCCTTATGATAATGTAGTGCTTGTAATATTGGGATTAAGATTGTGGATATATACATTGTGGTGCTAGGTATAGTTTTGGATGTGTTGTTGAGAAGAATTTAGTGATTCTCTGGCAGGTAGATAGGCCTAATTACAAAGGAGACTCTGCCGAATTTTTTGAAAAAATTGGGAGTTAGACAAAAATTTAGGGAATTGACGTAGGTTAGAAAAGACATGTGTGATGTTAAAGTGTTTGGGGAAGACTCTACTCCCCGTTCGAGGATGAAGGATCCAAAGGGGGGGGGGGAGAATGTAAGGCCCCGAAAAATTTCGCTAAGTAATTTAGGATTTCGTAGTGTCACGCAGGCTTGTTATAATGCTTTTATATACTATTAACATGGTGAACATAAATTAGACTTAGTAAATATGAGTATAAGTCTTAGGGTAAGTGATGTGAGGTCCAAAGGGAAGCCTAGGTGTATGCCAAATGTGAAAATATTTGAAATAGGCCAAAATTCCAAATAGATTCGCACAAGGCTCCACTTTAAACAAGAATATATAATTATGTATATGGTTTATGAGATGAATAACATATAAAATGAAACCTCTTTGAGTCTAGTTTCCAATTCTTCTGGCCGTTTGTTATTTGGACATTCCTACACAAAGTTATGGTCAAATTACCAAAGGCTGGAAATTGATATACTGAGTCAATTCTGCTATCGCATTTTGGATCACAGAATGCACTTTGCGGTAGCATTTTGGCCGCATTTTGAACCCGATAAAGCCCAGGTTTGGGCATCGATTTTGAGACGCATTCTACGGACCGCATGTCAATTCTGCGGTCCGTTATGCAATAGCAGTATCGACATCGTGGGATATTTTTTTTTATTTTCTAAACCCGACCCCCTATCGTAATATTTGACCCCATAACTCATTTTAAGCATTTTTCTGAGTATTTTTAGAGTGAGAGAGAGGGGTTTTAGAGAGGTAAATTTTCTCCCGTCAAAATTCTCCACAATATCTTGTTAATTCCTTGAAGATAATCAAGTGAAAGCCCTAGTTCTTCATATAAGAGGTAAGATTCTATGCCCTAGGTTCTAATTTCGAGTTCAGAGTATAAGATGGTTATTGAGGTGTGATTCTTGCGTATTTTAGTATTTTGTATGCATGCATGTATAATTTAGGTTTATGGGAAGATTGTTTAACATAGATTAGTAAAGATTGGGTTAGGGAATGAAGGAAATCTTAAAAAGGGGATTTGAAGTCAAGATGCTCAACTAGTGTTTGATAAAATGCTCAAACGAGCTAGTTTCATGAATATCTTTCTAATATGTGTTTAATTTTGTTATGTCTCATAGAAGATTGGAATTGCTAGAGTTTTTGTAGTGTTGTAGTAACTTAAGGAAAGCTCAATTGAGGTATGTATGGCTAACTGTCATCCTTGTAAAATCGCCTTATGCTAGTTGTGAAATTGTTGATAGTTGATATTCATTTGAGAATAATCGTGAAGCATCTGTGTTGTATGATTGTGTGGTAACATTTTCGGATGGATGTTGTGGAACTCGTAATTGGAACAACGGAAATGGAAATAATGTAGAATAGTGGTAATGGAAACAATGTGGAACAATGGAAATGGAAATAATGTGGAACAATGGTAATGGAAACAATGTGGAACAATGGAAATGGGAATACTCTGGAAAAATAGAAATGGAAATATTGTGGAACAATGTGTGTGATTAGTTGTGAATAACTGTTGTGATGATCTAAATTGTGTATCAATTTTGATGAACATGAGGAAATTGTTGTTGCTAGTTGTGGGATTTCAATATCCTTGTTGTGGAATTATTTTAACAATGTGCCATGGTTGATTCTTTGTACTTGTTGTTGTGTTGTTTGTTGTTGTGAATTGAAAACTGATAGGCGAGGCCGGATTGCATGCCGCAACATGGTGAAATAAGGTGTAGGTTGGGGTGATAAGGGTGACCGAGGTAATAAGGGTGAATGAGGCAATAATGGTGGAAAATGTGATCCATTATCACTATTGATATGAATATGAATCATGATATGATAAATGTGGAATTTTGAAAGGAGACAACAGGAAAATTTGTAACCTATGGGGCACTGATTGCCCCTTTGTTTGACTACTTGAATCATTTGTTGTTGAATGTTTGGTTGTTGCTTCCTGGTTGTACTTGTACTATTGTTGTTCAGTTCTGTACTTGTCTATGAAATTTGGCTTGAGTTTACTTGGGACAGAGTTTGTTTATACATACCATGTACAATTCAAATGTACTGACGTCCCTTTTGTCGGCGGCGCTACATTCGTGTTATGATTGTAGGTGGATCCATAGCAGGCACTCCAGTCCACTGATTGTAGTTCCTCATCACTTTCTGTCAGCTGATACGGCAAGCCCCTTTCCACTCGTGGCCCTATGTGGCTCACGCCACTTTCTGTTTTTGATCTTGTTTTGATGTTGTATAAGGTATAGCCGGAGCCTTGTTGCCGGCATTTCCATAATATTTTTCAATTGTATTTGGAGGCTCCGTAGACAGGTTGTGGGTAGTGTCGGGCATGGTAATTTAAAAGATAAATATTGATGTGTGGCAATGTTTTATAAAAATTAGAATATCTTTATTGTGGTGAATGAAGTTTCTAATGGAAATTGTTATTATTATGTTTATAAAATTTGGTCAATGGAGTCCATATCCTATAAATGGCTATTTCACCTGGTTATTAGGTAATGAGAATGAGGGGTAACACGTGGGATAGGAAAGGCACCCAGGTCTGCTTGACTGGGGATGCCCGGTCGAGTGACGGTCATGTCCCTCGAATTTGGGGCGTGACAATTGGTTAGCCCGGAAAATATAACTAGAAACTCATAATGACCATATCTAGTCTTGAAGGCAGTCTTAAGAATATCTGACTCCTTGATCTTTTACTGGTGATAAACCGAATGAAGATCTATCTTTGAAAACATCCTCGCTCCCTGAAGCTGGTCGAATAAATCATCAATACGAGGTAGGGAATACTTGTTCTTCACTGTTACTTCGTTCAACTGCCCATAGTCAATGTACATTCTCATTGTGCCATCTTTCTTCCTCATAATAACACAGGGGCACCCCACGGTGACACACTCGACCGAATAAACCCTTTTTCTAGGAGCTCTTGAAGCTGATCTTTCAATTCTTTGAACTCTGTTGTTTCCATACGATAAAGCGGAATAGAAACGGGCTTGGTGCCCGGCACCAGGTTAATACCAAAATCAATTTCCATCTCTGGGGGCATACACGGCAAGTCTGCAGGAAATACATCAGGGAAGTCTCTCATAGCGGGAACAGAATCTATGCTGGGAGTCTCAGCTCCAACATCACGCATGAAGGCCAAATATGACAAACAACTCTTCCAAACCATGCGCTGGGCTTTCAAGAAAGATATAACCCTGCTAGGGACATAATCAGTCATACCACGCCACTCGATCCTCGGAACACCCGACATAGCCAAGGTGACTGTCTTTGCATGACAGTCTAGAATAGCATGACACGGAGATAGACATTCCATGCCCAGAATAATATCAAAGTCTACCATGCTCAAAAGAAACAAGAAAACTCGGGTATCCAGACCCTCAATAGTGACAAGACATGACCGATAGACATGGTCCACAACAATAGTATCACCCAACGGGGTAGATACGTGCACAGGTAAAGCAAGACACCCTTGGGTCGTACCCGAATGATGAATAAAATATAAAGACACAGAGGAATAGGTAGAACCGAGATCAAATAAGACAAAGGCATCTTTGTGGAAGACTGAAATAATACCTGTTATAACAACAACGGGTGTAAGGGCATCTATCCTACCCGGGATAGCATAAAATCTAGCTTGGCCGCTGCCACTTGATTGGTCTCCGCCCCTAGGGCGACCCCTGGCTGCCTGGCCACTGCCCCTCTCTGATTGGGCCGGTGCTGAAGAAATTGGAGCAGAAGACGAGGGCTGATCCCTCTATTAGGATTGGCTACCATGACGTCGAGGAGACTGCCTCTATATATGGAGATACTCGAAGCAAATACCAGATGCTAGAGAAGGGGACTGATGGGAACCCCCCGCATCAGAATGACCAGTCGACGTGCCCTGCGTAGAAGAGCTATGAGCTGGGAGGGCAATAAGTGAAGACTGGCCCTGCTGGAACCTCTGATGACCATGTCTTGAGGATGCACCACGATACTCGGGACGAGCCGAATGATGAGGCCTGAAAGAACGACCTCTGCTCTGCTGAAACTGGCCCATAGACGGAGTACCACTGAAGCTACCTTGTCCTCGAGGCCTTTTGGCGTCCCTCTCCTATCTCTCTCCTAAACACGACCCATCTCGATATAGCGAGCAATATCCACAACATCCTCAAAGGTATAGCCCAGAACCCTCTCTCGGGTCATCAGAATACGGATGGGATAGGTGAGTCCATCCACAAACCTTTGAATCCTCTCCCGATGAGTCGGGACCATCCATGGAGCATATCGAGCCAACTCATAAAATCTCACCTCATATTGTGTCACGGTCATATCTCCCTGACGAAGGTACTCGAACTGTCTGCGCAGCTCTTCCCTCTGAGACAGCAGTACCCACTTCTCCAGAAAGAGAGTGGAAAACTCCTGCCATGACATAGCCGCTGCACCTCTCCGCCTACGCCGCTCATACGCCTCCCACCAAGTGAAAGCTGCTCCAGAAAACTGAAAAGTAGTAAATTATACCCCACTTGACTCCAAGGTCCCTTTGGTCCGAAGCATACATCGACACTTGTCGATAAAACCCTGGGCATCCTCGCCCGGAACACCACTGAAAGTAGGAGGTGAAAGCTTGCTAAACCTCTCAAGACAACGCTACTTATCATCTGGCATAGCTGGAATCACATCATCCTGAACCAGGGCAACCGGCTGAACTGGGGCAACCTGCTGAACTGGTGGTGCCTCTGGTGTCTGCAAACCCTGCACTACCTGCTCAGGCATGCGAGCAACAGGGGTCTGATTGCCTCCCCCGGCCTGCAAAGTAGCTGCTGCAGTAGTGGTTGAGATGACCTGAGCCAGGCCAGAGCAAACTGCTAGAATCTGAGCTAGGGCCTCCTGAAGACCCGGAATCATAATAGGCACAGCTGGTGCCTAAACAGGTGCTACTGGAGTCTCTATAGTTCGGGCCTGCTCTTAAGCCGGGGCAACTGGTGAGTTAAGAGGTGCTGCCTCATTGGCTCTGCCTCGACCACGACCTTGACCGCATCCACGACCTTTGGTGGCCTCAGTAAGTGGTACAGGTGGTCGTCCGCCACTTCTTTTGGCACGGGTTCTCGCCATCTGCGTGTGAATTGAATAACAGAATTTAATTCTAGGATCAACAAAGTCGAACGATAAGAATTCCAAGAATATGAAGTTTCCTAAAGGTTCTGCAGCCTCCAAGGATAAGTATAGACGTCTTCGTACCGATCCGCGAGACTCTACTAAACCGGATCATGACTCGCGAGACCAAGTAACCTAGGCTCTGATACCAACTTCTCACGACCCCAACCCTATTGTGATGGCGCCCATCACACTTCTAGGCAAGCCCGATCATTTATAACAATAACCCCATTAATTAAACAGATGAAGATAAATATCATTCAAAACAAAAGTCTGAAATACTGACAATAATGCGAAAAATCGAACAAAATACCAATACAGCCCAACTAGGACTCGGTGTCACGATCATGAGCCTGTAATGACGGAGTAATATTCTATTACAAAGTCTGTCTAATACTGATAATGCGTAAATAAAGAATAGAGATGGGGAGAATCATCGGCTGCAAACGCCCTGCAGCTACCTCAAATACTCCCGAAGATAAGAATTCTGGATCAGCTGGATCTACACAGCTTGAGACTGCCCTGGATCTACACAGAAGGTGCAGGAAGTAAAATGAGTACCCCAACCCAGTGAGTAATAAACATAACTACAGTTTGAAAGTAAGAAAATGCAAAGTGCATAAAGTACTCTATATCTAGCAGATTATATCCAAAATAGTGGAAATAGTAAACAACAGGTAATACAGTCAAGTAATAATGCATGAAAGAATGCAACACATATAATGGTACATTACAGTACCCGCTGCGGCGTGCAACCCGCTCCACTTATTTAACGTCGACGACGCTCACTGGGGGTGTGTACAGACTCCAGAGGGGCTCCTACAGCCCAAGCACAATATCAGCCAGGTATTGGCATGAAACAGGCTCTCGGTATATATATATATATATATATATATATATATATATATATATATATATATATATATATATATAATCACTACGGCGTGTAGCCCAATCCATATCAAGGAACCATCCTCACTACTCGGACCCCGACCCATCTCAGTTAAATAAGTCCACGGCCAATCGGGCATGACATACTATAGGGATCTCATCCCTCATATCCTTTTCACTTAAGGTTCATGTATAAAACATAATTGTTATATTATTTTAAATATTTGAAAATATGACTGAGAATTTATGTTATGCACAGAAGTGAGGAAAATATGTAAAGATCCCCTAAGGATTCTACAGGTCGGCACAAAGCCCCAAACACGGCAATAAGCCCATTTCACAATAACAAAGTATGCGTTTCAGTCGCCAATATAATAGAAATTAACACTCGGGATGGACTAAGTCTCAACACCCAACAATATACAACCCCGCACTCATCGTGGAATGCATGTCACGCCTCAATATAGCGTTACGATGTGCTGGGGTTTCAAACCCTCAGAGAAGCAGTTACATCAATTACTCACCTCTAGCCGGCCGAAAACTAACTCGCAATGCCCTTGCCTCTCGACTCGACCTTCTCGCACATCGAGTCTGGACAAAACCACAACGAATACATTACAATAGTCTAAGGGAATATAACCCAATCAAAAAGAATCGAAAAATATCGAAAACCAAAAAAATTGCAAAACCTGATCCCCGGGCCCACTTCTCGAAAATAAAAAATGTTTACACGAAAATGTTCCTTATCTTGCCATGAGTCTATACATGTAAAATTCATCAAAATTGGAGTCCGAATACTCCATAAAACTCCAATTTCTCATTCAAAAGCACAATCCCTAGTTCTTCCCTTTTTACTCAAATTCCATCAATTTAGGAGTTGAAATCACAATTAGAATATGTTTCTAGGCCATATGACTTACCTTTAATCGATTCCCAATCAAAACCCTCTAAATTCTCCGTCAAAATCTCCCAAGGTTGCTTAACAATGGTGGAAAATAGACCCAAGTCGCGTATGAAATGTTATTAAAACCTTCTGCCCGGGCATTAATTTACCCTATGCGATCGCAACCTTGCTATTGCGATCGCATAGTACAAATTTCCAACCTCTTATGTGATCGCACTAAAACCCATGCGATCTTATAGAACAATTCACTGCCAGGGACCCTAGCCCCAAATACAGTACGCGATCGCACCCACTCTTAGGTGAATGCACAACCCAAACTTCCGAACCTATGCGATTGCATAGCCCTTAATGCGACCACATAGCACAACACAAGACCCCTCTTCAAGCCTCCTATGCGATCGCAATTCACCCTATGCGATCGCATAGAGCAAATTCTATGCAACACTTTAGCTATTTTTCTGCAACTCCCAAAGGCCAAGATTAATCCGATTGACTACCCGAAAACACCCCGAGGCCCCCGAGACCTCAACCAAAAGTGCTAACCCATCCTAAAACATCACAAAATCAGGTTCCAATCATAAAACACATCCAGCAACATAATAATCATCAAATTACAACGGATTCAAGCCTATGTTAAACTAAAACTTCCGAAACTTACATTTGATCAAAAACTCGACCTAAACACCTCCGAATCAACTGATAAATCACCTAACGAAGCTACTGCAACTCTCGAAATTCCTTTCCTACGCTCGGATCAAAATCTCGCCTATCAACCGGATATCGCCAAAATGTTAACTTTAGCCAAATCAAGCCTAATTCTACACCGAGCCTCCAAAACTACTTCCGATTGCTCTCCTAAGCCTTAAATCATCCCGCGAAGTTAACCAAATCATCAGAAATTCATTTCGAGCCCTCTAACTCACAAGTCAACATCCGGTTGACTTTCCACACCAACCCTTCCTTAAAGAGACTAATTGTCTAATTTCCAGCCAAACTCTATCCGAATTACTTCATTTTACCAAACACGTGCAATCAAAATGTAGAACCATTAACGGGGAAAATGAGGCGGAAATACATGAGACAGCGGGTCGAGTCATCACACTATTTATTCGTACTCAGAATGTACTATTATACTTATCATATATACTATTATTTAACTGTAAAAACTCATTTCATATTGTGGACAAACTTATACAGAAATTATAGTACAAAGGTTAATAACCACTGAGTTATGTAATTGTTATAAATTAATTTCACGATCCAATTTCCACACACGGTCGCGATGGTGCCTCTCGTGAAGACAAGGCCAGCCAACTAACCCAAATCCTCCCTTTAACAATTATTTAACATAAGTGAATAGAAAGTACAACTTAATAGAATTAAAAACTATTAATTACAACCCAACACAACCAGACCGGGGTGTCACAAGTCATGAGCATCTAAAGAAGACTCAACACCTCTACAGGGCAAATAATATATGTAAAATAAAATCTGGAGTTCAAAAGATGAAGTCCGGTGCCGCGAAAGCTGGCGGTCACCTTGCTCAGCTACAACAGTAATACCTTCAATCCGCTAATAACCCTCTACAAGGTGAACAGTACCTGCAACTGCACGCGAGGTGCATGGAGTAAAGTGAGTACTCCAACTCAGTGAGTTATAAGAGTAAATAATAACTGAGCAGCAAGAAGTCACGTAAGAGCACTCCATCATGCAATATGGGACATCATGGCCCTTTGAGAAAACAATAAGTTCCGGAATCCTTTAGAAAATATCTGACTCAGTTTTAAAACATCTTTTGAAAAATATCCTTTTTCTAACAGTCAAGCAAATGAATGCAAATCAGATAGTGCAAGCTCGCACATAAGTCAGCCCCTCGGGCACAACACTCCATTAACAAATAACACCAGGGTATCTGATAACAAGGCAAGAAATAGCATGGATATCAATTATATGAGAGTGCTAAATGTCATTCCATGTAGAACAAATAGGAACCAATATGTGAATGCAATGCAATGCACATGACCGTTGCGGCGTGCAGCCCGATCCATTTGGGTACCTGCGGTCACTATGTGGGTTCAGACTCCAGAGGGGCTCCTACAGCCCAAGCGCAATATCAGTATCACACCACTGTGGCGTGCAACCTGATCCACGCACAATCGAGAAATGCATATAAGCCACTTGGGCAATATTAAAATAATAGCTCTCAGCTCAAACGTTAATAAAATATCGTTTAAGTTTTTCAAATCATAGAAATATGGATGAGTTTGCAAAACAGTATTTAAAACCTTGGACCGATATCAAATAATATGCAGAGCAATGTAAAAATAGTAATATCAATCCCTGAAAGATTCAAATAACCGGCACGAAGCCCAACACATTGCAATTAGCCCAAATCATGATAATGTCAAGTAGTTTCA
The DNA here is from genome assembly GCA_034376525.1 of Nicotiana benthamiana. NCBI lineage: Eukaryota > Viridiplantae > Streptophyta > Magnoliopsida > Solanales > Solanaceae > Nicotiana > Nicotiana benthamiana. Next base: position 122,936,861 of record CM067325.1, read on the forward strand.
TTCAAATAAGCGGTAAAATCAACAATCTGGACAGACCAATGTAACAATCCCCAATGGCGCTCTACCTCACGCCCCTATCTGGCGTGCAAGTCACCTCAATACAGCACTATGATGTTCAAATTCGGGGTTTCAAACCCTCAGGATATCATTTACAAGTATTACTCACCTCGAACCGGTGAAATATCTAACCCGCGACGCCTTTGCTCCTAAAACAGGCTCCACGCGTGTTGTATCTAACCAACATCCTAGCGAATACATCACAATATCCTAAGGGAACAACACTCAATCAAAAACAATCGAGAAATAGCAAAAATCTCGAAACTAGCCAAACCCGAGCCCAGGTTTCGCTTCTCGAAAATTTACAAAACTCACATTACCGTACTCCTTGTCTCGCCACGAGTCCATACATACCAAGAACTCACAAATCCGATCTCAAATGACCTATCAAATCCCAAATTTGAAATATCAAAATTCAAATCCTAGTTCATAAGTTTTAGGCTCAATTTCCATGAAGTTCTAACCAATTTCACAATATAATCATGTTTTAACTCAATACTCTTACCTCCAATAAACTCCAGTCGAAACCCTCTTCGTGGAAAATAACCCCAAACTTGAAAAAGCTCCCAAGATGCTCAACAATGGAGGAAAATAACCCCAAGTTGCGGATGAAATATAATTTTAAAACCCTTCTGAAGACAGACATTTTCGCATATGCGGTGTCAAACCCGCTTCTGTGACTACCACTTCCGCGGTTTTATATCCAATTCTATGGTTTCCTCTAACTCACCCAGGACCTCTTCTGCGGTCCACTTCCACTCTTGCAGAGACTTCTTTTGCGGAACACTGTTCGCTTCTGCGGAATTGCCCAGGCCCTCAAGGACCGCTTTTGCAACCCCTTCCACCCCATCTGCGGAGCCGCTTATGCGGCCCCTTTTTTGGTAGATGCGGAAATACAAGGTACCAGAACGTTAAGTCATGCCAAAACTCCAAAACTCTCCGTTTAACTACCCAAACTCACCCTGAGGCCCCCAAGACCTCAATCAAAAGCATAAGTATATTCTAGTACCTTATTCAAACTTGCTCGAACCATCAAAATACTACCGTTAACATCAAAATTATCGAACTTCATCAAATCAAAGCCTATGTTCTTCAAAAACTTTTGAAATGCACTATCGATCAACAACCCGACCAAACAACGTCCGAATGACCTGAAAATTTGCATACTTATCCAAAATGACCTAACAAAGCTACAACAACTCTCGAAATTCCATTCCGACCCTCGGATCAAATTCTCACCTATCCACCGAAATTCGCCAAAATACTAACTTCGCCAATTGAAGAAACATTCTACACCGGACCTCCAAAATAGATTCTGATCACACTCCTAAGTCACAAATCATCTTCTATAACTAACCAAATCACCGAAAATCACATACGAGCCCTATAACTCATAAACCAATGTCCGGTTGACTTTTTCAACTTAAGCCTTCATTAAAGAGACCAAGTGCCTCATTTCTTATCAAAACCATTCCAAATCAACTCTCACACACCACATACCGATAATGAATAATGAAGAGGAAATAAACGGGGAAAATGGAGCAGTAACACATGGGACGACGGGCCGCGTCATCACATCCTCCCTAACTTAAACAAGCGCTCGTCCTCGAGCGTATCTAGGGTTGTTCTAGAAGCCAACCAATAGCTGAATAATCATACCAAACATATACCCGGGGTGATCCCACGTCACCCTATCTCACATAGGTGCGATAAAACAACACAACTGAAATTTCACGATCTATCTCACATAGGTGCGCAGAACCACATTACATTTTCTAAAATCATGCCCAGAATAAAACCGAAACACCTGTAATAACCCACACCTGCGACCTCAGGGGAAATCATAAAATATACCACACAATTCAACACTCGAAGCGATAGTCTCTATTCACAGCAATTGCCTACAATACCGAAATACCGATGGAAAACCTTTTATTAGCTAAAGTCGTATTCCAATAATTTTATATATTACCAACAACAAGTGAAACACGCGATAAACTGTAACCATTCCTCAGATCAATCATTCATGAAGCCACTTCCCTCTGACTAATATCACAACAGATTTTCGGGCCAAACCTCGATATTATCCTTCCAACTAGCTGAACTCGACTACGTTCGTATTTATTAGTGACTCCAAAGATCACCTCAAATCAAACATACCACTCGTTGATATGACATCTCAACACAGGCCTAAGCCACAACTTGCATAATACCGGCAGTAATAAGAGACGGTCTGAACATACTCAAATCAAGAAAATAACTCAAACGAAAGAGTTATACCTTAAGCTCATCAATACCAATACAACACAAGGCTAAGGCCTCATCTCAAATCATAGAAATAGAACACCTAGGCTACCCCGACAGGTCATAACTCCACATAGCCTCGCTACAATGCGCAATCATATCCAAAAATTGTTACACATGAAGCACCTCAAGTCACCATGCTCAAAATAGACAGCCACACACAAATTGATGTCTGAAACCAAGCAATCCATTACACCCACGGTGAACCAAATAATATGTGACACGCAACCCGATAGGCGATAACCAACCCTCTATGCACCGAGCAACACTCAATTACTCTCCCCGCTTGACTTCCTTTTTGAATCCTTAATAGAACAACACCACATATGCCAATATCCAACAAACCATAATGTCTCACAGCATAGAAAAGCAACTCACAGATCTCCTTAGATCATTAACAAGATCAATACGATCGGATCAGTCTATCCCTCAACAATACAACTCGGGACTAACCAAGCTAACTCAAGAAAAATATGTAGCCACATTGGCCTGCCAAAGAACTCAATACCAAGAAGTCTGAAGCTGTTCCTCCCACTACTATGACTCCTGCCGGAGCCGTACGATACGGTGGCCAGCAAAAAATAAATACCAAAATCCACAATCTCGCCCAGCGACGTGCCCAGCCACAAGAAAATAACCCTTCATAGTCGTCCACTGTTCTTTGGAATATACCCACTCTGCAAGAACATAATCCAATGCACCTCGCCACTCGAACCGTGGAATTTCCGACATAGCCCGTAGCACAATAGTCTAGAATAACCCCACACCAAGATAACCATTTGAAATTCAACATCACATCCAAAATCTAACATATCAGCAAATAAACATCCACGCTAGCCTCCAAATCCTAATTGCCGCTAAGCGGTGCCAAATATACATGATCCCCAACTACGACAGACACTGTATCGGAGAACACCCATTCCCTAACTCCAGATAACACACAAATCACCATACCTGATTCCACATTCCACCGTATGAATACATATCACACATCAAGTACCCATTCCTTCCACGAAAGATATTCTAAACTTTTCACGTGCCATCAACAACTCAAATATCAACAGTCAATCCAACAAGAAAGTTCCGCAATCCCTCAGTATTAATAGTGTGCATCACCTTCCCCTTTTACTGAACATATACCCCGTCAAATAACTAGAATGGTAATACTATTTTCCTTAATCATCTAAAAGTTGATTCTTAAATCACGTGCAGCTGCCCGTGCTGCTTAAGAATTTAATGACTTTCCATTCTGAATTGAACCGAAGCCTTACACACAAATCCCAATCCTCTAAAACATATCGCATATATCATGCCACATTAGGATAACATGAGAACTCCACCTCCCTTATCCTAGCCACAAACATCTGCGTACCCAACTAGTCGAGAACTCTTCATTGAACCCATCTAGAAGAAAATCACTACACATCCCATGCTTCGCATGCCCATAGATAATAAATATGTCTCCATACCACGATAAAACTCATCAAAAACTCTCTTCCCAATTCCATTGTACAAGCTAAACTGCCAGGACTGAATCCTTCTTCCTGAACCAAGCTAAGCAAACAGTGAGTACTCAAGAGATTCGCTGCACAACACTTGTAAAAACTCATTACCTCGGATACATACGAAGAATTAATCATATCTTTATCATACCGATTTGGTCTACTATCAAACTATTCCATCTATCTAATTTCCCCCTTTGATTCATCATCAACTTGACAATTATCCCTCGTTGTAGCATCACAATGCCTCAGCCTGGGCTTACCACACAAGACTCGAACATAAAACCACACTACTATGACCCTTAGGCCACTGAATACTCTCTCTTTTGTTCCAAAAAATACCACATTCTAAAATACCCTATTCTGAAAAACTTCATGCGAATCTAATTCCGCTACCTTTACTTCCAAGATACTGATACATAAAATCCCAAAATCAATATAAAATACCACAAGCCTTGACCTGTTTTAATGAAAACACTGTCATCGTCACATACACAACCTTAAAACACCTGAGTGCTACATATAGAATACTGAACACATTAAAACCATTCTCAAGAGTCATCGACTACTATACACACTGCAAATTACTTGACTTAACGAATCGAATCACTCGTGCCTTATTAGCACTCTGACACCGCATGACATGATCTCATTTTGATACCACCAAACAACTTCCTTCTCTTTAAACTAAGAATTCTGTGTCAACAACAACTCAATACATCCTATTATTTTCTCACATCTACGAAGCACCATATAAACTTTTTCATAATTTTGCTTCACTCGTGGTACCCTCGGCTCAATTTCTGCAACCAGAACTGATCTTCCAGCATACCTCGAAACGGAATCACATAACACATAACCATGCAATCAACTAATCAACAACAACCTCCCAACTTGGCTTGAAGCCATATATCAAGACACACTCAACAACTCATAACACTTTTACTCTAATGATACCACCATGCCATAGTGAGAATAAACTCAATTCGTCTACAAGCTTGTGAAAACACAGATTATCTAATATTGTAATCCCATGCAAATCTCGCATTCATCCCCACATCAGTTAAGCTCTCTCTTAGGTGACCCGAGATTCTAAATTTCAACACATACTTCTCATGTACACTTGAGATCTTACAACATACACATAAGGATCACACCACTTCAGAACACTCACCCACCTGCTTCGCCTCAATATAACATTCTTGTATACCTTCCACCGTCAAACACAATACACAGCCACTTAGTCTTCCTGAGTCTGAACTCGTATCGTAACATGCAATTTACTTCACCCCCACTAGGAGACTTAAAAAGATTCTTCACACGCCCATACTTGGTGCTGAACTTCCACTCAAAATGGAAATCATACACTTAGTAGTTCACCTATCATCCAGCACATCCTCCTTGACACTTCCAAGTCATACAAAACCATCTCGCAGTACTAATATACTTATCACATAGCTACCCAGTCGTCATTCCCACTAATAGGGACAATACCGACCATATAAGTTCAAAACACTTGCACACTCAATCAGCACCTCGGTGCTCAAGCCATAGGCAAAGACCCGGCCTCCGGTCCTTCAGATTGGACCAACATCAACTCAGAGAAATCATGTCCCTCCCCTCAATCAGGGAATCACAAGCCATCAAGACACGTATAACACTGAGCGCTCACGTGCGCATACCGACACGTGGAAGGAATTTCTATAGTTATATCTCAAGCTGAATCAAGTACGCGCGATAAGAATCCCAAGAAAGTGAAGTTTTTCGTAAAGGTTCTGCAACCTCTCGAGGATAAATACAGACATCTCCGTACCGATATGCGAAACTCTACTAAACCTGCTCATGACTTGTGAGACCTAGTAACCGAGGCTCTGATACCAACTTTTCATGACCCAGTTTCCATACTCGATTGTGATGGCGCCTCTTGTGAAGACAAGGCCAGCAACTAACGCAAATCATATCTTTAACAATTATTTAACAAAAGTGAATAGAAAGTACAACTTAATGGCATTAAAAACTATTAATTACAACCCAACACAATCCGACCGGGATGTCACAAGTCACGAGCATCTAAAGAATACTGAACACCCCTACATGGCCAATAAATATATGTGAAATAAAATTTGGAGTTCAAAAGATGAAGTCCGGTGCCGCGAACGCTGGCGGTCACCTTGCTCAGATACAATAGTAATACCTTCAATCCGCTAATAACCCGCTACCGGGTGAACAATACCTGCAACTGCACATGAGGTGTAGGGAGTAAAGTGAGTACTCCAACTTAGTGATTAATAAGAGTAAATAATAACTAAGCGGCCATAAGTCATGTAAGAGTACTCTATCAAGCAATATGGTACATCACGACCCTCTGAGAAAATAGTAAGTCCGAGAAAATCCTTTTGAAAATATCTGACTCAGTTTAACAATCTCTTTTGAAAATATCCTTTTTCCAACAGTCAAGCAAATGGATGCAAATCAGATAGTGCAAGTTCTTACATAAATCAGCCCCTCGGGCACAACACTACATTAACAAATAACACAAGGGTATTGGTAATAGTGCAAGAAATAACATGGATGTCAATTGTATGAGAGTGTTGAATGCCATGTTATGTAGTACAAATAGGATCAAATACGTGAATGTAATGCAATGCATATGACTGCTGCGGCGCGCAACCCGATGCATTTGGGTACCCGCGCTCACTGTGAAGGTTCAGACTCGGGAGGGGCTCCTATAGCCCAAGCACAATATCAATATCACACAGCTGCGACGTGCAGCCCGATCCATGCACAATCCAGAAATACACATAAGCCACTTGGGCAATATTAAGATAACAACTCTAAGCTCAAAACGTCAGTAAAATATCATTTAAGTTTTTCACATCTTAGAACAATGGCTGAGTTTGCAAAACAATATTTAAAACCTTGGACCAAGATAAAATAATATGCAGCATAATTCAAAAACAATTATATCAATCCCTGAAAGATTCAAATAATCGGCACGAATCCCAATACATTGCAATTAGCCCAAATCAGGATAATGTCAAGTAGTTTCAGTCAAATATGCAGTAAAATCAACAATCGGGGCGGACCAATATCACAATCCCCAACGGTGCTCTACCCCATGCCCCTATACGGCGTGCAAGTCACCTTAATACAGTACTATGATGTGCAAATCCGGGGTTTCAAACTCTCAGGATATCATTTGCAAGTATTACTCACCTCGAACTAGTGAAATCTCTAGCCCGCGACGCCTTCGCTCCTCAAATAGGCCTCCACGCGCGTCGTATCTGACCAACATCAGAGCGAATACATCACAATATGCTAAGGGAACAACAGTCAATTGAAAATAATCGAGAAGTAGCAAAAATCTCGAAACTTGTAAAATCTGAGCCCCAGACCTGCTTTCCGAAAAATTACAAAACTCACATTGCTGGACTCCTCATCTCGACACAAGTCCATCCATTCCAAGAACTCCCAAATCCGAGCTCAAATGACTTATCAAATCCCAAATTTGAAATATCAAAATTCAAGCCCTAGTTCATAAGTTTTAGGCTCAATTTCCATGAATATCTAGACCAATTTCACAATATAATCATGTTTTTAACTCAAAAATCCTACCTCCAATAAACTCCAGTCGAAACCCTTTTCAATTGCTGCCAAAAAGCTCCCAAGATGCTCAACAATGGAGGAAAATAACCCCCAAGTCAAGGATGAAATGTCATTTGAAATCCCTTCTGAAAATAGTCATTTTCGCATCCGTGGTGTCTAACCCGCTTCTGCGGTTTCCACTAACTCACCCAGTACCACTTCTACGGTCCACTTCCGCTCCTGTAGAGACCGCTTTTGCAGAACACTGCCCGTTTTTGCGGAATTGCCCAGGCCCTCAAGGACTGCTTTTGCGACCCCTTCCACCCCATCTGCGGAACCGTTTATGCGGCCCCTTTTTCCGCATATGCGTAATACCAGGTACCAGAAGCTTAAATCATGCCAAAACTGCAAAACTCTCCGTTTAACCACCCGAACTTAGCCCGAGGACCCCGGGACCTCAACCAAAAGCACATGTATATTGTATTACCTTATACAAACTCGCGCGAACCATAAAAACACTACCGTTAACATCAAAATCATAGAACTTCATCAAATCAAAGCCTAAGTTCTTCAAAAACTTCCGAAATGCACTATCGATCAGCAACCTGACCAAACGACATCTGAATGACCTGAAAATTTGCACACATATCCAAAATCACCTAACAAAGCTACATCAATTCTCGAAATTCTATTCCGACCCTCGAATCAAATTCTCACCTATCCACCGGAATTTGTCAAAATACTAACTTCGCCAATTCAGGCCAAATTCTACACCGAACCTCCAAAATAGACCCTATCGCACTCCTAAGTCACAAATCATCCTCCGAAGCCAACGAAATCACCAAAAATCACATCCGAGCTCTATAACTCATAAGTCATGTTCAGTTTACTTTTCCAACTTAAGCCTTCCTTAAAGAGACCAAGTGCCTCATTTCTTATCAAAACACTTCCAAATCAACTTTCACACACCACATACCGATAATGAATTTTGAAGAGGAAATAAACGGAAGAAAAAGAGCAGTAACACATGGGACGGCGACTCGGGTCGTCACAATTACTTTTCATTGTATTAAAAATAACATATATATATATATATATATATATATATACACGATGAACAATTTAAAATGTGTTCAATTTTCAAGTAAACAAAATTTGAATAATTTTTTTTTCTAATTTCAATTTAACATTCCCAGTAATCCTCACAAAAGGCCATTGTTATAAAGGACGATTTTGTTATTTACTTGATTTATCTAGATATAGCTAACCTTCGATTGTTATCCATAGGGGTGTATATAGGTTGGGTTATCTCAGGTTTTTTAATTACCAAACCTAATTAATTTTGTTGGGTTATTAAATCTAAAGACCAAATCAAACTAATAAAACTCGAATTTTTCAATCTCAGGTTTTCGGGTTTTTCGTGTTTTTTCGGAGGTTTTTTCCCTGTAAAATCATCAAAGCACAAAATATATAACTTGTGCTCCAAATATTTCTTTAATTCTAGTAAGATACAACTGTATAAGATGCTTTTCAAGAAAATAATACAAAATATGTGATGTGTCATGGCGCTACCCTAAAATATTCAATAATAAAGACAATAAAATCACGTAATATAAATATTTCTAATTAAAAAGGCATAATGAAAAAAGAAATGCAATCTAAAAGTACTAAGTCATGATAAAATAAATAGACTAATAAGGAAGTATTAATTACATGACCAAACGTCAAAGAAAAAATAAAGTAGGTAATATATTTTTATCTAAATCGTTGCAAAATAAAAAAAAATAGATATTCAATACATTTTCATTCCTAACATTGAATTAAATGTCTTTTGTTAGCATTAGTATTGATTTGATTTTGGTTTAAACGTTACTTAGTATTGTTCGAGTTACTAATAATAATCGCTATACAATTTATTGGAACATTCAAAAGTTTTGAGTTCAATCTTGAAATAATACCTTAAACTATAACGTTATGAAAAATTTTTAAGAATTATTTATAATTTACATCACAATAAGTATATTTATTTATTAAATACGTCTAAAATTTCTAATATAATGTCGGGTTGATTTTGTTTTGGTTTGAATTTTTTGTTTTTAGTTAAAACCAAACCAAACCAATTATGGTCGATTTTTTTTTCAACACCAAATCAAATAAAGCAAAATCAATAATCGGATTGACTTGAATTATCGATTTGGTGCTATAAGTCGATTTGTTTTACAAACCCCTGGTTATCTGCATTAAATGTGGTGCAAAATTATATCAATTATACCAATATGCTTATAAGCTAATAATGTAAAATCAAATGAAGTATAAGATAATATTAAATTCGAAAAAGGGTCAAATATACTCATATACCAAATGTATCTTCATTATACTTTGAGTCCAATCGTATCCTTGTTGTTATACTATTGATTCAAATGTACTCCTTTTTCGTTAAGTTTATTCAATATAGACATGTAATACTACATGACACCAATATGAGATGATATGGATACCATATGGCTTGCCACCTTAATGCTCCTAATCCATTTTACCCCTCCATTCTATGTTTTTTCCACCGTAAAATTTCCTTCCTACCGCTATTGCTACCATTATTGCTATCATAAAAAATATTGTATTTTAAGTTTTAGTTTTTTTATATATACACTGGTGACGCTAAGATAGTATGCCATGTAGTCGATCATTTTGGTATTCAAGTTTTTGTGAGCAAATTTTGGAAAGCTTATTGCCCAGTCAAACTTACAACAACAACAACCCAGTGTATTCCCACAAGTGGGGTTTGGGGAGAGTAATATGTACGCAGACCTTACACCTACCCTTAGGGCAGAGAGGCTGTTTCCAGGTGATCCTCGGCTCAAGAAGGAAACTTGTAACAAAAACAAATGGCAATATATTAGTACTAGCAATAAACTCATGATAAATAACATAAAATATACAACATAACATAAATAATAAAATAATAACAATATAAGGAATATAAGAAAACGAGAAAGAGGAAAGTATACTAATATCTATAATATAAAGCCCTGCATCAGTAGCTGATTCTAAGCCTAACTTCTAGTCTCACTCTAGCGCGCTGTAAAAATATTCCCAACTTCCACCCAACCTAAAACCTTAATGCTCGACTACCACAATCCCATGTCAAGGGCCATGCCCTCAGTAATCCTAAGTCGCATCATGTCCTGCCTGATCACCTCTCTCCAATAATTCTTAGGTCTCCCTCTACCTCTCCTCGTGTCCAGCACCGCCAATTGCTCACAACTTCTCACCTGTGCATTAGTGCTCCTCCTCTGAATTTGCCCGAACCATCTGAGTCTTACTTCCCGCATCTTGTCCTCTATGGGCTCCACACCCATCCTCTCTCGAATAACTTCATTCCTAATCTTATCCATACTTGTATGACCACACATCCACCTCAACATCCTCATCTCTGCTACTTGCATCTTCTGGATGTGAGAGTCTTTAACTGGCCAACACTCGGTCCCATACAACATGGTCGATCTAACCACTGCTCGATAAAAATTACCTTTGAGTAACAATGACACTTTCTTGTCACACATGACTCATGTTGCTAACCTCCACTTCATCCACCCCACCCCTATACGGTGTGCGACATCCTCGTTGATCTCCCCGGTCCCCTGAATAGCCGACCCAAGGTACTTGAAACTACCCCTCTAAGGGATGACTTGGGAGTCAAGCCTGACTTCTACTCCCACGTCCGTCAGCTCGAGCCCAAACTTGCACTCAAGATATTCCGTCTTCGTCCTGCTCAACCTGAAACCTTTAGACTCAGGAGCTTGTCTCCAAACCTCTAGTCTCCCGTTGACGCCACGTCTTGTCTCGTCAATTAGGACTATATCATCAGCAAATATCATACACCATGGTACCTCTCCTTGAATATTATGCGTTATGGCATCCATCACCAGGGCAAAGAGGAAAGGGCTGAACAAAGAACCTTGGTGCAACCCCGTAACAATCGGAAAATGCTAGGAGTCGCCTCCTACTATCCTAAACCGAGTCTTAGCTCCATCATACATGTCTTTAATCACTCCGTGAACAGACGCTTTGTCAGTTCATTTTTTATATAACTTCAATTCAATAATTAAGAAAAAACCCTTATGTAGGAAACTGGGACTCCTTTAACCTCTAAGCATCTCCATAAGACCTCCATAGGAACCCTGTCATACGCTTTCTCTAGATCAATAAATACCATGTGGAGATCCTTCTTCTTATCCCTGTATTGTTCCACGATCCTCCTAACAAGGTGGATAGCTTCTGTGGTAGATCACCCTGGCATGAATCCGAACTGATTGTCTGAAATAGACATTGTCCTTCGTACTCTCATTTCTACTATTCTCTCCCAGACTTGCATGGTATGACTCAGTAATTTGATACCCCTATAGCTGTTACAACTCTAGATATCACCTATGTACTTATACAATGGAATCATTGTTCTATACCTCCACTCTTCAGGCATCCTATTAGTCTTGAATATAACATTAAACAATCCGGTAAGCCATTCCAAGCCTCCTCCGCCTACACACTTCCAAAGTTCAACCGGAATTTCGTCTGGTCCGGTTGCTCTGCCCTTCCTCATCTTATGCATTGCCTCTATGACCTCCTCAACCTCGAAGTCCCTACAATCACTTATCTCATATGGTCTATCAAGATTTCACAAATCACCTAGTACAGTATCCTGATCCCCTTCTTCATTATGAAGTTTATGAAAGTATGTCTGCCATCTCCTCTTGTATGCTCATCCCCCATCAAAACTTTGCCGTTATCATCTTTTATGCATCTCACTTGGTCTAGATGCTGAGCCATCCTCTCTCTCACCTTAGCCAGTTGAAACAGCTTCTTCTTCCCACCTTTGTTCCCTAGCTCCTCATACATACGAGAATAAGCTGTCGGCTTAGCCTCCGTAACTGCCATTTTCGCCTCCCTCCTAGCAACCTTATATCTCTCATTGTTCTCTCTCTTCTCCTCCTCTCCAGTGCTCTCTACTACCCGTAGGTAAGCTGCCTTCTTCGCTTCCACTTTACCTTGGACAACTGCATTACACCAAAAGTCTCCTTCGTGGCCCCCAGTGCGTCGCGAAGATGTCCTAGCACCTCTATCGCCGCCTTCCTTATGCATTCTGTCGTCGTTGACAACATAGTATTTGCATCCCCACTACTTCTCCAAGATACCAATTCTGATAACCTTCCTACCAACGCCTGAGCTTTATCCTCAGTCAGGGCGCGCCACCTTATCCTCGGGCAGCCTCATACTGACCTCTTCTTCCTCCTTATTATAATACTAATGTCCATCACCAAAAGCCTATTTTGTGTCGCAAGGGTCTCACCTGGGATAACTTTACAATCCACGCACAACCTTCTGTCACATCTCCCGAGAAGGAGATAGTCAATCTGAGTCTTCGCCACCGAACTTTGGTAAGTGACCAAATGCTCCTCCCGCTTAGGAAAACTAGAGTTTGCAATCATTAAATCGAATGCCTTGGCGAAGTCCAGCAATGAAGTTTCCCCTCCATTCCGCTCTCTGAAACCAAAGCCGCCATGTACCGCAGTATAACAACCTGCAGATGACCCAATATGACCATTAAAATCTCCTCCTATAAACAACCTCTCGGAAAGCGGAATACTACGAACGATGTCATCCAACCCCTCCCAAAAGCGCCTTTTAATCTCCTCATTCAAGCCTATGTGCGGTGCATATGCGCTGATGACATTTAAAGTACACTCACCCACCACGAACTTAACGGTCATTAGTCTATCATTCACCCGCCTACCTCAACCATCGACTCTCTAAGGTGGCTATCAACCAGAATACCCACTTCGTTCTTACCCCTCAAGCCTCCAGAGTACCACAGCTTATACCCATCCGTGTTTCTCACCCTCGATCCTACCTACCTCATCTCATGGACACACGCTATATTAATCTTCCTCTTTTGAAGGATCTTCGCCAACACTATTGATCTACTTGTTAGCGAACCTATGTTCCATGACCCGATTCTCAACCTATAGGCTCCCTTGCCCCCTCTACCTCCCCGTCCTCCCGTCCCACACCCTGACCCCGTCCCCACACTCTTCTCCACACGAGGACATGCCCTCAATCTATCATCCCAGACTGCAGCCACTACACCTACATCCAATATGAAGAAACTCGCTAGAGCACAACAGACAACGAATCAAACTAAAATATGCAAGTGCCTACAAGTACACAAGTAGAATTATTGAACTATTTTGATCTAAAGTAACCTCAAGTTAGCTAACACCAAAAGGAAACCGTAGAACGAGAGGTACCAACTCCTGCGAACCAAACCTGTGTTAACTTGTTGTACTCGATGCATTGGTATGCTCACGATCCGCTTCCCACCGTCCTTTTATGTCGCTCTTCCCGGTTACTCTCCTTTGCTAGTGTTTGTGCGCCCAACTTGTCTTTCTTAAGTTCGAAAATTACCTGAAAACACAGAAAAAATATCACGACCCAAAAATCAAAAGGGCTGACACCGCTACCACTGATGTAGCCCTGACAGTAGTAGGGTAAATGTAGGGAAAATGCAGAGGATTACACAAAATTGACCAAGTAAAATCAAGACAAAGATAAAGTAAAAAGCTTTTAGAGAAGCAAAACAAATAAATTACCAAGATCCAAATTCGATCTACAGCTGATACTGCACAAAACTAGGAAAAACAGACGCAAAAAATAACTGTATGCAAAGAAGAGAAATATGTAGATGAATATATCAAATTCAAGGAATATGCCCCGGCCTGATTCTCGATGCATCTTCAAAATAAACCAAAAACGTAAAAGAGTTAAAAGTGAAAAGCTTTCCTTATAGAAATAAACTATTACTAATCTGCTTTTCCAATCAAATGAACAATCTAGTTTCCCATGGCTTACTGCTTTATTGATTAGTTCTTTAAAACCCAGAAATACAACGAGATTAAAACGATAGCAAAAGTACTGATTGTTTCACTATAGAGTAGAAAAATATAGCCGCAAGTTATAATCCGGAAAGAAAATTTTGATAAAGTCACAGCGAAAAAGAAAAACTGCAACTCCAAGGAACACTGTGAATTATTATTTAAGAGCACCGAGATTAACGTCTCTGTAGCAGCACTTGCATCGGCGTTGGTGTAGATGAGTATGTGGGGGGAGGGGGTTAGGGGCTGAGTGGTGGGGGAGGGAAGGAGGGAGGGGAGGGTGGAAAGGTGGGGTGGGGGTTAGCAGTGCTTAAATTTTGGAAATGTGTTGTTGAAATTGGCATTTTGATGCTAATGGTTTTTATAGGCTGTTTTCAACTTTTGATTGCTCCGAACATTCTGTCCTTTTACATGTTTCCTTGAATTTGAGAATTGAGGCCTTTTGAGCTCTTAATTTGGCAATGTTTACGCAGCCAAAAAAAATAAAAAATAATGTGTAGCATTCATCTCATCAAATATCAGTATTATATATAATTGAATGTTTAAGATAAACTTAAAAGAATAAGAAAGTATAAGTATATTTGAACTCAAAATATAACAAAAGATATATTTAAACCTTATATTATAGTACAAGGTATATTTGACCTACTAAATTTCACATAAGAATATTGTAATAACTCGGTAACATAATGAGTCTTAAGTAGTACAAATTAAAGCGAGAATATACATGTCTCCATTGTTGACGTGGAAGTTCCAATTGGTCAGCAGTCCAACAATACAATTGAGGAAAACTTCTAGATTCATCTGTAGTCTATATGCATAAGAAATTTTAGTAAATCACTATCTTTTAGTGTTAATTAATTATATATAAATATTATTTGCTATATTATAATTTATAAATATATTTTTTATTGCTATAAGATATATTCGATGTATTTAAGCTACTGCATTCATGAATATAGTAGCAAAAATAGGCGTGAATCTGGGAAGTCTAGCTAATCAGTTGTTGTATTCGAGTATATCCGACTGTATTCATGGCGTGAAACATGAAATTACAGCTAGACATATTATTGTATTCGACTGTATTCACGGCGTGAAACATTGGATTACACTGTTTTTAAACGGAAAGCAAATCAATTAGCATAATAGACTCCTAATATAACTCAACAAACTCAATTATAACACACAAATTTTATATTTCCACCTATAAAAAAGATTCTCAACCGAAAAATACCCCAAAAATATAGCAATCTGCAGAGAGATTATATAATACATCTGAATATAAATTATATTAATTAAAAAAAATATATGGATACATTTATGGCATATAGCGAGACAGTGAATACAATAAAAATACATATAATACAGCGGGATACAATGGAATACATGGAATACATGGAATACAACGAGATACATTGAATTATAATAAAAAAAATGTAATGAATATAATAAAATACATGAAAATATAACGTGATAGATTGAAAATATATTTTAATATATTAACATAAAATTAAGTTGCTCAGTCTCGAACTCCGTCATCTTTGTTCAAGAATAAACCCTAATTTTCGATGAATACGTTCGAGCAAAAATCCTGATTCTCACAATTCCCACGCATCATAATTACAAACGAGGTCACAGATGCCGTCGGCCATTCCATGGGCGATATGAAATCCCAAATCTCTAACTCTAACACTAACGCCAGCTTAAGGAAATCAAAGGAAACCGAGCGCAGGCGTAGACATCGGAAGCAGAAGAGAGACAATAAAGTATCGTCTCATGGAGAAGATAGTGACGCTGCTAATAGCGATGCTAATTGTAAGGAGAAGTCCGATTTTCAAAAGTCTTTGGAGCAATTTGAAGTGGAATATATCCTAGAGAAGGCAGAGTTAGATGTCGAGTTGGATGACGAATTCAGGAATGTCTTTGAGAAATTCTTTTTCGTCGATTCTACAGAAGAAAATAATGTAACTGAATAGCGTATTTAATGGCTTAAGGGTAGAAGATTATTAAAGTTAGATATTTGTTATAAATATTTACAAATATTTATAAAATATAATTTTTTAAATAATATTTATTTAAAATAAATAAAGTGTTAATTTGTACTATAAGAGACAAAAATTCCTACTTAACATAGTTGCTTTAATACTGTGGGACTTGGGCCATCCGCTGAAATGGAGAAGAGATACCCATTCAAATTGGGGCATAAAATTGGACCGACTTTGAGTCGCTTTCAATGCCCATAGTACAAAAAAGATTACT
This sequence comes from Nicotiana benthamiana, assembly GCA_034376525.1. NCBI lineage: Eukaryota > Viridiplantae > Streptophyta > Magnoliopsida > Solanales > Solanaceae > Nicotiana > Nicotiana benthamiana. Next base: position 122,953,497 of record CM067325.1, read on the forward strand.
ACATTTTGTTTAGTAAAGGCTTGAGACACTCTCTGTGTTTGAAGGGAAAAATAAAATAAAAGATAGTCGGATTTGTAATTTGTAATTGTAAAATAGTCATAAATTCAAAAGTAATCGAAATATATTATTTTTTTATATAAATATAAAATCTAAATAAAAATAACCGTGAAAATTCTAAAACATTCCGAATAATATGTCGGAGTTTGAATTTTTATATATGATCTTACAATATAATGTGTTGGAATTTCATAATGTGATGGAGTTCCAACATAACATGCTGGAAGTTCACACACAGATACTCCAATGTTCAGTATATTATGCTGGAACCTTCCGTATGCTGGAGTTCCAATGTAATATGTTGGAAATTTATTGACAAGAACTCCATAATCTGGTATATTATGCTGGAATTTCTGTGAAACAACAAAATAATGACTATTTTTCAATAACTTTACAATACTGCTATTTTTTAATTACTAGTCCGCAAACGCTAGCTCGTGCTATTGTCACCTGTTTGAGTAATATGACCACAAGCCCAATAGTTTTTTAAATTTGTCTTCCTTTCAAACCAGAGATTTTCGGGAGAATTTTAAAAATAGCCAGATTTACAACTCATCATTCAAAAATAGTCTGTTTTAAAAATAATCGAAATTTATTCACTTTTCATGTAAAAATAAATTTGAGCGAAAATATTATTCTAAACCCGAAAAATAAGCCAGTATATTATACGGGAGTTCAAGCATAAATACGCTTGAACTCCCGCATATTATACGGGAGTTCCAGGATAACTATTTGGAACTCCAGCATAATATGTTGGAGTTCCAACATAAGTATACTAGAACTCCCGCATAATATACTGAAGTTCCACCAAGTATAAATGTCCAGTATAATATACTGGAGTTTGGAGCACAGGTGCTCCAGTCATATACAGATGCACCGAACTCCCGTATATTATGTGGGACCGGTCTCTGTTACAGCAAAATAGTGACTATTTTTTATTGACTTCGTAAACAGTAGTTATATTTGATTGATCAGCATAAAAAATCGCTATACCGTGCTATTTCCCCGAGTATTTCACCTGCTGTCTCATATTTATGACATAGCTTGAAGCCCATAAACCATAAGGGTGAAATATGAAGATATTGAGAATATAATTAGTAGTAGCCAAAGAAAAAGAGAATACAATTATTTCTTAGTTTTAGAAGATTGATATATGCAATGATCAATTTTAGAGGTATGTAACCCTTAAAACAAATTTAGCCTTCAAATAAAATACTGTATCAGACACTAGTACATTCTTACAACCGATAGTTAAAAATCGACCGTAATTATCGTTGCAAATTTCTGTACATTGGTAAAGAGTACATTGTTTTATTGTATGAATGCAGTCTCAACAAAGGCATTTGTATATGACCAGCAGGGAAATATCTTGATAAATATCCCATATATGTCATATATATTTTTTAATCATATATTTTTCTGTAGCATCTAAAGTTATTTTTTATGTATAAGTTGTTCATTTAGGTGGGGTGGGGGGTAGAAAAATCTGAAACATGGCTTATTCGATAATTGACGCACAATCAAATTCATATTTTTTTTCCAGCACCACCTTTCGCTAAATAAAAACTACAACTAATAAATAATCCTGATAATTGCATAATACGATGCGTAACACGATCTGATCCAAACATTAAAATTCGATCCAATCCGATTCATGCACAGCCCTATTTCTAACTAAGAGGTTACGAGTTTGAATTTCTGCAAGAGCAAGGTGGGAAGTTCTTGGAGGGAATGATGTCGTGATCTATTTAGAAACAACCTATCGACCTCATTATAGGGGTATAAGGTCTGCGCACATACTACCCTTCCCAAACCCCACTAAATGAGATTACGCTAAGTTGTTGTTGTTGTTGTTATAGCAGTATAGATCAAGAATATGAATCAATTATTCTCTGATCATTTCGGTTGATAGTATTGAAAGTGGTTATTATCATGCTTACAAGAATGGTTATTTGATCTCAATTCTTGGCATGTCTGGGCTAAAAATGGCTAAAATAGACATTTGAGATTTAGAGTCAGTAAGATTGAAATCTCATTTGGTACTTAACTAATCAACCTAATAAACGTGTTCTCAAATGCTTAAAATTTATTTGTGTGACCACTTTCGTAAAACATAAATTCTTTTATTTAGAAATCGACCATTTTAAGATTATGAATCGCCTAAGATGTTCTCTAGTGGTTTGATAGATATTTATTCTTATAGATATTTATTCATATGACCTTGTAACTGTAAGTCAAGGATTGTAGGAATGTTTATTCTTAACTTTTGAACGTGTAACTGTAATTTAAGGACTTCAAGGCTATATGTCCTTAACTTTTGAACTTGCAACTCAAACTTCAAGACCAAGTGTCCTTAACTTTTGAACTTGTAACGGTAAGTTAAAGACTGTTTGTCCTTAACTTTTGAACGTCTAACTGTAAGTTAAGGACTGTCTGTCCGCAACTTTTAAACTTGAAACTCAAACTTCATGAAACTAAATGAGAGAGCCATAGCCAGAAAAAGTGATGGCTGTGACACTAAATAATTTGTGTATTGTTAGGATTATGATTCCTACTAAAAACAACAACCTTCATATTGAATAATCGGAATTACAACTACATGAGTGGAAGCTAACCTGAATCCATATGTGTGGAATTTTATGAACCACCTTTGATAATTGTCCTTGATTCCTTTTAAACCTCTTGATCCTTTCTTCAAGTTTCTTGAAGTTTGTATGTTACCACAAGAATGAATCCATAAGATTTAACAATATGAGAATTGTTACACAATAACAATAATATGACAATGATCAAATTTGGCTTATGGTTTTCCACCCTATTTGCAAGACAATGGACAATATGGTTCTTGATTCAATGGGAAGAAGAAGAACTTGTCTTGCTAAAGAATGGGAACCATAACCCCACTTTATAACTCTAGGAGTTACATAACCCAAGAGACAAGAGTTACAAGACAAAAGTTATGTCTTGAGTTATGTCTTGCAAGAGTTACAAAACTCAAGAGTCACAAGCATTCATGTAACCATAGTTACATTTGTAACCTTAGTTAGCCTATCATAAACTAAGGTTACCCTTTCGGGTATCTACACATTAGTCCTACACTTTAGTATGACAACACATTGGCCCCCTTAACATAATGTCCATAAGACCACATAATTAGGCCAAACCAAAAGATAGCACATAACATATAATTATCCATATATATTGTTCATATGTGTGTAGATATAAGTCCATATATCTAGATATAAATCCATATATCTTACAATCTCCCACTTGGACGAGATATACATACATATGTACAAACCTTAATATTATATGTGACAAACCTTAGGTGCACAAAATTGCTATCACAATAAAATTGTTATGAACAATCCGGTCCATCATTCATACCAACATAGGAACTAAGTGCTCGTCGTTACTCATTCGTAACTAGAACCAATCATAGATCACGTATATCAATATAACCAACGACATGGATCAAGTGTAGGTATGTAGCATGGAAATAACATAAAGTGTGGTCAATAGAATGTCTATTTCCAACTGGTTCTCTTTATTGAGATCAAACATAAACTGTAAGAGTACAAAAAGTTTAAAACTGAATATCTGCAGATATAACTGAATTACTGAATATAATGAACAATTACATAAATGTGCAATACAAACTCCCACTAAAATACATAATCCTTATCTGATTTGACACCCATACAAGCAATATGCTCATGAAATACTTTTGGTGTCAATCCCTTAGTTAGCAGATCCGCAAGCATGGAGTTTGTACTAATGTACTCAATGCACAATTGTCCATTTTGTACTCTTTCTTTAACAACCCGAAATTTGACGTCCATATGCTTTGCTTTCGTCAAACTACTGTTGTTATTAGCATAAAGGACTGCTGATCTATTGTCACATAATAGCCTAAGAGGCTTCTGAATAGTATCAACAATACGCAGTCCACCAACAAAATTCCGCAGCCATAATGCCTCATTGGATGCTTCATAACATGCCATAAACTCCGCTTCCATGGTGGAAGTGGCTGTAAGAGTTTACTTAATGCTTCTCCAAGAGATAGCACCACCCGCAAGCATGTAAATATAGCCTGAAGTAGACTTCAAACTATCCTGACATCCAGCAAAATCGGAATCGGTATACCCAATGATCTCAAGCTGGTCCGATTTCCGGTATGTAAGCATGTAATCCTTTGTTCTCTGTAAGTACCTCATGACCCGTTTGGCTGCCTTCCAATGGTCCATTCCCGGATTGCTTAGATATCTGCCTAACATCCCAACAATGTATGCTATATCAGGTCGTGTACATACCTGAGCATACATCAGACTACCTACCGCCGAAGCATAAGGTGTCTTCTGCATTTCCGAAATTTCATAAGAATTGTTTGGGCACTGTTTGAGACTAAATTTGTCTCCCTTAGCAACAGGGGTGTCGCCTGGTTTACAATCCTGCATGCCAAATCTTTTCAGAACCTTATCGATATAGCCCTTTTGTGACAGGCCGAGAACGCCTTTGGAGCGATCTCTCAGAATCTGAATTCCTAATACAAAAGAAGCTTCACCAAGATCTTTCATTTCAAATTTCTTTGAAAGAAATTTCTTAGTTTCAAGTAATAATGCTATATCGTTACAGGCAAGCAGTATGTCATCGACATATAAAACCAGAAAAATATACTTACTCCCACTGAACTTATGGTATATACAGTCATCAGCAATATTCAGTTCAAAACCAAAAGATGTAATGACTGCATGAAACTTATAATACCATTGACGAGAAGCTTGCTTGAGCCCATAGATGGATTTCTTTAATTTGCAAACCTTCTTCTCTGATTCATCCGAAACAAAGTTTTCAGGTTGCACCATATAAATTGTTTCCTCAATGTCACCATTGAGAAAAGCAGTCTTAACATCCATTTGATGAAGCTCAAGATCAAAATGTGCTACTAATGCCATTATAGTCCTGAAAGAGTCTTTCGATGAAACTGGAGAGAAAGTCTCTTTATAATCAATGCCTTCTTTCTGAGTGTAGCCTTTTGCGACAAGACGAGCTTTGTACTTAATAACATTGCCCCCTGAATCCCTTTTGGTTTTAAAAATCCATTTACAACCAATAGGTTTCGTACCAACAAATAGTCAAACATCGTTAACATCCCAATGGCGCCAAAAAGTGATTGCATCGGACTCAACCTAAAGAAGAGCGGGCGCTAATACTTTTACTCAATAGTGGTATCGGGGTCAATTTTCCACAGGGAGCTTCATTTTGTAGTTGAGTGCTTGTATGATCTAAGGCTATGTTTTAGCTCCTAATTGATCTTCTAACATTTTTGGTTTTCTTTTGCTTATCAACTACAATTTTAAAGCTAAGTTATGCTAAGATATTGATTCTAAGTTGTATGAAATATAGAGAAAGATACTAGGGTCGTCGCATGTACATAGGTGGTCAACTAACGGGTAGGGATTCCTAATGCAAGAATGATGAATATGGGACTAACGCTTTAACCGTTGCACGTTTGCACCCACTCTCACACCTCTCGATATAGAGAGAGAGAGAGAGAGAGAGAGAGAGATATTTTGCCCAATTGACTCTCTCAAGACCAATTGGGTAGGCCAATTTTCCCAAGAAACTTAGGGTTCAAGTTAGGTAATTACTCTCTCGAGGTTTAACCCGTTAATTGGGACAACCATTCTTATGGATCCATTCCAATTCCTTTGTTGGAATTAATTTTAGGGTCATAGAATCTCATTCTCAAGAAAAGTCACTACCTACTAAGCTAGACTTAGTATTTGCAACCACCAAATCTTAATGAAAACATATGATTAACCCAAATAACAAATACCAGACATCATTCATGCACTAAACAATCACACCCATTAATTACCCATACTAGGGTTGAGCCACAATCCTAGCTAATGGATTTAGCTAGTCATAGTAGAAACAAAAATTGAAGAAATAGAAGATAAAATTGACATAATAATTAACTATGATAGTAATCTACTCAAATCCACGTTAATACAAGATAAAATTGCCCAAAATAGGCTAAAACTTTGAAGTCACGATCTCAGCTGCTATCTGATACATCAAAATTAACCTAAAAACTTTAATGTTCTATTTATACTACACAAGTAAAACTAGACAAAAATACCCCTGAGGATCTGGCGCGGACCGTGCACAAATGTCGCGCGTTCGCGTAGGGCACTTGGTCTTCAATACTCACTTCTGAAACTGGGGGATGTGGACTGCAGAAACATACATCGGGGTCGTATTGGCTGAGATATGCGCATCGCGTAGAATTGGGGCGCGGCCGTGTAGCAATACTTATCAAAAACCCTACTCGCTGATCTTTACCCACACGGACCACACTGCTTTGGTGTGCGGCCGCGTGGGCTTTTTCCTTGAATTGTTGGGTCTCTGAACCTTCATTAGTGCGGACTGCGTGAAAAAGGGCGCGGACCACACAACCTGACATTGAATTTGCATAGTCTCTAAACTATCCTTCGCGTCCATGTGGCAAAGCAGTACGGACCACACAGGTTGACATTGAAGTAACCCAGCCTCTAAACTTTCCAGTACGGCCGCGTGGCAAAGCAGTGCTGACCGCACAGGTCATCTTGTTCCCCACTTTAGTTGTCTTTTGACACTTGGCAGATTTCACTCCTTTTTTAGCCGATCTTTGATATTTGTCATCTTGTCGTTCAAACATGCAATAAAGCACAACTTGTAAGAATTTTGAGACTAATTTATGGCTTAATGCACAAATATTAGGTAAGAATGGGTATAAAACATGTAGAAATCTCAGTTATCATAGGTTCCCGCAATCAAAATGACAAAACAATCAAACTTTTCTGCCCAGTTTGCACTAGGAAGTTTTGTGAGTTGTTAGAAAAACTGTAAATCACCTTTGTTATTGGTGTAATGATGAGAGAAAAACTAAAAATCTGACTGGGATGTACATCTCCTGTGAGTAAAAGCAAGAACATTTGACTAAAAAATTCATCAGACTAGGTCTCTATCTTAGGAGAAATATTCATCAGACTATGATTTCGATCCTAGGAGAAAATTCAAGAGAGTAGGCTTTCTATATTAGGAGAATAATTCATCAGACTAAGATTTTGATCCTAGGAGAAAATTCATCCGACTAGGTATTTTATCTTCGGATAAAAATTCATCAGAATAAGATTTCGATCCTATGAGAAAATTCATAAGACTAGGTCTTCAACCTTAGGAAAAACATTCATCAGACTAAGGTTTCGATCCTGAGAAAATTTATCAGACTAGGTCTTTTTGTTATCTTAGGAGAAAGATTCATCAGACTAAGATTTCTATCCTAGGAGAAAATTCATCAGAGTAGGTTTTCTATCTTAAGAGAAAAATTCATCAGACTAAGATTTTGACCCTAGGAGAAAGCTCATCCAACTAGGTTTCTTATCTTAGGAAAAAAATTCATCAGATTGAGATTTTGATCCTTGAAGAAAACTTCATCCGACTAGGTTTCTTATCTTAGGAGGAAAATTCATGAGACTAAGATTTCTATCCTAGGAGAAAATTTATCAGACTAGGTTTTCTATCTTAGGAGAATAATTCATGAGGCTTAGATTTCTATTCTAGGAGAAAATTCATAAGACTAGGTCTTCTATATTAGGAGAAAGATTCATCAGACTAAGATTTGATCCTAGGAGAAAATTCATCAGACTAGGTCTCTTATCTTTTTGTTATCTTAGGAGAAAGAATCATTTGACTAAGATTTTGATCCTAGAAGAAAATTCATCAGACTAGGTCTTCTATCTTAGGAGAAAAATTTATCAGACTAAGATCTTGATCCTAGAAGAAAATTCATCAGACTAGGTTTCTTTCTTGTTATCTTACGAGAAAGATTCATCAGACTAAGATTTTTGATCGTAGGAGAAAGTTCACCAGACTGGGTCTTCTATCTTAGGAGAAATATTCACCAGACTAAGATCTTGATCTTAGGATAAAATTCATCAGACTTGGTCTTCTATCTTAGGAGAAATATTCATCAGACTAATATTTTGATTCTAGGAGAAAATTCATCAGACTAGGTTCTTTTTTTGTTATCTTAGGAGAAAGATTCGTCAGACTAAGACTTTGATCATAGGAAAAAATTCATCAGACTAGGTCTCTTATCTTAGGAGAAGATTTGTAATGGAGGAAAATCCATCAGATTAGGACTTTTTATCCTAGGAGGAAAAATGTAAAAAGCAATGACAACATTTTATGCACTCTAGCAAGGCAGATAGAGGAAAAGATTTGAAAAACTTTCCTCTGTCGATTCTTCTCTTCTTCTTTTTTTCCTTTTCTTTTCTTTCTTGTTTTTGAACCCACTTACTTGCACTGATTTCTTCCTATTTCAAACAAAGAAAAATTGTGAGTTTAAATGTGGTGGTTAGTTTGTGGCCTTGATCTTCTAAGCGGTTGCTTCTGCACTTTCCATGTTATCTTTGATTTCAATTTGGAAGACCATGCATGTTATCGACTACTCATTTTCTTTAAACCCTTATCACAGAAAATACCTCTGCTCCATTTGATCCCAATATCCTCTATCTGTTTCATTTTACTCATGAATTGACATTTACCGAACCCTTGTATTTCACATGAATCTCAAAGCATGTTGATTGTTACCAACTCAATGCGCATACCACTCTTCCCTGACTCATGCCACTTTGATGTGATAGCCAAATTCATTTTGTGCAATTGGAAAGCTAGTAGTAAATATTGAAGTCATTTCTCACTTGATTTGACCAAATAGACACAAGAAGGAACTCAAACAAAACAAGAGGAACAAAATAAGGGACAAGGGAAACAGATGATACCTAACAAGAAAATTATGAAGTAGAAACTTATCAGATGTGGATACCAACTCTAATGAAGACATGCACCTTTGGATTAAGTGGCCTAATTGTCCCATTTGATCCACAATCCTTGGTCGAGTTGTTGTTCCTTGAAGGTTTTCACCATCAAGCCTATCTCATTTTGTTTTTTTCTCAACTCACTGTCGCCTTACGGTACCTTGAGGGTTTTCACCGATAAGACTCTCTCATTTTATCATTTTCTCTCATTATGCTGAGAAAAAAGGAATTACCCATGATGCAGGAAGATCAGACTTTCACCACACACTTGATTTGGCATCCTCAAAGATTGGTCGGAAGGTCTTTCTTTGGACCGTCATGTAGGCTTTTGTACTGGGTTGGAAAGAAAGGGCGGCATGAAGGCTAAAAACAATATAAGATAAAAGGGTTCAAAATTACAACTTTTGGAATCAGGCCTTTTGGCAAAATTAAAACTTCTACCCTAGTTTCTTGGAGTTGAGGGAATTTTTTTTTTGGATTTTGATTTGATGGGATTTCTAAGAAAACTACCCCACTCTTGACTTCGGGGATTGTGAAATATTTTATTTTGTGCGACTAAACCATAAGGCTGCCTGCGTATCTTGAGGTTTCAAGAATCAGGCCGAACGTAGTTCAAAAGACAAAGTTGTTGTTTTTTCCTTTTTATTTTTTTCTCTCTCTTTTCCCTTTTCTTTCTTATTTTTATCTTTCTCTTTTCTTTTTCTAGTTCCTGATTCTATTTTTGATTCCAAAATAGGGATATGAAACAAAAAATTAGGGCTCAAAATGGGTAGCAAAGGATAAAAGTGTTTGGGTAGCAGAATAAAATGCCTTCGTCATACCAAACTTTACAAATGCCAAGCACAAACATGCAGTTGAAGGTAAACAAAGAAATCATACATATTATTTATTAACTGCATCAACATAAACATAACGTGCCGACGGGCAATACCTTTGTCCCAATGAATGATCCTTGCCAATTAGAAGCAGACTTGACTCGACCTTATCTTGATGTGGAAGAATACATTTCAACAGTGACTGATCTACCTCAAATTTTCTTGAGAGACATTCCCCTATTGCATGTTCTCATCAACCTCTTGATTGCCCAGACTTACTTCCTTAGTTCCACAAAATTCAAAGTTCAGGTCATCTCCGAATACGTGAATCTTTAATTGTTTCCTCAAACGCATCCTTTTATCATATTCAAAACTATGTCATTACCTCATGATTAAACTAACTTTCAAGATCAGGCTGAAAATTCGTGCATGAGATGTCACTAGAGTCAGCATGAAAAGAACTATAAAAGAAAATAACCTAAACAAAAACTGACTAGAACTAATAGAAAATAGGAGATTGCATTAGACAGATGATGAAAAGGGTTTGAGCAAGACAAGCAAAATAGAAATAGGTTACAACCCTGAAACAATACTAAATAGCACTAGACAAGTTACTACAACGAAACGAACTAGACAAAATGAGAAGAAGAAGAGTTTGAGCCACAAGACAATATCGAGATTACAACCCTGAAGTAATCCAGATAACATAATGACAGCAAAATAAACCACTGAAACTCCTCCCTAGATAAACAAGAAAGGAGTATTTCAAATTACCAAGCTCGACATCTCGGCCAGACTGCACATCAAAATTACTTGGACCAATTTCTATCACGTTGACCTTAGCAAATAGATTTTGGGTCCCATTTGCCAACTCATCCTTAAGATCAACCTCTGGAACTAAGACTGATAGCACTGAAAACTTTGCGGTAAGTGTCCCTCCAAGGGATTCAAGACAATTATCATATTCCTTTTCCACACAAATCAAGTCCACCATATGCATCTCATTATGAACATGCAATGGACTTTGGCTAGTATATGCTGTAATTGGCTTTTGCACGTTAATGTCCCCTACATCAACAAGCTTCTAGACTGCTCTTTTCAGATGCCAACACTTTTCTATGTCGTGCCCCTGGGAATTAGAGCAATATGCGCATCTTTGAGAAAAATAAAAATTCTTTGGAAAGTGTTTCGGCATTTTTATCTGAATCGGCTTCAATGTGTCCAATTGTCTCAGCCTTTGGAATAGACAAGCATATGATTCTCCAATAAAAGTGAAAGACTTTTTTGTTTGCTGTTGCCTTCTCATTTTGTACTCCAGCCTTGGTTGGAACCTCTTTTGGGTAGGGAGTTGATATGCTTGTAGAGGCGAGGAAGACATTTCTTGAGGCGGTGCAAGTCGTTGCGGGTTTTGTGTGTGTGAAGCATATGGCGATGCATTATGGATAGAGTACTGGGGAGGTGACGTATGACTTTGGGGATTTTGTGGAGGAAAGTAGCATTGGGGAGGATTTTTTGGAATACGAGGATATTCATGGGGTCGGTATTGAGGCTGAAAACATTTAGCAGGAATGCCCCCTAGATCCTCTCGTTGGCTGGGTTCGACAACATCTATTTATTTAATCGGAGGACTGATCCCAATAACTTGTTCATTCCATTTGACCAGAACTCCCTAATACTTTCCTTGGGTGTCGGGGACTTTGAACACAGTCTCGCTAGAGGATCGAGGAAGAGTAGTTGGTGGAGGAGCTTAAATAATAGGAGCAGATGTCGGAAACAGGTAAGAGGTTGTTTTGACTAGTGGATCATTAAAAATTTGGGAGGAAGTGCTCGGGTAATTATGGTAAGGGGTAAAGCCCGATGCATGTTGTGGGGAACGGCCGACAGTAGTGGGAACCTTGGCTTGTTATAGTGGCGTTATAGTTGCAGGGTTTTCAGTGTAGTTAGTGGGGAATAAAGGTGGAGGATGCACCTTAATCCAAGACTGATATATTTCTGCCATATGTTTTTTAAGCCTTTGTACCTTCTTTTTCAGTTCCGATTCTGACTTCTCAATCTCCCTCGATGGGTCAAGAAATCTTATGTCCAAGTCTTTGCTAGCCATGTCTACCATGCTCTTTGACCTTGTGTTGTATTACCGAATCGCCAAAGTGCCACAAGCTAACCACCTTCTGTTATGATAACAATGAAAGTAACAAAGAGGGGCAAAACAAAGCCAACATGTTAGGGTTAGAGTATTTATCAGATAGAAATATCACATTGCGTACAATACCTCTAACAACAATTAACGGTTCTAACATGGCTTCAAGGGTCACAAGGTCATTTGTCATCATCCCAAGTTTACTCTTCAACCATCTCCTTTCTTTCTTTTCTAGCACTGCTTGGGTTTTCATCTCTTTCCCTCTCTTTTCTTTCCTCTCATGTCTCACATCCCATAATTTCATCTCTTTTTTTCTTTTCTTTTTTTGGTTTTAGTTTGCAAAATATGATTTGATCGAACCCTACATATGTGTGTGTGTGTGTGTATATATATATATATATATATATATATACACACATTTCTCTCATGAATCAGAGCAAGCGTAGATCTGGAAAAAATAATGGACAAATAAACTAAAAATAAAAATCTTTTTGGATTTTTCATATATAACTTTTTTTTTTCAAATACAAAATAGAAAGTACTATAACAAAAGACTCGTTAATCTTAACTAGATTGACAGACTCGATACTTCTATACAAGACTAATAATTAAAAGACAACATAAAATAGACTAAAAAAATAAAATAAAAGTTTCCTCAAGCAGCTCGTGCATGGAATGGTCTTGACTAGAATGGCATTGGAGTATTTGTCATGCTCAAACTCTAGAAAATTGTTACATACCCGAATGAAAAAAATAAGATCAAATAGAGTTAGGGACAAGACATATGTGACGCTACGACACCTTCTATTGGACACATGCAAGGCATGATTAAGGCTATTTTTGTTAAATGACCTACGAAGATAAAATTTGGCTATTAGCGCAAACTCAACAAAGATGACCTTAAAGACATGGGAAAATATTTCACTAAGGTTTATATGGATTCAAACTCCCGATAATCATGGCCAAAAATTAATTTGTATAAATGACCCATTTTGCATAAACGGCCGATATGACTTGAAGTTGCCAACGATGCAGACTCAAAAAGGACGGGCCTTAAAGTAATATGATACCTAGTTGTAGACTCAAGATAATAAGACATGGGTAATTGAACCACTTTTGCAAAAATAACCTCATTTTGCAAGACTGGCCGACAAGGCCAAAAGCGGCTAGACATGCAAGATTTGGCTAAGACCCGGCAAAGCCAAGAACCTAAGACTCACTAGGAAGACTGGAACCTATGTGGGTTGCCTACGTATCACGTCCCGAAAGACGAGAATCAGGTGCGTATGGTACGGGAAGATCGAACAAGGGAGAAAGCTTAAAAATGACACTAATTTGGAACAATATATCTTTTTTGTCTTTTTGAAAAATGATGGAAAATGTAAAATCTTTTCAATTTTTCTTTTTCTCCTTTTTTTGAATTTTTGGAAAATGGTGAAAAATGTAAAATCTTTTTGGATTTTTTTTTGGAAAATTATAAAAGAAAAATGCGAGTGGGCCCTACTAGCTTCATTTTCACCCTTCTTTTCCAAGAATCGGTCCGCCAAATGACCTTTTTACCCTCAAAGATGTAACATGTATCACATAGGGATGATTGAATGTCTTTTTGGGTCACTGGCCCATTTTGACAAAATTTTGACAGGCTTCCTACAAAGGGACACGGTACATGGGATCGAGCCCTACTAGGTCTAAATGATATGATACAAAAAAAATGACCTAAAGGCTGACCTAAGTTTAGGATTTACTAACAAGGCAATTCGAGGCGGCAAGTGGTCGATGGCGGCTGCTTTAGCTGTCCGCCCACTCCACGACACCTCCCTAAAGACACGGGTGACTCACAAAAAGGCCGTGTACACTCAAACGTACTTCGAAAGACTTGTTGCAGAAAGAAGACCCATGGTTATGCAAATGATGACATTTTACAAAAGTAAAAACTATTAAAAACAAATAAGAAACTAGCAAATAAAACGACATAAACACAATAAAATCAACAACCGAATATACTAAAAGCCAACAAGATCAAATACTAGTCGAACCAGCAACTTCCCAGCAAAATCACCAGAGATGTCACTGTGAGCACGTGGTTTTTGCCCTAAGCAAATTATTTTTAAAATTCCAAACAAAATAATTTTTCTTTCATTATCTTACAATTTTGTGAATTTTGTATTTTTCTGTTAATTGTTTGTATTTTATTTGTGCATTTTTAATTCATACAAAAATATAAAAATATTCTGGACATTCGCATTTAGAATTTAATTTCATATTTTACAATTAATTAGGGGTTTATTTATTTTTAGAAAAAAATATAAATAAAATAATAAAAATAGTCCACTTTTGCATTTTTAATTGCTTTAATTGTGAATTCGTAACGAAATAATTTTTAAATAATTTTAGGAGTTAATTAGTTTAATTTTAAAATATATTAGGACTTTATTTTAATTTTTTATATTTTTATAAAATCATGAACATAAATACAAATTGAAATTGAAATACAAAAAATAAATAAAGGAAATAAAGAAGAGAAAACAATGGGAAAGAAAAGTAGGCTTCTTTAATTGAAATGCAATTAGCCCAAAGAAATAAAAAATACTGTAACCCCCAGCCCAAAACCACGCCAGGCCAGGAAAGGAAGGAATTTTCAAAGGACACTGAAATCAGTTTCAGAGAGAGAAGCTCTCCCTTCTCTCTAACTTTCACCGCTTCATCTTCTTTGCTACCTCTGCGTATGTAAGTTAACGTGCCGAGGAGGCCATGGCGAGAGAAAGAGGCCGACCCAAGAAAGTTCTAGTGCCAATCTATGCAAACACCACTGTTCCAGTCCCAAAAACTGTTAACACTGTGCCAAAATCTATTAACACTGTTCCATTGCAGCACACTGGAGTTACTGTTTCATTGCCTCATGGAACTGTAGATTCGCAGTCATCTGGAGTTCCTGTGCTTCCAACAATAGTTGAGAAGGCAGATAACAACTCAGAGCTTCAATCTGTACCAGTGATAGTCCCGATGGTTCAAGAGAATAGGGATATCTACCACATGCAGTAATCTCCACAACCTGATGTACCAAAAGCCAATAGTGAGAAAGGATCAAAAATTGAAGCACCTAAAGGGTGGGCTAGCCTATTTCAGAGGAATCGCCTTGCTGCAAATGGTATGTCTCTGGAGTATATCCCCCTACACTCATTAATGGTAAGCCATTTGGTCAGCTGGTGAAGGATGAAGTTGGAAGAGGAAGAAGGAAAATGGAAATGTGCCCTAGTTGTTTTTGTCCTGGGCAATGGACCAGGGTACAATGCTATGAAAAGATTTATTAGCATACACTGGTCTCATGTGCCGGAGCCTGATTTATTCTATCATGATGAGGGTTACTATATAGTTAAATTTCCGACACTGGATGATGCCAAAGAAATTCTGTGTGGAGGACCATATTCGATTGCAAACAGGCCTATGATTTTGAAACAATGGTCGGCTGATTTCGATTTTAAAGATGCTTTTCCAGCAGAAATCCCCCTGTGGATTAAATTCCCCAATTTACCTATGTCCTGTTGGGGCAGTAGGTCACTGAGTAGAATTGCAAGTGTATTGGGGAAACCCATCTTTGAATGCACGACAAAGCAAAATAGAATCTCATATGCTCGTATGTTAATTGAGGTTAATGTATCAAAGCCACTACCAAGTGAGATTGAACTGATGGATCCCAATGGAAAGAGTTTTATGCAAGATGTGTCATATGATTGGAAACCAGCATATTGTGAGAAATGTCTTATGGTAGGACACAATTGTTTGACTAAAACTGCTCCCCCAAACCCCCCAATGAAGACTACAGTGGCACAGGAATGGAGAGTTAAGGCTCCAGCTCCGGTGGTACAGAGTAGCCAGGAAATCCAGCATCCAGACAATGCAAACCAATCAAGTCCTCAGGATGGTGTAGGTGAACATTTGAACAAGCAGAAGGGTGTTGCTACACAGATGTCCCCAGTCTTTAACATCACAAACTTTCCACCATTATCCCCTATTGTGATGTCTAATAGATTTGAAGTTGGAACAATGAGTTGGGCAGATCACCCCTTAGATGAAGGGGGAACCAGCTATGACCAATGAAGTGGTTGTTTTGGAATATAAGGGGCGTAAATAAAAGGTACAAACAGAAGGAAGCTAAAGAATACTTTAGAACCAATAAATTTGACCTTGTTGGTCTTGTAGAGACAAAGGTTAAACAAAAAAATACAGAAAGAATAGCTAGTTTTTTGTTGCCTAACTGGAGTATAGTAACTTACTACAATGGAGCAGTGAATGGTAGAATATGGATCCTATGGGATCCTACAAAAATCTTGATCTCTGGAGTACAGGAGGAGGCTCAACTCATCCATTGCATTGTCAGGAACCTTAGTGGTGGACTTCTCTGCTGCCTCACAGTGATATATGGCTTCAATGACAGTTATCAGAGGGGGGCAATGTGGAAGACTATTCAGAATCTGGCTACAGGTAAAACTAGTCCTTGGATAATTGCAGGAGATTTCAATGCCATATTGTCAAGTAATGATAGAAAATCATGCCAACCAGTTAAGGAAGGAGAGACTATGCAGTTTAACAATTGCATACAGCAAGCTGGCCTGGCTGAACTGCCATGGAAAGGGGATTTCTTTACCTGGAACAATAAGCAAAGTGAAAATGACAGAGTGTGCAGCAGATTAGATAGAGTGTTTGGTAACTATGAATGGATGATGAAATGGAGCCATGTACACACTGTTTATGGAGCTCCATTTATCTCGGATCATAATCCATGCTATTAACCATGACTGAAGATACCCATAGCAGGAAGGTACCATTTAGATTCTACAATGCATGGACTCAAAGTAAGGATTTCCATTCTTTGGTCAAAACTAACTGGAAAAGCACTGCTCAATGTACATTGCAAGGGGTGTGGAATAACCTCAAAGCTCTCAAGCCTGCCTTAAAGTCCCTAAATTGTAGAGAGTTTAAGGGCATTACACAGAAGATTGAGAACAGCAGAAAGGAACTGGAAGCTGTTCAAAACCAGATGGCCATGTCATATACAGATACCCTACAGCTGAGAGAAAAGGACCTGATGCAGCAATTGGAAAAATGGTCTTTGCTTGAAGAATCAGCACTGCAACAAAAATCTAGAGCGAGATGGATCTAGCTTGGAGATTTAAACAATAAATACTTCTCAGCAGTAATGAAGGAGAGAAACCAGTTTAAAAGGATTACTGAACTGACCACAGAAGGAGGAATGAAGATAACTAATCTAGCTGACCTACACAAGGAGATTACAGATTTTTATAAATCACTCATGGGTACAGCAGCCACTTCACTACCAGTAGTTAACAAAGTGTATATGAACAATGGACCTAGACTCTCACATTAGCAGAGGTTGGAACTATCAGCTGATATCAGTGACACAGAGATCCTAAACAGTTTGAAGGCAATTGGTAATGATAAAGCTCCAGGGATAGATGGATATAATGCTATGTTCTTTAAACACACTTGGCCTATTATAGGGCAGCAGGTACTCCAAGCAGTCAAGAATTTTTTTGCAACCAGCAAATTGCACAAACCTATAAACTGTGCTGCACTCACCCTAATTCCTAAGGTATCTAATCCTCAAACAGTCAAAGAGTTTCGACCAATAGCTTGCTGTTCAGTCCTTTACAAAATCATCTCCAAGTTGCTGGCCAACAGACTCCAGAAGGTCATGAGCAGTATTATCTGTAATGCACATGCAGGCTTTATCCCAGGAAGGAGAATAGCAGACAATGTCATCTTAGCACATGAACTAATAAAGCATTACTCTAGGTCACATATATCTCCCAGGTGTATGATCAAAATTGATTTGCAGAAGGCTTATGATTCAGTAGAGTGGTGCTACTTACAGCAGGTTATGGAAGCACTGGATTTCCCTACCAGATTTACAACATGGATCATGAAGTGTGTCCAAACTGTCAGCTATACAGTGGTGGTTAATGGGGAGACAACAGAGCCTTTTCAAGCAGCCAAAGGACTGAGACAAGGGGATCCCATTTCCCATTTTCTGTTTGCTATTGTGATGGAGTACCTTAGTAGGTCTCTGGCTGAATTGAGACAAACCAGAAATTTTGCTTTTCATCCTGGTTGTAAAAAACTGGGAATAACTCACTTAAGTTTTGCTGATGACTTGTTGCTGTTTGTCAAAGGAGAACCTCACTCTGTAAGTAATATGTTTACTTATTTCTCTCAGTTCACTGCAGCTTCTGGTATGACATCCAACTTGCATAAGAGTGTTGTCTATTTTGGAGGGGTGAAACCTCAGGATCAGCAGCATATTATTGATCTCCTGGGCTATGTACGTGGAGAACTTCCCTTTAAATATTTGGGAGTACCTTTGACTACCAAGAAACTGACTGTTTCGCAATGGCAACCACTGGTTGACAAAGTTTCTGCCAGGATTACATCCTGGACTGCTAGACACCTATCATATGCTGGCAGAATCCAGTTGGTACAATAAGTTATATTTGGGATTCAGGCTTACTGGGCACAACTATTCCTAATACCTTCCCAGATTATAAAACTGCTTGAGGCAATGTGCAGATCCTATATCTGGTCTGGATAAGTTAATGTGTCAAGAAAGGCATATGTGGCTTGGGAGAAAATCTGTATGCCAAAATCTGCTGGTGGATTGAACTTGACTAATCTATCACTGTGGAACAAGGCTGCTATTGCAAAACTCAGCTGGGATCTGGCACACAAGAAGGATGCTCTATGGGTGAAATGGATTCACACAGTCTATATCAAGCAGAAGCAATTGGAGACCATCACTATCCTTACACAGGCTAGTTGGATGGTCCGGAAGATCATTGAAGGCATTGAACTATTGCAGCAACATCAACTGTTGGATAAATCTGAATGTACTATAAGAAGAATCTACTTACAACAGATAGGAGAAGCACCAAGAGTCAGGTGGAAGAACTTAACAATGCAGAATGCTGCTCGACCTAAAGCAATCTTCAACCTATGGCTGCTCTTGCTAGATAGACTGCCCACCAAAGATAGGCTGATCAAATGGAACCTGGATGTGGCAGACACTTGTGTCATGTGTCAACAAGCTGTGGAATCCAGAGAACATTTATTCCTGGATTGCACTTATGCAGCCCAACTGAGAGACCACACATTGCAATGGATTGGAATTAAACAGCCTACTGGAAAAAACTGGCTCCAATTTGTCCAGTGGTTCATTGAGCAAGCTAAAGGCAAATCCCCTCGAGCTCATATAGTCAAAATGACATTGACAAAGATGTTTTATGTCTTATGGCTGGAAAGGAATGCGAGAATATTTGAAAACACCTATTGTAACAGTGACAAACTGCTTAGAAATATTGCTTATAATTGTAATGTTAGAGCTTCTCTAGGCTAAGAGTACTTCTGCAGCATTATCTACTATAATGCTAGGCTGTTAGACAGTATATGATAGCCTTTGTTTTCGTTTTGATAACCAGCTGAGTAATAAGCTGGGCTATGAATCTGTAAGGTTAACACTTTGATGATTAATACAAAGTTTAATTACCAAAAAAAAAAATCACGCCAGGCGCAATTGTTACCCAATGCAGGTCCGTCCAAGACGCCCGATACGTCGTCGTTTTGGTCAAGCAATCTGAGCCGTTCATCTCTTTAATCCAACGGCTCAGTTTGATCCTTCACTTTAATCAACAGTGTCCTAAATCTTTAGAAACCCTAGACACAAGTCACCTTCCATGTACAGTCTCTATAACGCCGCCATCGCCGCCGGAGAAAATGATACATTCTCCGATGGCTTCCAAATTCACACCCTTACACCGCCTCAACGCCCTCATAATAGATATACCATGATCTACCTTCGAATATTACTTGGCCTTCTCGAATCTTCAAAATTTTCACTGCCACCTCCGCCGCCCACGGTGGAGCCACCGTCAAATTCAACCAAAATAACACCCCTAATCCTCCCTTACCTCCTCATCCCAAATCCGTCATTGGTTTTCCTCAAATCATAACACAGCTCTTCGAATGTTGAATCAAAGTTCAGCCCAAAATGCGAATTCGTCCAAAACTCCCCAGATTCATACCATATAGTCTCTTAGGCTCCCTCATGTCGAATACCATACAAGAATCTTTCAAATCTTAAAGGAACTGGGCGAACTAAAAATCTAAGGTTCATGAGCTTCGAGTCTGTTCTAAAAGTCATGATTCAGTGAGTCTTCTCTTCTCATTTTTTTTATTATTTGAGTGTCGTTTAATTTGCTGCATGATTTTTAATTGATAATCTAGTTTTTCATTAATCTGATTCTATTTTTAACTTGGTTCAATATTTGTTTTCCGTCTGCTTGTAATTGTTTTTTATTCTTATTTTGTTTGATTTGTTTAAAATCTGTCTTAGTCTGTTAGGTGTTAGTATAATTCTCTTGATGCTTGTTCATTGCTATTATATGTGTTAGTTATTCCTGTTTAGGTATTGTTTGATTCTTGTGTTGTTAAGTGTTTAATTCGTTAGTTTTAATCAAATTCAGTCTGGTTTGGTTAGTCAGTAATTGCTATTGGTAATTCATTAGTTCTTTAATTATTAGCTTAATTGATTGGTTATAGCTGATAGAGTTAAATAATATTAGTAATTTCAAGGATGTCTTTAGGGGTGTTTTGGGTAGTTGATAATAGGATAGAATGTTGTGGCTAATACTAGAACCTTCTAAAATAGGTATTTAGTTGTAATTTCAGGGAAGTTAGTAGGCTTACTTGAGTAATAAATCAATAAGTGAGACAATAACTGAAATAAACTAGGGACTGAAAATAAAAATAGAAAATTGGAGGGCTGCCCTCATCTTTGCCTATAAAAGGGCATTACCATGCCTTAGCAAAAGAGTTTTGAGCTCACAAATTCCCCCAAAAAATAGCCTCTACAATTTTCAGCAGATCTGCAGTTTGAACTCAAAATTCAAAACACCCTAGATCTTAGTTCATCCTAATAGAAAACAAAAATATAAAAGCAGAAACTACAAAAAATCAAAAAATTGTTCCATTGAAAGTTTTCAGGTTGATTTTGAATTTAAGTGTTTAATTGGCATCATTTACTCTATAGCTTGGTTGGTGACGTTTTCTGGATGTTCCTGAATGCATTTCGAGTGAATTTGGGTTCAAGTGGGACTGTTTCAGGCTGTTTTATTATCTGGTGATTTCAGAAATGGTTCTGGTCTAGTTTTTAGTCTGTCTGGGTGTTTTTCGAGTCAATTTGAGGTCATTCAAGCTAGTTTGGTTGAGTTTGGGGTCTGTTGAAAGCTTCAAGGGTATTTTGGGTTCATTTTCCAATTTGTTTGGCCTATTTTGATGTTGTGACTTCCTCGAATCATTTCTGGACTGGTTTTGATAATACTCGTTGGGTTGTGAGCTTGATTCTAAATTGTTGCTTGACTATTGGCTCATCGCTGATTGATCCTCACTCATCTTGCACTCTATTTTTCCAGGTACCTCATTGTCTCGGATATTCTAAAGTTTCATTCAGTGTATTTGAACAATTATGAAATCAAATGAGGAAACATCACATGAATCCATCGCTGTATTTTGCTATTAGTGTAGCCTGCAGCTGTAAATTTCAATACGTATTGGTATCCATTAGGACTCCTGAAACATTGTCTTAAAATTAAACTAGAGAAACTTTGGACTATTGATCATATGATCATGCATTTGTACTGGACTATATAAGTGACTCAGATTTGAATCGTGATAGTTAGCTGCTTAGTTTCCAGATTTAAAATGACAATAAGAGTACCATAAGCAGGCACAATGGCACATGATCAGATTTGGTTGGTTGAACTAACGGCATAACAGCTTATCACTTCAATTAGTTAAGCTTCTATATAATTGCATGTGTAAGTTCACAATTTAAACAATTCAACTTGATTACTTGCTCTGAATCTAATTGTCATATGAACTAGAACTGGGTTCTTCGAGTCATTCTTGAGGTTTAGATAGTAAATGGTTTGGTCTGGTTAATGCATCTGCATAAAGCTGTCATACATTTAGCTGTGTAAAATTAGGCAAGAAATTAGAATTGAATCATTAATTATCACCTTGATTATAATAGTTTGAAACAATCCCATTGGCCATTGGGTCTCTTGGCAGTCGACTTTAGAGCGGTACAGGTTTCAAGGCCAAAATGAACGGCCCAGGCCTATGTCATATTTGCATATTCGTTTGGGCCTGGCCCATGTTTGCGATTAGTTCAATTTGTGCTGACCTAGATTATAATCCATTTACGCGGGCTGTCTGGAATTTGTGGATCTAAACGTAATAACTCTTAAACAATAATAATTAGTTAGGTTTGTTTTATATTTGTTAGAGACGAATTAAGTAGAAAAGTGTAGCTAGCTTTAGGACGCCCTTTAAATTTTAAACGAGATAGGCTCGCCCAAATACAAAAGACAAAATTACGGGACCCTTAACAATTATTGTATTAAGTTTTAAACTTCGGGATGGGGCGTTTGGCGAATTTCACGGTCTTCCCCAAAGATAGTAACGTGTTAGTTATCTTAGGTGCAACTTTTAATAAAATTATATTCTTAAACTCGGGTGTGCATTTTATGTGACCCAAATCAAATCCCAAAACGTTGAATAAAATGTGTTTAGGATTGCAGGTGCATTTCATGTGACGCGATCCAAAAACACGTTTTAAATTACATTCAACTTGCTTTAAAAATTAATAAAAGCGGTTAAAGTAAAAATTGGCACATAGGATTGTCATGTAATAAAATCAGTAAATAAGCTAAACACGATAGTTGAGTGACCGTGCTAGAACCACGGAACCCAGGAATGCCTAACACCTTCTCCCGAGTTAACAGAATTCCTTACTCCAATATTTGGTTCGCGGACTGTTAATAAATTCATATTTTCGTCTGTTCAGGATTCAACCGGTGACTTGGGACACCATTAATCTCCCAAGTGGTGACTCTGAATCTTAATAATAAAACTCTGTTCCGATTATCTTTTAATTGGAAAAACTCCTTTATGCCCTTGCGGGTGTAGCGAAAAAAGGAGGTCTGACAGTTACACCCTTTTTGTATTACCAAACTTCACTAAACCCTCTTAAATAAATAAAAAGATTTAGTAAAAAGCTTGTAAAAGGATTTTCCAATTAGAACGTGACAAAAATTGTATTCGAAAGGAAAAACTCACAGTCACCACCTAACATTTAATTTCGGTGTGTCAGGTCATCATTTTTTTTTCTAAAAATAATTATTTTACTTTTAAAAGACTTTGTACTCTAAAACTAAGTTTACACTAGAGATTTGGATAATGGGGTTCATTTAACTCAGGGAGAAGTTGTTAGGTACTCCCCAAGTCCCGTAACTAGTACGGTTGCATACTTGATCTAGTCGGCTTTTAAAATATTCAGTCGAGGTAAAAACACAAAAACAAAATAAACACACAAGAAGCTCGAGGTAGTTCCCACCTAATAAAAAAAGAAAAAATAAAAATAAAAATACTACGAGTCCTACTTTCTCCAAATACAAATACTTCGAGGCATACCCCGGATAAAATATATACTACATCCTTCGGGGCATTCCTCGCACGGAGGAAATGACCTGTTACCTCGAAATTAAAAGCAAACAAATAGAAAAGTTCTAAAATTGCCTACCCAAATGGTGTCGGCCTAAAGCATGCTCCTAGCGTTAAATTGGTATATTTTCATTTTTTTTATTTTTATCAAGCAGTTGCAATTTAAAAATTTCTGTATTCCCCGTGTTATTATTATTCAGATAAGAATCTTCATAATCATAAATTGGACTATTACTAGTATTAATATTGTTATAGCCTATCTCTACAAGGTGGGAGTGGAAATTATCCTTTATTTTGTCCTTTCTATTCACTCGGATTTCTTCCGTTTCATCGATTTTGTCCGGATCCCACCTTTCTTCCGAAAAAAGGTATATACCTAAATGAGAAATTTAGAACATTAAACAACTTCAACCTTACCTCATTCCACAACTTTTAGATCTAATTGCTATTATTAAATCACATCTTCCCAAAATGTTCTTTAAACTCAATAACTGGCAGTTTTATTTTCCAATTCAAAGTAAGCATGCGATTTGTATAACTGTGCGATTCTAATTGACTCGCAATCAGTTCAAGCAAACATACGAGCGGGCACATTCAAAATCATAGATAAAGAATCACAAAATTGAATCAAGCAAATAGTTAACATTAGAATGAGTAAACGATTGAAGTATTGAACCTTGTAGCGCGAAACGTTTCGATTAATCGAGAGAATGCAAGAACAATACCTCGAATCTACCGAATCCAATCGCAAAAATACAGCAGCAACAGAAATCGAACCGGAACCGCAGACGCCTGTGATGTGGACGAAGTTGGGGTTGGAATATTTGGCCTAGCATGCTCTAACGCCTGTTTATAAGCATTATAAACAGTTTGAGCATTCACTTTAATTGATGCTTGCGCATCAGATAGTGTAGCCATTTCTTCTTCATCAAGATCTAAAGCTTGATAAATAGTAGAATACCAAAAGTGAGGTCCTCCTAATTTCATAGTAGGATTTAGCATAGCACACACACCATATATAGGAGGGATTGGAAAAAAATATTTTTTAAACTTCTTTTTCATTTCTGTTATTGCATATTCATAAATTTCCCCTCCCTCGTTAAAATCAACAAATAAATTAGCAAGTGCGGCAATATATACTAAACAGTTAGAAATAGTTGGATAGTATTGGCCAGATAAAGCATTTGTAGCCACATGAAAATGTTCTAAAAAATCTAACAGAATTTTAACGTTAGTCCAATCTTGATTAGTTAATATGTCATTATCTTCCTCTCCACAATCCCGAGAATTATAAGTAGCGTTAATTGGGTTTTTATATTCGTACGCCACTACTAAACTTTCGTACATGTAGTTCCACCTAGTCGGGCAAGGTTTAGGTACCTTTCTTTCTCTAAGGCCATATTCGTCACATTTTTTAAAATATTCTCTAAGTCTACTTCTACGGTTTGAATAAAAAAGCCAATTAAGAGCGAATTTAACCTTTTCAATTTCTATGTTTAAAATTCTCATACCATCACCAACAATTAAATGATAAATATGACATATACATCTAACATGGAAAATATTTGTAAAAGCAGGATTAAGTGTTCTAGTTAAAATACATATTGCATTAGTGTTGCTACTAGCGTTATCCATGGAAATTGACATTATTTTATCACTAAAATAAAAATATCTACATACATCTGAAACAGTGCTAGCAATAAACTTATCCGTGTGCCGTGAATTAATAATTCTATATGCAATAATGCGTTTTTGCATTGTCCAGTCTTCGTCTATCCAATGACTGGTTACGGTTAGATAATCACAATCATTTCCACTTCTACCAATATCAGTTGTAATAGACATACGATTACTTATATGGGTAAATAAATAACGCAAGTATTGTTCATATTCATGCTTGTATTTATAAATGTCGGCCTTAACTGTGGCGTGAGGCCAACCTTTATATGTAGGATTAAATACTCTTCTAATATAATGAATCCAAGCAGGATTAGAAGAAAAAGAATAAGGCAAACACATAACAGTAATCATATTAGCTAGTTCTTCACGATCCTTATTTGGATCGTAATACAATATACCTCCGGTGACTGTGTTTATTCCTGGTTAAACTAGATTAGAACCAGTACTTGGGTTACTGTTGTTTCAGGACTTGTCCTCCCCTCTTGTTGCGCTTTCAATTGGATATATCTAGCCTTATCGCTATGGTGTAATTTTATATGTTTAACTAAACTACCTGTGCCGCTACGATCTCCAGTATACCTATGCACAAGTAATTTCCCACAAGATTTACACTTAGCCTTATTTTTTTCTCTTAGTTGAATAAAAAATTGCCAAACTAATGAAGTTTCTGAACGTTTAGGAGGTTGTCTACTAAAAGTGGGAGTTTGTACGGGTGGGTGTTCCGGTTCATTAGTAGCAGGACTTGTTGGTGTATCATCTAAATCCACCGGAGCTTGGGTTTCGTCATCATCATCATCCTCATTTCCCTCTAATATTGGTGCATTAGGATAAAGCATATTCATAATATCATCTATTCTATCACCGACTGCTACATCATGTAGAAAATCAACATCGCTAAATTGAAAACACGGGTGATTACTATCAAGTATTCTGAAGTTTTCATTAGTATTTCTAGGTTGGCTACTAGTTTCAACTTGTTTATCTTTTCTAGGTCGGGGAGCCGGGGGAGGGGTAGTATTTTGGCGACTACTTTCACCGGTTTTACTTTTTTCTTTTCCGAACATATTTTTCAATAAAAATGCCATATTAATTATAATTAAGCAAAATAACAACACACAAAAATATTCTAATCACGTAAGAGTTGAAACGAGTTTACCGGATTGACGAACAACTTCTTGAAAATTGACGTTGAAATCGAACACTTGAAAACTTCAATTCAACAACTTCACAATGTTTCATGAAATTGCAACAATAAATTAAGCACATGCACTAGAAAGATTGAAAGAGAGCTTGAGAGAGATTGAGATATATTGATGAATTGGTGAATTAAAATGAAAGAATGAGGGGATATTTATAGTTGAGAAATGGGAAATTGTGTAATTATATAAAGTTTGGGGTTAAATTAAAGTTTGGGGGGTTAAATGGCTATTTCTCAAAATTCCAAACAGCTAATTTTGAAAAAGAGCCGTTTGAAATTTTTTATAAATTTTTTTTTTTTTAAATACGGACCGTTGCGGAACCGGTTGGAACCGTTTGGAACCGGATGGAACCGCCTGAACCGGTCCGGTTCCATACGGGTCCAAACGGTTCAAATTTTTTTTAAAAAAAAAATTTTAAAAATTCCAAACGTTGCGGAACCGTTTGGAACCGGATGGAACCGCCTGAACCGGTCCGGTTCCGGCTCCGGTTCTGGCGGTTCCGGTTCTGCGGTTCTAGCGGGTGGAACCGCTCCATCACGATTCCGGGAAACCGCCAGACCCGGAACTGCGGAACCGGAACCGCCGGAACCGCGGTGGTTCCAGTTCCGAGCCGGACCACTTCGAGCCTTAACTCAAACGGCACCGGAAAGCTCAAACAGGAACAACGAACTGACTTTACAATTGCTTGACTGTTTATTTCAAAATTCGACCAAGAATGAACCTTTAACCGGAGAAACCTGTTGTGACCTCGAATAGAACCTCAAAGAACCTAATAAACTCGATGGATGCTTTCATGTTTCAGAAGAACTTGAAATTTCGAAATAGAAATCAGTAACCCGACCGATTTTTGCGTCTACGAGTGTGCTTGAGTTGACAATTTGAACCGATTTTCAAAGTGGCTTATGGAAAATGCCAAATTTCCGTCACTGTTTGCTTTCCTCACTTCAATTAATCCTTCTGCATATGTGCGTGTCTTTTTTGAAAGAAGGAGAGATTTAGCCGCTTTTAGCTTTTGAAATTTTGGAATTACCATTGTGTTCCCCCTCTTTGAATTGGGATCAAGATGCCATTTTTTTAGCTTAGGAGTCTTCGTTAGCTAGGTGTAGAAGAAGGGGTAATGGGTTGGGTTCTGTTGGGCTTGAGATTGGGTCAAAAGATCAAGAATTGACCTCTCTTATTAAAAATGTGATAAACTAAGCTAATAACTCACTCTTTCTTCTGAAAATGATATAAAATTTACAAAAATAAAAATATAAAATTAATCCTAATTAATTAAAATGAATAATATTATATTATGAAACTATTTTGGTATTTTTTTCAAGATTATGTAAAAATAAAATAGGTTCAAAATAGCATATGTTCCTAACAATATCTAATACGTGAATTAAATAGAGAAAGATGAGGCGATTTTTTTTATTTTTTAATTTTTTGATAAAAATAATGTAAAAGAGTCAAACTTAGCTGAAATAGCCATATTAGGCCTAAATTAAATATTTTTCACTAAAATGGGTGAAATTTCGGGGAGGGTCAAAAATCACATGTCTACAATCACTGCTAATCAATATCAGAACTTCAACTTACCCATACCTAGCTACTCTACCTAATGGTTACAAGTTAAGATGACACTGATTGGTGATGTAATTCTCAGTCATAGGTTCAGTCTTAGAAAGGTCCTTTTTGTCGCTAGTTTCAAATTCAATTTAAAATCAATTCATTCATTGACAGTCCAACTTGATTGTATTGTAATATTTACCAAGTTTGTTTGTATTCTTAGCTTCTACAGTGCCCTTCATTGAAGAGGCCACTGGATATTGGTAAGGCCAAGAATGTCCTGTGCTTTCACAATTCAAACAATTACAATACTGTCTCTACTTCTCCAAATTCATTGAGTGCATCATATCCATGTCTTACTAGTAATAAATATGAGGTATATTTTGCAGTCAACACATCTGTTTATTTTATTTTCCTCATTTAATAAGCCAGATTCTACAATTCCTAATGCATCTACTTTGGTTGTTCCATCTCACAGTAATGATGAGAGTAGTTCTCTTCCACATTTGCATCATTCTATAAATAATTCAAGCTATAAAAGTGATTCATATTTGTCTGATGCCTCCTCTACTACAAAGAATTTATTTGATCTCTTGTGGCATAACAGATTAGGACATGTACCTTTAGTCAAAATGAAAGGGATCTCTTCTATACCTGTTAATTTTGCATCTAAACAACCTTTTCTTTCCCTATTTTTCCAATGGCAAGATAAACTAGATTGGCTTTCCCAGAAAGAACAACATTGACTACTAAGATCATTATGTTATTACATATTCACCTATGGGTCCCTATCATATTACAACACACAACAAATATAATTACTCCATCACACTTGTGGATGATTACAGCAGGTCCACGTGGTCCACAACCTACACACTATCAAGGCCGTTTCTACCATGATAGAAAACCAATTCAACACTAGTATCAAAACTGTAAGAACTGATAATGGCCTTGAGTTCACCAACGTTGAAGCCACCTTATTTCTCCAATCAAAGGGCAATATATATAAAAAAAACACATGTCTATGTACACCACAATTAAATGGTGTGGTAGAAAGTAAATATAAATACCTGCTAGAAACAACCATGGCTTATCAATCTAAATTTCCCATGAAATATTGGGAGAATGTATCTTGACATATACCTATTTGATAAATAAATTATCCTCTTCATCACTCAAAGCTAAATGCTCATTTGAACTACTGTACATGAAGAAACAAAGTTATTCCCATATTAGAAGTTTTCGGTATTTATATTTTTCTACTACTCTAAAAAACCACAAAGATAAATTTGAACAAAATCTATTTCCCATATTTTTGTGGGATATCCCTTTGGGATAAAAGGGTACAAGGTGCTAAATCTGGTCATAAAGAAAATAAGTGTTTCAAGAGATGTAGTGTTCTATGAAAATGTATTCCCATTGCCCTGTTTTCTAGTCCTAATAAGGTATTCCCTTCATTTCCTCAAATGAAGTCACATCTATCATATAAATTCTTTCCCGCCAATGATATAGGGAACATTCCACGCTTAGTGAATAAATATCACCATGAAGTGTCACTAGGGACTTTTTCTAGGGATGAACAACGGTCTAAATCAGACCTAATATCACCTCAACCCATTTATTTTGATGATAACTCAACATTTTCTCAGTTACCCTTGAGTAGTCAGACACCAGGAGCCTTTCCTGTTGCTGATAGTCCAACTAACTCAAGATCAAAGTATTTTAGTTTCATATCAGAGTAGACCTCTTAGAATCTTGAAAATTTCTATTTACCTTAAAGACTATGAGTATACAATTCCTAAACTATAGCATACTTACCAAAATTGGTCCTCCTCTTCAAATGACAACTAAAGGGCACAATCATTTCTTTTACCACCTCTATGCACAGACTTCATCATAATCACTTCAATGCTTTAAATTCCACCAGTTAGCATTTGATGGAAGCTGCCTCACATGAATGTGAACTAGTTCATATGAGGAAGTTGATGTGAAGCCTGCTTGGCAAGCAACAATGAATCATGAATTTCTAATCACTATATGCAAATAAGACTTGGGATTTAGTCCCTTTTCCAATTGGGAAGAAGGCAATAGGGTGTAGATAGGTATATAAAATCAAGCATAAAGCAGATGGAAGCATAGAAAGGTTTAAAGAAAGATTTGTGGTTAAGGGTTACATACAATAAGATGGGATATACTATACATAGACCTTCTCACCAGTAGTAAAAATAACAACTGTGAGAGCCTTGATAGCAACAATAGTCAAGAAAGGATGACAGATTCTTCTGTTCAATGTCAACAATGCATTCCTCCATGGAGACTTCCATAAAGAAGTGTACATGGAGGTACAACCAGGGCTGGTTGTGAAGAGACTAGGTTTTAGTGTGGTAATTAAACAAGTCCTTGTATGGACTTAAGCAAACAAGCAAACAGTGGTATGAGAAATTAACTGAAGCACTATATTATAGGGGTATACTTACTCAATGCTTGATTACTCTCTATTATATAAGAAGACTGAAGGATCAGTAGTGTTTGTGGATGTCTATGTAGATGATGTTCTTGTCACAAGCCCCCACATGCAAGAAATTGAGTCCTTGAAAAACTTCCTGCACAACACATTCAAGATAAAAGTCCTGGGGATGCTTCAATACTTCCTAGGCTTAAAGGTTAAATGCACAGACATAGGAGCTTT
The DNA here is from genome assembly GCA_034376525.1 of Nicotiana benthamiana. NCBI lineage: Eukaryota > Viridiplantae > Streptophyta > Magnoliopsida > Solanales > Solanaceae > Nicotiana > Nicotiana benthamiana. Next base: position 122,984,066 of record CM067325.1, read on the forward strand.
GATGTCACAAAAGAAGTTCACTATGGGTCTTTTGAAAGAGTTTGGCTGTATAGATTTTCCTCCTATGACTTCTCTTCTTGATTCGTTTATGAAATTAAAAGATGATGAATGATCCCCATAAACAGATCCTTCCTATTACAGGAAGTTGATTGGAAAGCTTAACTTTCTCACTAATACTATGCTAGACATTGCTTATATTGCAACATCTCAGTTGGTTCATGTAAAGCCCCAGGGAGCCACATTTAAAGATTGCGTATCATGTACTAAGGTACTTAAAAGGTGAACCAACCTTGGGAATTTTCCTTATTAATGATGCAGATTACAGAGTGAAAGCCTTCTTGATGCATATTGGGCTACTTGTAACAATCTAGAATATCAGTCAGTGGCTACATAATATTACTTGGGGACAACCTCATCAGTTGGAAATCTAAGAAGCAGTCCACCATTTCCTTATCCTCTGCAGAAGCTGAGTATAGATCAGCTAGGATAGTTGTTGGAGAACTTGTCTGGCTGGCCAGGCTTCTTACTGAGCTCACTGTTCCTCTATCCTTACCAATTCCCATATTCTGCGACAGTCAAGCTGCCCTACACATAGCAAGGAATATCGTGTTCAACGAGCGTATGAAGCATATTGAAGTGGACTGCCATTTTATGTGAGACCAGTTGCAGGAAGGATTGATTACCCTACACCATATTTCTACTAATAACCAATTAGCTGGTATTTTCACCAAGTCTTTAACAGGAATCAAACATTCCACACTTCTTGGCAAGTTGGCAGTGAACCCCTCACCTCCAACTTGGGGGGGGGGGGGGGGGGAGCGTGTTGAGATTACTCATTGTGTTATATTTATTCTTTTATTCGTTACTTGTAAAATAGTTACAATAGTTAGTGGAATTATTTAGTGAGTTTCCATTAGTTAGTAAGCTAGTCTAGATGTTAGTATATTCTATACTAATTGTATCTTTTCATTTTGAGTTGTTGAAATGAAGAGCTCAGCTTTCTTTCTAGAATTTTCACTTATGCTCCCTTCCTATCTGTATATTCTATGATTCCTCCATTGGAGCTTCCATTGAGCTCGTGTTTTTTCCATTGATTTTACAATTTTACATTCACAACCACACTTGATTCTCTCTAACGTTCACCTAAAATGATATACTAATATTGAGACATACAATGAAGCTGGTGTCAAAGTTTAAATGAACTATATGACACAACTAATACTTGTAGGTCTTATTGTACATATGATTAAATCAATCATTAATCTTCTAGCCTGAAAAAGACATAATATCAAATCCCTAAACGCGTATTTCTTTTTATGGGTTGGAAACTGACTTAGAAATAATAGTAATTCCACATTAAATGTTGTTGTATCTTGTAAGTATGGGTATAGCGATAAGATAGGTTGACTGCTTATCTTTGATTATTCAAACAGTTTCTTTATACTAATAATTTTTTCTTTACTTTGAAATTAAACTAGGAAAAAAGAAAAGTAGCTAAAAGGTGTTAGAAATTATAATACTATTGAAATCGCAGGGTCGAAGTTGACATAGAAAACATCAGTCGTGACTCCGAGGGAGACCGGCAAATGGCATCCAAAGAGGAAGCCGAAAGTTTTGGCAAATTCGAGGGACTCCAACAGCAGCGTGCGGAGGATTTAACTTACATGGCGCAGGAGGTAGACGGAGTGAATGCCATGCAACAAACTATTGACGACTTGACAGATAAGCTTAATGCTGTCAATGCTGCTTTACAGGGCCTGCTTCGAGGCGGTGGAAACCAAATCGGGGGCGCTGTGAACCCCGCTTCCATGACACAAAAAATGAAAATTCTTGAGCCAAAGCCATACAGTTGGGCTAGGAATCCAAGGAAGTGGAGAACTTCATCTTTGACGTCGAACAATATTTTGATGCTTTTGGGGGCCTAGAAGAAGCTAAGAAGGTAGCAACTGCTGCCATTTATCTTCAGGGTGATGCTAAACTCTGATGGCGGGTGAAGTATGAAGCCATTAGGCCAGTGAAGATACTCTCGAGACATGGCCAGAATTGAAGGCAGCCATACGCCTACAGTTCTTCCTAAAAAATGTTGAATATAATGCAAGGAGAAAGCCACGGGAGCTCCGCCAGAACAAATCAGCGTGGGACTACGTTTGAGAATTCCGCGCTCATGCTAAGATTACGCGAAATGGGGGACAAAGACAAGCTCTTCACTTTCCTGGAAGGGTTGAAACCTTATGCCTGTGTGGAGCTGCAAAGATAAAGAGTAGATACCCTTCTCAAGGTGATCCAAGCAGCTGAATTCCTTGTGGACTATCAAATGGAAGCTCGAAAGGACATGCCTCAGCCGCCTGCCCGAGTGGGATTCAAAGGGGGCCAGCCTAGCAAAAGTGGGGGAGATCAGAACTCAAACAAATCTAGAGCTCCTTCCTCCAACAGTAATTGTGTTGTGTCAAACAATAATGGCTGGGGGAAAAAGCCTCCTTCAGGATGCCGTCATTGCGGTGGACCACATTGGAATTATGAGTGCCCACATGCATAGATGAATGCCCATCAGGCAATTGATGATGGGACTGATGACGACTCAGACGATGCGGACCAGACTGAACTAGTAGGTGCATTCAACGCAATTGTTGGTTCCATTTCTGAGCATTAGCGAAGACTAGTACTGGTATCCGTAAGAAGAAAGACCCACGTCCAGTCACCAAGAAAAGGAAAAAGAAGGCTAATTAAGAGACTTCACCTAAACAATAGAGGACCTTAATGTTCATTGAGATGAAGGTGAATGGCAAGCCCATTCGGTAAATGATAGACACAGGTGCTACTTACAACTACTTAGCCTTGACATAGTTGTAGGGAAAGGTAAAGGTAGTGTCAAGTCTATCAACTCACCTCCCTAGCCAATGGGTGGAATAGCTAAAGAAGTACCGGTGAAGCTTGGCCATTACGAAGGAAAATTCAACTTGTGAGTAGTGATCATAGATGACTTTGAGCTGATATTTGGGCTGGAATTCCTAAGCCGGACCAACACTATGCATGTACCATTTACAGACATGCTACTGATGATGGGAACCAATAAAGCCAAGCCTTACATCATTACGTGCTTGCGCATGAAGATAGCCGTTGAGAACATTTCGGCCTTGAAGATGAAGAAAGGGGTAAAAGGAATGAACCTACGTTCCTGGCAACCCTCTGCATTGAAGATATAGAGCACTCCTCGGGTCCCATTCCTTAACCCGTGAAGAAGTTACTACTAGAGTTTGAAGATGTCATTCCACAAGACATGCCAAAGCGGCTCCGGCCTAGGCGCACTGTGGACTATGAAATTGAGTTGGTGCCAGATGCGAAACCACCTGCTCGAGTTCCCTACAGAATGTCACAACCCAAACTCACCGAGCTTCAGAGGTAATTGACGAAAAATGCTAGATACAGGGATTATTGTACCCTCAAAGTCCCCATATGGGTCCCATATTATATTCCAAAAGAAATATGATGGCAGCCTGCAACTCTGTGTGGATTATCGAGCTCTAAACAAAATCATCATGAAGAACAAGTACCCTATTCCTTTAACGGAAGACTTGTTCGATAGACTGGGTGGTGCGACGGTGTTCACCAAGATAGACCTCAAGACATGTTACTGTCAAGTTCGGATCATGGAGGGTGATGAACACAAGACGACCCGTGTAACAAGATATGGGTCGTACGACTTTCTAGTCATGTCGTTCGGCTTGACTAATGCTCCAGATACGTTTTGCACTCCGATGAACCAAGTCCTCTGACAGTACATTGACGAATCCGTGGTGGTATACTTGGATGACATTGTGGTATATAGCCAAACATTGGAAGTACACCTAGTGCATTTGCGGAAGGTCCTAGCTCATTTGCAGGAACATGAACAGTATGCGAAGCTATCCAAATGCTCATTTACTTAGAAGCAAATTACCTTCCTCGGACATGTCATCGAGGAAGGGCGCATCAAGATGGACCAACAGAAGATTCAGGTAATTACAGATTGGCCACCACCTAAGGGTGTCCACGCCTTGAGGGCATTCCTTGGCCTATGAAACTTCTACCGGCAGTTTGTGAAGAACTACTCCCTTATCGCAGTACCATTGACAGAACTCCTCAAGAAGGTCACACCTTAGGATTGGGGCCCAAGGAGAGCAGAAGCCTTCAATGCATTAAAAGCGTCTATGTCTAGTAGCCCTGTCTTGGCTATTCCCGATTTGGCCAAGCCGTTCGAAGTACAAACGGATGCATCTGACTATGCCCTTGGTGGAGTCTTGCTATAAAAGGGCATCCTGTAGCATATGAGAGTCGGAAGCTGAAGAATGCAGAGCGCCGCTATGCTGCCCATGTGAAAGAATTATTGGTTGTTGTCCATTGCTTGAGCCTTTGGAGTACTATCTGCTGGGAACCCCGTTCGTGGTCAAGACAGACAACACAGCTATCAACCATTTCATGACCAAATCGAAGCTGAATGGTCGACAAGCTAGGTGGCAGGAACTCCTAGCTGAATTCCTCTTCAACCTGGAGTATCGCAGTGGAAAGACCAACCATGTTGCTGATGCATTCAGTCGGAGAGCTGCTCTAGCATCAATGTGCCTACTCGCCACCCTAAAGGGGAGCGAAGTAATTACCTCCATCAAGGATCAGATATAGGATGTACTCACCAAAGATCCTGCTGCTTAGTATTTGGTTGATTTGTTTTGACAGGGCAAGACTCGCCAGTTCTACATGGAAGATGGTTTTATGAAAGTCAAAGCGAATCGATTTTATGTTTCGGAAGGAGCAGATATGCGGAGGACTCTTCTAGCGAAATGTCATGATACTCTGTGGGCCGGCCATCCCGGTGAAGAATGCACCATGGAGTTACTTCGTCGTGCCTATTATTGGCCTCAAATGGTCGATGATGTAGCTTAGTATATGAAGACTTGTCTAGTATTCCAGAAGGATAAGTCGGACTGCTTGACACAAGCAGAACTCTTGGAACCACTACTTGTTTCAAAAAGACCTTAGGAAAGCGTTTTACCTAGATTTCATCACTGGATTACCCAAGGTCGGAGATCTCACCATTACTTGTTTGTGGTGGACCGGTTTTCCAAGTATCCCTCACCAGCGCCCAGTTGTAGGGAGATGCCAATAGCGCTGCGCGCGCAGACAATGTCGCGCGCGCCGACGTGATGCCAAAGGCGCTGCTGCTGACAACATACTTGTTTCTCCTTCGAAAAAAACTAAATCCTTTTCATTGTAAATATAAAGTAGTTTTATTTCAAGTACTTCCATTATGTTTCTCTAGTTTATTGAAGTCTAGTCTTGTAGCTTTGGATTATTTTTATTAAGCATTATTAGGAGGGATCAAGTAACAATTCTCTGTACTGGTGTCTCTCCCCCTCGACATTGCCTTGCTTTTCTGTAATAACTTTCATTAATGCAATCAAGCTTTATTTCATTTTCAATTCTCATTTATGTTATCTCAATTGCTCTTGACATTGGTTTTTTCGTACGGTACTAACAATCTAGTCTAGCATACGGAGGGGACCTCAGTTGGTTGATAGTGACTGCATTAACATCAGTTGCTTAACCTTACGTCGTCCTTCCAAGGAATCTCAGGAAGGCACCGCATAATATTACTCATGGCACCTCGGACATGCTAAAAATACAAAAGGGTTTTTGAAGGTAAAATAAAGATGTGTTTTGATAAGTTTGCATCTTAATTGTAATTTACTCTATTTATTTTAGGTTACTAATTCATATTAACTTGAGTTAACTTGCAATTATCTTTTAAATAATTTAAGGAGTCATTTGGTTAGAAGGAGTTGGGTGTTATCCCAATATAAAATTCGGGATTTATTTTATCTAGCATTTGGTTGTAGGTATTACTCAAATCATGTAATACCGACAACCAAATATGAGGCGGGATTGTAATCCTGGTTACTCAAAACAATTGGGATTAATTATTCATATAGAAGGTGGAATTATAGCGCCCCATATCTACTTCCTCAGTAAAGAAGAAGATATTTATTTAATACCTTTTTATCTTTCTTATTTTGATGTAACAATTTAGGAAAGACCCATAAAGAAAGAAAGAGAGAGCTCAAAGAGCAACTGCAACGTAAGAACGGATAATAGCAACAGATATGTCGCTTTTTGTTTCGCTCTATTTTCTAAGGTAACCCTGACTCCGAGAATTCCGAGAAGACCGTACTCATGTATAACTAATTCAATAGGACCGGTTGTTATAATTCCATAGAATAACCTTATATATGGAAAATGACATGTAAAGTGAGTGATTTGGTTCCAAGAAAGGCTTAACTCCTAAAATTCAACCGTTACACCTACTATGATTTCCTTAAAAAGTAACCAAGTCTTAAGCTGATCAGAGAATCAACCCATATATGGAATATTACGGTATCACCGATGAATAAGAATATAACGTACTCGATTTGGCTAACTTAAGGAAGAACTGCTCCCACCCGTCCACACCAGAAAAAAGAAAATTTTAGTCTAGGATAGTCTATGTATCGTGATGTGAATTATATTAACATTAAATCAAGAAATTTAATTTTAGCAATCAAAAAATCAAAACTTAAAATGCATTTCACTTAACCATAATCATTACACAAACATTACTTGTTTCCAGTGAGCATAAAGTTTTGGAGGTAAATCAGGCTCTAATATCGAAAATATAGTAAATAACGCAACATTAATAAATAGGAGTACTCTTTTCATTTTTATTTTCTATTTTGAATTAAATAAATTAGAACAAAGAAAACTGGACACTAGGGGTGTACATAGGCTGGATTGGTTTGGATTTTACAATTACCAAACCAAACCAATTGTGTCGGATTATTAAATCTAAAGATTAAACCAAACCAATAAATCTCGGGTTTTTCACCATCGGTTTTCTCGGGTTTCGGGTTATTCGGGTTTTTCGGATTTTTTTCCGTTAAAATCTTCCTAGAACAAAACATATAACGTATGCTCAAAATATTTCTTTAATCCAAGTAAGATACAACTATATAAAGTATTTTTCAAGAAAATAATACAAAATATGAGATGTGTCATGACATTATCCTAAAACATTCAACAATAAAATTATGTAATATAAATATTGCTAAATTTAAAAGTCATAATAAAAATAAACATAATCTAAAAGTACTAAGTTATGCTAAAATAAGTAGACTAATAAGGAAGTATTAATTATATGACTAAAAGCTAAAGCAAAATAAAAATAGGTTATGCATTTTTATCTAAATTATTGCAAAACAAAATAGATATCCAATACTTTCTCGTTTGTAATATTGAATTGAATGTCTTTTGTTAGCATTAGTATTGGTTGTTAGCATTATTTAATTTACTAATATTAGTGGCTATAAAACTTATTGGAGCATTCAAAAGTTCTAAGTCCAACCTTGAAATAATACCTGAAAAGATAAAATTTTAAAATTTTTTAAGAAATATTTATAAATTACCTTACAATAAGTATATTTATATATTAAATATATCAAAAACTTCTATATATCTAATGTCGGGTTGGCTTGGTTTCGATAGATTTTCTTTAGTTAAAACCAAACCAAACTAATTATGCTCGGATTTTCTTTTCCAACACCAAATCAAGTCCAACCAAAACCATAGTCAGATTTTTTTTCTCGGTTTGACTCGGATTATCGGGTTGGTGCGGTTTGTCGGTTTTCTTTGTACACCCCTACTGGACACCCTTGTATTTCTTTTCATATTTATTGTAATCAATAAATCAAAACTTCTATACCTCAAATGATCAATATATTACTATAATGTTGACGTTTACATCCATATTATTTGAAATGGGACATAACATATAGAGATAGACCTTTAATTTCCTTTTATTTGTTTTCTAATATGACGTAAAGCCATCCCAATTAATCGTCCAAACACATACGATCATGAATATTTTGGCTTGAAATAGAAATCCGTGTGTTCATTAAGGCATCCTGAAGTGATAGTTCCATTTCTTATAGAGTTTTTTTTTTTTTTTTTTTGTGTGTGGGTGGGAAGCGGGGGGGGGGGTGTTTTAACTTGGCCTAAGAAGTATCAACATATGTGATCCTATACCACTTCATAATCACTATAAAGTAATTAGTCCAAAGGTTTTATAGTGTCTACTAATCACCCTATAATGAAACAAGTACAGGATGAGGGAAAATTTTATTTTGTGTCCCATACAACTTACATTAGTTGTATGAGGCAACTTTTTGTCTTACAATTTTGTGGACCCCGAATTATGTGAACCCAAAAGTATAAGATTGGGATCCATAATTTTGTGAAATAAAAAAGAATTTCCTACAACTAATATCAACTGTATATATGAGACACAAAATAAAACTTCTCTGGGGCGAGGGTTTTGGAAACTACGTACGTCTCTGTCAATCCTTTTTTAAACATCACACAATTGATAAACCATCGCGTTTTTTCATTAATTCTAATCAGACATGTGGAAAGCTCGTTATATGTGCCTATATATATGTAGGCATAGCTTGAGATAGAAAACATAAATACTTGAAACAGTGGGAGAGTATTTGAGAGTGGTGCAAATATGAGAGTGATTCTAGCTGTGACTGTAGCTAATTATCTCTACAAAGCTAGTCATCTGCGACCTGCTTCAGGATGGGGTCATCCATTCTTAACCTACATGATTAGGGTATTATGTCTTACTTCTCAAGTTTGTTCTGCGTCTTTCTTCGTCAGCTTTCTGTAATTATTTTGAGTACCATCTTTTTATTGGCACATTTTTTGCTCTACTCTAGTGTGTGTCCGCTATATAGCTGCTTGTTTTTGCAATGCAATTGATCATATTGACTAGTTGAGGCGTCACGAGTGCTCTTGGATAAGCATGCCTATACCCCTACGGATTAGCTCAACCATACGACGGGGTACCACAAATTTCAATGCTATCAGGACAGTGAGTCATATTTTTGGTCAACTTATTTATTTTCGTTATAACTTATGTTTAATACTTTCACTAATAGATATGCTTGTTTCTGTTTGTAATATTTGTCTAGTGTGAAGGGTGTGGTAATATTGGAACAGTCCGAATTCTACAAACAATGGGGACACCGATAGTCCGACGACAAGTACCTATGCCTGTAATGGTGCTAGAAGTGATGGGGCTTGCACTTGACGACACATTTGTGGATTTCGCCTTTAACTGAACCATTCTTGGCAGGATTGATGGGCGGTGAGAACGTATACCTCCCTTTGCACTTCGTAGTGGCAGCTACGTGGTGTCAATGGACGAATCTCTTCTTGCTCATGATGAGTACCCTCCGTCAGTGGTTGATGTGGAAGGTTTCTACATGCCAACGTATTAATTAGTTTATACTATTATTAATCATATACTTGAAGGTCTTGTATATTGTACACCAAAAATCTCTATGAATATTTATGGCAAATTATACTTATATGTTAATATTAGAAGTTCTTGTACAGCACAGCACACGATTAGGCCAGGAATTTTACGGAATTAAATAATTATAAATTAGAAGAATTATACTTTTGATCGAATATGTGGTTACCTACTTACCTTGGCAAAATACTGTATTTTACATGCTTGACTTAAACATCTTACTGTTCCATCAACAGCATTAAATATTTCTTAAGTTTGGACTTTGGACGATATCCGCTCTTTAGCTAGGGGTGTTCATCGGGCGGATTGGGCGTCTTTTACTCTTAACGGTTTGGCTTAACGGTTATCGGCTTTTAAATGTATTAATCCGTTAGCCACCCGATAAGATATCGGGCGGATTGGTATCGGATTAGCTTTTATAGGGCGGTTAATGGGCAGTTTATCGGCCTAACATACATGTTCACTAAATATCTCTTATTCTCCTCGTCTTAGAAACAATGAATTGCCATAAAAAATAATATTTTAGAGGCAATATGATGTAGCTAATGAAACAATCGCCATCAGCATGTAGATTATAAAATAGATAAATTCACTACTAGTTCAGTATCGAGAAAAATAAAACAGAACTTATCTTCTGTTAGAGGCCACACTACATGTGTACTCATAAGCTTCGGATATAACCAAAAAAATCTGTCGCGCAAATTTCCATTCAGCTCCCACAATGAACTTTTAAAAACTGAAGTGCTCTGGTAAATTCTACTCTCTACACTCCTCTTCTATAAATAACTATCGTTCTCCATTTTCCACAAGCAATCATCCAAAATGCACAAATTTATTTCATGGGGTGTCGTTCCTCTAGTCATAACCAACCTTTCAATTCTTCTTTTTCCATGACACACATAGAACCATATATGTATTGGACAACTCAATTCTATCACTAAATTTTATATATATATATATATATATATATATATATATATATATATATATATATATATATATATATATATATATATATATATATATATATATATATATATATATTGTATTCTTAAGGGGTTAACGGATTAGCCGTTAAGAAAATTGAATAATCCATCCCCAAACCGATAAGCCGTTAATAAAAAAAATTCAATCCGTTCCCCATCCATTAAGCCGTTACCAATAAGCCGTTAAGCTTCGGTTTGGATCGGTTTTCGGTTTCGGATCGGTTTTGAACACCCCTATCTTTAGCAATATCTTTTTCAGTGAATTACAAGACTATATAGTCTAGGTTGTATTCGCTTGTTCAAATCGTATGGATAGTTTAACCATCCTTAAGGAAAATTGTTAAGACCATTATAGTACTCTTATAAGATTATGACTAATAATGGCGACATAATCCTTCCAAAATGTGCTGTATGTTTGAAGCAAAAATTTGACATCCCATCAACTTAAAGCAAGATTTCAATTCTATTTTCTCAAGGAGGGTAGTTTAGAAAGAAGATTTTCTAACATTCGATTGATCAGCAAACTGCAACAGGTTATGCCCAATCCTTTCAGTAGTTTGAAAGCAGTAACATCAAATTTAACTTGCTTCTTACTTTATTTGATTTATAGACTTGAGGATAATTGCTTTTATCTGAATCTTCTATGCCTCTGGCCGGGGTTTCTCATTTAATTGAGATAAAATAATATTGTTAAGTTGGGGAATATACATCTATCAAAAGATGTTTTACTCACTGACACCCCAAAATTGTACTTCTAAAACGTATACAATCCACCAGAGAAAGCTCATTCAAACCAGTTACAGTCTCTCCAAATAGTCTTTTTTAATCTTGGGATAATCTGGTTAAGAAATAAGAGGCAAAAAGAGAGAAAATAGAGTTGTGTAAAAATAAGCAAATCAAGCCAGATAAGATTAATTTTCAACCTAAGACCAATAAGCTTATAACGTCAGCGTTCTACCATCTCAGTTTGAAACAAATGGTTGAGACTTGCCGTGGAGAAGAAGGATTCCCATACTGTCTAGTGGAGCTCTCAACTTCAACTTTTTTAAGATAGTGCCTCCAACATTTGATGCATCTATAGTCACAGCAGGGAGGAACAATCCCTCTTTCTATTAGTTTCTCCCTTAAGAACTGTAATTGCATACCAAAAGCAGAACAAGAATGGTAAATTAAGCATTAAGATTTAATTTTACAATAAGAAACAAAGAAACCATATAAGCAAAGACAGAAAAATCACATTCACCTGTATAAATTCGTCATTGTGCTCCCAGGTTCTGTCAACTGATAAGTCTCTGGATGACAAGTCCAAAGCAAACCATCTAGCAGAGTTTCGAAATCTAGAGACTGCATAACTTGCTGTATCTTCAAATGCTTGACAACAGATAACGGGCAGGATGATGTTCCATTCAGTTCTTCCGCGATAAATGTGTTCTTGATAATCAACAGAAAATGAACGAAAAAGATAATCAAATGTAACGAAAAATAAACATTAACCAAATAAACTGAAAATAGAGTGCAGACTTACAGTCGTTGAACTTATAGACAAAACTAGTACGTTCAGTTGTTCAAATTAGATAGGTATGCCCTCAAATTTTGAAACCAACTTGTGCTGAGATGATCAACAACAACAACAACAACTACGGGTATGGGGAGGGTAATATGTAGACAAGCCTTACCCCTACCCGAAAGGGCAGAGAGGCTATTTCCAATCGACCCCCGGCTCATAGAATAAAAGGAAAAACAGCAGTAAAACAGAAACAAAGATAAACAAAAACAATAAAGCATTAGTAACTCCAGCAGAAATAGCGTAAATAACGTAAATACTTATCTAAACATACGAGACATAAATACAATCGCATGCAATAACATCATACAGTAGCTATCATAACTAACATCCATAGGTGGGACATAAGCTAAAACACAAATCATCTATGGGTAACCCTGCTGACCCATACCCAACCCCGGATGAGGCGTACGAAAAGCTCTAGAAGCCCCTATCCTACAACCCTGATTCTAGCCCTCCAGACTTTCCTATCAAGGGTCATGTCCTCGGAAACCTGCATTCTAGTCATGTCCTGCCTAATCACCTCTCCCCAATACTTCTTAGGCCTCCCTATGCCTCGCCGCCCGCCAACAATCTCCAGCCGCTCGCAGCTCCTCACCGGGGCATCGGGACTTCTCCTCCGCACATGCCCGAACCACCTCAGCCTCGCTTCTCGCATCTTCTCATCCACCGGAGCCACCCCCACCTTCTCTCGAATAACTTCATTCTTAATCTTATCTAGTCTGGTGTGTCCGCACATCCACCTAAGCATCCTCATCTCCGCAACCTTCATTCTCTGAACATGAGAGTTCTTCACGGGCCAGCACTCAGCCCCATACAACATCGCAGGTCTAACCACGGCTCTATAGAATTTCCCCTTGAGTTTGTGTGGAACTTTCTTGTCACACAGGACTCCTGATGCAAGTCTCCATTTTGACCACCCCGCTCCTATACGATGAGTGACGTCCCCGTCAATCTCTTCGTCCCCCTGAATCACAGACCCAAGATATCGGACACTGTCCCTCTTGGCGATGGCCTGAGAACCAATCACCACGTCCCTGCCTACTTCGCTCGGCTCGGCACTAAACTTGCACTCCAGGTACTCTGTCTTAGATCTGCTTATTTTGATCACTGGGTGTTAATTTGAGATAAGATTCCTGTAAAGAAGATGTTGTCAAAGAGAATATGACAGGCAATTTAGGAGCTCCATATTCAAAACGGAGCAGCTTTGGGGTGTCTATCTCAACTTCCATCAGACTCTTGTAAGAACAGAATGTCACTGTCTAAGCACACAACTCGAGAATTTAAGCCTCGTCAACTTAAAACAAAAGTTCAATTCTAATTTCTCAAGAATGGGTAGTTCAGAAACAAGATTTTCTACCATTTGGTCAGTAATTTGCTCATATGTCATGATCAATTCTTTCAAAAGTTTGAAAGCAGCCACATCAAACTTTAACCCGTCGTTACATCCTCTGTAATACAGACTTCGAAGGTTTACAGCTTGAATCACAATACTTGCATATGTTATCTCATTCGCTTGATGCAAGGTAAGCTTCAGAAGATTCGGGAGATCAGATATCAATAGATGTTTTACTCCCTGACACCTGATAAGACTTTTAAGTCTTCTACCGCAGGACAAGCAGAGAAAATTTCCAAGATTATCCGCTCCTCCAAAAACACATCAGTAAGAGACAGTTCCCTCAATTTAGTAAGCTTTATATGATCAACAAATAGAGGCCACTTGAGCTTAAAGCCTCCCAATCTCAGAACGACCAGCGATTTAGCTGTAAATGCTGTACCTGGCAAAATATATAAATCTTTTTCATCTTGAGAATTAATATACCAATCTTTTTGTTGGTACTTAACATGAAAGTCTAATTCTTTGATGCAGTTATTGGTGGCCAATCCTATCCATTCATCGATGCAAGAGGCACTTTTTAGATTCGAAAGTTTAAGAGAAAGCCTGAATTTCACTATTATTGCCTTTTGGGTGCGGAGGTTGATCAATGAGCCATCTATATTACGTAGGAACGCATCTCTTACATCAGCCTGTTTCGATCCCTCTTTTTCTGTCGACAAGAGTTCCCGTATGGTTAAAATCAAATGTAAATACAGGAAGCAAATTCCACACTTTCAGCCAGGTCTTAGAGAGCACACTAGTTTGAGCTGCATCTTTTGCAGGTAGGAAGAAGAGTATGTGCTGCAAAATAGGTTCAGGTAACTGAGAGATTCGATCCATTACTGTAAGTTTCTTTTTTATGGTGCACGAGTACGTACTTCAGTGGACATGTTTCCTGAAAATTAATCAGGCAAAAAGATATATTAAACATGTTTAGTTGATCTTATTCAGATGACTAAAAGAAATTTCAAGAACCTACAAGGGCCTGCGCGATTTAAGAATATTATCACTTCCCAAAAGATGGAGATTTCATATGCAAGTCTTAAGAACTAAAAACACTTGTGAGTGCTGACAAACAACCAAATCTTCTATTTCCAAACTTGGCAAGTTCTGAACTCAAGCTAGTCACAAAGAGAATGTGTTCTACTACAAGCCTCGCCTGTGCATTTTCGCCAGATTCAAAACATACATGAAGCAGTAAACTTTTACCTAAATAAATTATTTTTAAAAGAATTAACAAAATATACAATATTTTCAAAAATTTCAGAAATAGATCTTTTGTAACAGAGTTAATACTGTCTCTTTCCTTGTACTTATCTTTTCCTGTATGTACTGACTGCACCTACTTGATGCTCTAATGAAATTTCTTACTTCATAAAAAACTTCAGAAAGAGATTAAAAGTATTTTTCAGTAACATTTTATGTATTATCTTATTTCCAAATTCCATTGGTCAAAATGTTACTGTGTAATATTTCGTTATTTCGTAACGACAGTCTACTACATCATTACAACCCGATAAGTTAATCTGAGATAAGATCTGAGCTAATAGGGAGGAAAACAGTACTCAAAGTAATGACATTCTGCTAAAATTCCATCATCGTACACTTTCAGCCTTTTACAAGCAAAATTCTAAAAGCAGCAAACTTTTCATGATTGCATTTCTGCATCAACTTTCATCAGCATTCAAGCAAACAAACAATGGCATTTCACAAACTATCGGATTAAAAAAATCAGCAAACAGCAATCAACGTTTCAAAAGAATCTTTCAATCAGCATTCGACCACTTAAAAAAAATGCAGCAGCATTTTCATGTTACACTGAAATATATCTGATTTACACGAAACAGGAGTAATTTTGGTAAAAACGAACCTAAATTGCATCAACCTTTTTGGTTTATTCCAAGGAAACACAATATTGGAAACACGCCCTCACCAGAGGATTGTCGTCGTAGCTATCGCGGCTGGGATTTGAGCAACAAATTAGGGATCGCCGGAAAGGTACTAAACCCTAAAACAGAACGAGAACTCCTAGCGCTAAAGAGAACAGCGTTAATTACCCGAAGTAACGTTTTAGAAGAATTTATCTGCGTGCGTTCAACAACTCCTAGTATCAATTTTATGTCCATTGAATATGACATGAACCAAAATTAAAATTGAAGATCAAATATCAAAAGGAACATAGGGAGGAAAACAAAGAAAAAACCTAGGGTACGTACCTAGGGTAGACTGGTGTCTTAAAAATAACCTTGAACCTAGGTTTGAACTTTGAGAGGGTAATAAATTTTTCTATGATCCTATTTTTTCATATATCCTCATAAATCTTTTGAATCCCATTTGTTGATGATTCTATATCCGAATTTACTGTTATACTCAAGAAATTTGACTCTCAATGTTGAGATGGCGCCAAATAAATTAGGACAGAAGGAGTAGTATTTTATTAGACAAGATTTGATTGACTGATTTTCCAAAAATACTCTAAGAACGTTAAAATAGTTGTTCTAGTTTATTGTGATCTCTGTTTTACAAGGTAGATCTGCCCAGATGTTTGTTCTATGTGATTGCAAGAGCAGGAAGGTGATCTTGAAGAGTAAATTTATAAGGTCCACAAAATACCCTACGCGTACGTAACACTGGTCATGCGATCGCAGAAAAGAGAAGAGGCACGCATATGCGATCACGGGAAAAAAAATGCAATGGTGTAAAGGAACTTGATCATTGATCCACCGGCTTAGTTCATTCAATGCGGACACAGGCATGGGATTGCAAACGCGAAGAAGGGGAAGGCAGCATTATGCGATCGCATAAAAGGAATTGGCCCTCCTTTGGAATTTGCACTATGTGACCGCATGGAAAGGGATGCGATCGCAAAGAAGAAGAGGTCTACAACAACTGGTCTAAACTAAATCTATAACTTTCACAACTCCAAATTGCCCCATGAGCATCCGAAACACACCCGAGGTTCCTGGAACCTCAAGAAAACATACGAACATATCTCATAACGTCATTCAAACTTTTGCTAATCATTAAACCTCCTCAAACAACACCAGTAACGTGAATTAAACAAGGATTTGAGCTTAAGAACTTCAAATTACATTAAAATACGCTTTCGATAAAAAACCTAACCAAAACACATCCAAATGACCTGAAAGTCTGCACACACATTCCAAACGACATGACGGAGCTACTACAACTTCCAGAATATTATTTCAACCCTCGGATCAAAAACTCACTATCGTATCGAAAACTTCAAAAAATCAAAATTCGGTATTTCAATCCTAAATGAGCTACGGACTTCCAAAATGGCTTTCGAACACGCTCCCAACCCCAAAATCACCTAACAGAGCTAACGGAACCATCGAATTTCCATTTCATGGTCGTCTTCATAATGTTCCGACAACGAACCACATTTCAACACACAAGCTCTAGATTAGGGACTAAGTGTCCCAAAACACTCCGAAACCTAACACCAAACGTCCCGGCAAACCAAATAGAAGAAATGAACTTAGAGGAAGCACATAATAGGGGATCAGGGCATAAATTCTTAAGACGATCGACCGGGTCGTCACACCTGGGTTCTTCCTAAAATACCCAATTTTCCCTATAAAAATCATTGATTTAATATAAAATCATGCTAAAGATGTTAATGATTGAAGAATACTAGTCAAAACCGACTTACAACTGACATGGAGAAGAAGGATCCTTTGACGAATTGTCCTAGGGTGTTTATATTTTGAGAGGATATGAAAAATGGGTTTAAAATCGGCTAAGTATAAAAGTTGCAGGTCTCTGATATGGGAATTACGAATAGGGGTTCGCAATTGCGAACCCTGACCTCATCTAGCTTGACATAAATTAGACTAAGGAGGCTAAGGAGACCAGGCATTCGACCTAAGGAGGCAAGAACACACTAGGAGCAAGGTGAAGAATTCTTCAACGAGTTTTTCACTTTCTTCTTTCTATTTTCATTATTGGTTATGAATTCTAATATTATTAGTTTTGCATACTATTATGAATAGCTAATGTGTTTTCTAGGGTTTTGATGGAACCTATTGAAGGATGATTTTCTGGTTATGTTAATATAGACTTGTTGTAGTATTTCATCTATTTGTTCAACTACATTATTATTGTGGTTGGTAGAAGAGCTCTCAATCGACTGTGCCTATTTAGTGTGTATTACTCAAGAGAGGGTGAATATTAAGGTAGTTGTTGAACAACATCACTCCTGACGTATATGAGGAATCAATACGGAGGGTTTAAAGGTGGGATTTGTGATAACAAAAACTTGGTGTTATCTAAGTGAGTTGTACTTAATGTCAACTAGCGTAATTGGGGAGAATATGTCTAATAAATTAAGGTGATTACTCGGGAGAGAGTTACAACAGTCATAGCGCTCATGATCGGCAGAGAATACATAGGCAAATTTATTGAAAATATTGCAGGAAGGATTCCGATAATAGAAAAAATCATAACTCTAGACCTTCTTAATATTGTCTCTAACCCTTAGTATCTTTAGTTGTTAATTTGCAATTTTAATTTTTTACTTAATTAGATACAAGAATCTTAATATTTATAACATAGAAACTGTTCGAGCTTCTCTTCTTAGCAATATTGAACAATTGTAGCTACCTCTTAGTTCTATGTGGGATTCGACTCCAGATGTGTAAATCAGATTATATTTGCAACGGCTGGTTACTCGTTTTTACAAAGAATAGTTGGGCATGATCCAATTTTGGCGTCGTTGCTAGAGAACTAACTATGTAGTTGTAGCTGTATATATTGCTAGGTTTCAAATATTAACATTTATTTTATTATGTTTTGTTTTTTTTATTATTTTATTATAGCCGTTGATTTGAAAAATGTGACATCTTGGAATTTTTGGAATTTAGGTGTAGATAATTCTACTATTGATCCTCATAAATATTGTAAAGGAAACCATCTGTATAAAAATTATCAAAATATTCCCGAGAACGACTTATGTGCAATAACTCAATCTTATTTGTGAAATGTGTCTTTGTGGTGGTAAAAATGGTTACTTTTATAGTTGTGTTTATATTTTTTATCTTCCCCAAACCCCTTACTATGTTGGTTCTACCTTTTCTTGTGAAGTTAATAGGAACAAAAAACCTGGGAATGCGGACCTGAAGGAGATCAAAGATATGCTAAAGTGACTTCCGGAACAAAACAATGAGAAACAATTGCAGATAGAAAGGCAGGATGTGACTATTCGCAACTTGGAGGCTCAGGTGAGTCAAGTGGTTGAAGCTTTTAATACTCAGCAAGCCAATTTTAAGGATAGGAGCCAAGAAGAGCGTAAATTTGAGATGCTAATAGAGGAGGTCAGAGTAGAACATCAACAACCTAGCCAACTACAATTTAAGACTGTCAATGTTGCAGAAGTGAGACTAGAGTCACCCAAGGACGTTGAGGATATAAATTTTGTTGACTCTTGTATCATCGAGGTCGCGGATGTTGAAGGTCCTAAGTTCATGTGTTTGAGTGCATTGGTTCTCACTCCAAATATGTTTCTACAATGTGCTTGGATGATGATATGGAAATCGACTCATCCGAGCCGATTGAGGATTCAAGGGATGAAGAACAACATGCCTACATTCTGGAATTTTTCTTGCAGAAAAATAGGACTACATACCTCATCTAAAGGCCAAGAAGTGTTGAATAGTGCAATGGTTTCTTGGGCCAATAGGATTTGTTCCTCCACCCCTAGAGCATAGCCGAAAACTTGATGCCAAATTAGAGGTTCAATTCATATGCTCAAGCTGGAGGCAAAAAGTGATTCGCGTTGTGTCGCGATGTTAAATCAAGCGCTTGTTGGAAGGCAACCCACTTTACTTCTTTCTTTTATTTTTTGTTATTATTACTTTTAATTGTATTATTTTTATGGTGTCAATTTTTTATTTTATAGGAGCATGGAAAGAAAAGCTATTGGAAGGATGCAACAACAAATCAGATGGTTAGAACTAAGTGTGAAGTACCCGTACGAATGACCAAGCATGGGAGAAGTCTGAGTATCTCATGAGCTGCTAGTGCTTCGTTCTTTAGCCTGCCATGGAGTTTCTCTTACCCTCTTATAGTTATGATGTGCATTGGGAAAAATGCACAATTTTAAGTGTTGGGTGAGGAGATTGTCTGGGTGACTTTTCATGCTACTTTAGCGGTGTTAGTTTAATTAAATAATATTTATTCTTAAAGATTGGACTTTTTCCAACGATGGATCTATTAGATAATTTTCTTGAGGGATTTGAGTCTAAAGAAAAAAAAGATAAAAAAGATTTTCTTTTGTTAGGTAGTGTAGAAATTACCCCTTGGTTTTTCTTTATGTCGCGGTTCTTTTCTAAGGATTTTATTTGAACCGGCAGTAGATAGTTTTTTTAGAGTAGGAGCCATTGTGTTGAAGTTTTGACTTGAAGCAATATCTCTTGACTTTGTTATGCCTTGAGAATAGTAAGTACTTTGGTTGTGATAGTTAGGCTCAGTTTTTTACTCTTGTATAAATACCTTAAATTGTATGTTTTTAACTTTTCTTTACTGCTTTGACTAGATCGTCTTGATGATCCAATCTTGAGTAAATTATGTGCCATGTGCGTGTGAGGGTTGTTGTATTCTATGCATTGTATTTGATGTCTAGAACTTGCCCCGTTTGTTTGCAAAGCAAAATAGTGGTTTTGTTCAGTCTTGGAAGTGATATAGACGTTTCTGAGCCAGATATATATATATATATACATATAAATTTTAACCACCTAATTGTTATGTATCGCAGTTAATCCCTTTGAGCATGTAATCATGTTTCTTTGGCAACCATATTACAAGCCTTATTATTTGAATTAACCATCTATTTGAACCTTTTCACCTCTCATGAGCACTTGAATTGTTACGAACTGTGTAAAAGATTATGTGTGGGGTGGTTGATTTGGCTTTTGAGTAGAACTAATGAAATAAGGATAAAGGTGCATTGTGTTAAAAAAAAGCCACTTGAATTGAAAAATAAAAGAAAGAAAAAAATAGTTGTATTGTTGCGAAAAATATTCATTGATAAGTGGTAACTCTTGATGTAATTGTAATTAATTAAATAGGGAGTTGATGTATATTGATGTGAAGGTTGAGTCATGGTTTGACATTGTGACGATCATCACTGTAATTCTCCATTTCCTTGCGCTTTTGAGGCCTTGAAAACCTCTTATTTGGTTGCCTCGATTTCCGTGCACAATCCGGGCATGAAGCCGAAAAATGTTTATGTGGAAATATTTGAATTCTGTGTCAAAAACTATGAATTTTGATAATAATATTGCTATAGTTGAGCTTGGTCAACGTGTTGGGTAAACGGATCCGAACCCGTGATGTGACGATCCCGGAGGATCCGTAAAGAAATTTGGGACCCAGGCATATTCCCGAAATCAAAATCTTAGGTCCTAGGCCCGAGTACGGAGTTTTTCTTTGAAATTGTTTTCTGAAAATACTTAAGGAAAAATGAAAATGAAAATTGATCAAAACTGGTAGTATCGGGCTCGTATTTTGGTTCTAACACCCGCTACAAGCCTTAATTGATCTTTAAGAGCTATCTATAAAGTTTGGTTGAAAACGTAGGTCGTTTGACGTGTTTCGGATTAGAAATTGAAAATTTTAAAGTTATAAACTTTGAAATGAAAATCATGTGTTTGGAGATTTGATCCTATGTAAATGATGTTATTTTAGTGATTTGATCGTACGACTAAGTCCGTAGGACATTCCTGAGTTAGTGTGCATTTTTTGGTTGGGAGCCCCGAGGGCTCGGGTGAGTTTTGAGTGAGGTCCGGGAGGTATTAGCCTTAAAGAAAACAGGTTCAGGTATTGCTGATACCAGCACGGCCGCGGCCATTTCTGTGCGGTCCGCGCTGGAGCCATGCGGCCGCGAGGCACTTTGTGCGGTCCACGTGGCTGAGTCTAAGCCAAGAGATTTGGCTAGACCAGCGAGGCCGCGGACCAAATAAGTGTGGTCCACGCTGGGAGGGTTCAGAGGGACCCTGCGTTTCCCCCACTCGGTGCGGCCGCAGCACATTTTTATGCGGTCCGCGCCAGGCCCTCAGAAAGGTGTATAAGTTCGAAACATCAGCCATTTTTCCACTTTTCAAAAACTCAAAACCTAATGAATGATTTTCCCAACAACTTTTCTTCTCCAAAATGATTGGTAAGTGATTTCTAACTTAATTTTCCTAGTCCTTAGCATCTTTTAACATAATTTCAACTTCATTCAAAGGTTTTCTCAAATGGGAATTTGGGGTTTTGGGTGGAAACTAAGCTTTCAAAATTTTGGGAGTTGGACCCCAATTGGAGGTTTGATTCCAAAACCAATTACATATATGAACTCCTGGGGAAATGGGTAACCCGATCTTGGTTCGAACCTCGGGTTTTGACCACGTGGGCCCAGGGGCATTTTGGTATTTTTTTGCGTAAATCTTTGGGAATTTTGTTCTTATGCATTCCAACTAATTTAACTAGCATTTATTGATACAATTGAGTAAATTGTGATTAGATATCGTTGGTTCGGGGTCGAATTCTAGAAGAAAGGCAATTGTTGAGCTTTGAGTTGCTATTTTCAGATTTGAGGTAAGTGTTGGTCTATCTTTGGTTTGAGGGAATAGGATTAGGTTTATATTTGTTATGTGCTATGTAAAGTCTGTGTATAGGTATGGTGACGGTTACCTATGCGCCCGAGTCTAGCATGACCGTAAGTCATATTTGCTATTAAATTGCGAAGAAGTGAACATTTGTGATAATAACTTGATAAATGAACTATGAAGTAAAAGTTGAGAAGTAAATAAACTAAAGAGGACTTTTTGGTACTTTTCCCTTGCCGGGACCTATTGTTGAGCTCTATTCCCTTGCCGAGATTTATTTTTAAATTATTCTCCCTTGTTGGGATATTTTGTCTTGTTATATATTTCCTTTCCCGTTTGGTTGTGACCACTGATTGGGTCAGGAAGAGAGAGTAAAAGTACGAAGGGTGATGTCGTGTACTATGTGTTTGAGAGTAAAAGCACGAAGGGTGATGTCGTGCACAGTATTTTGAGAGTAAAAGCACAAAGTGTGATGCCGTGTATTATATTTGATATTCTTGGTGAGAAATGAGAGTAAAAGCACGAAGGATAATGCCGTGCATTATATTTGACAGTTTTGGTGAGGAATGATAGTAAAAGCACGAAGGGTGATGCCGTGCAATTTTTGATTCATTGGCTTTCTTTGTTTAATTATTATTTATTCAGTTCCATCTCTTGTTTGTAAAATTTATAATTGAACTACTACTGCACCAGCATGTCCCTTCCCTTTTTATTTGTCTAAATTCCTGTTCTCTTTCTGTTATTGCATATATCTGTACAGGTTGGTTGTGGTAGGTCCGTATTAGCCTCGTCACCAACTCGTCAAGGTTAGGTCGGGCACTTACCAGCACATGGGGTCTGTTGTGCTGATATTGTGCTTGTGTGCCTATTTGTGCACATGTCAGGACACAACCTACGAACCGCAGCAGTAGTCAGGGGGCGATCCTTCAGTCCAAAAACTCTGAGGTAGTTCACTGGTGTTCGCGAGCCCCGAGTCTCCTCTATCTATTTCTCTAAATTCGTTTAATTGTATCGAACATACATATTATGTATTTCTTTCAGACTGTTGTGTTAGTACTCTTTTAGTCGTCTGTGAGCAGTGACACCGGATACTGGGTAGAGGCATGTTGTTAATTTCCGCATTTTGTCATTTCTATTGTTGCTAAATGTTTTCCGCGTAGTTTTAATTAATTATTTTGGTGTGCAACTTGCTTAGATTAAGGTTATTTTGAAAATGATTAAAAAGGATTTGGCTTGCCTTGTTTCGACAGTAGGCACCATCAAGACTACCGATGGTGGATAAATCTGGGTCGTGACAAGTTGGTATCATAGCACTAGGTTACTTGGGTCTTACAACTCACGGACAAGCTCGGTAGAGTCTGAGGGACCGGTACGGAGACGTCTGTATTTTTCCCCCAGAGGCTACAGAGTAAGGAAAAGTTTCGCTTTGTTCATTCTTGTCGTGCGATTCTGTTACTTAAATATTAATTGTCGTTCTACTCTGTTCATTCGTAGATAGCGAGAACACGTGTGTCTTCTTCTTCCGCGCAGCAGCCCGAGCCCCCAGCAGCAGCTCCCGCAAGGGGCAAAGGCCGTGGCAGGAGCAGAGCTCAGCCCCATGCAGCAGTTCCAGAGGTGGAGCCTCATATTGACTTTGATGAGGAGGTTCCAGCTCCACCAGCTCCAGTGGGCCCAGCTCAGGTCCTAGGAGGAGTGATGTTTTCTTCGTGTCATCAGGATGCTCTTGCCCGCATAGCAGGCTTTATGGATAGTGTCGCTAGAGTGGGATTACTTCCAGTAGCACCAGCCACTTCTCAGGCTGGAGGAGGGGCTTAGACTCCTGATACACGTACTCCGGAGCAGGTAGCTCCCCATACTCAGGTTCCATTAGTTCAGCCCGCAGTGGCAGATCAGACAGGCATTACTACTCAGGCTGGAGATGGGACGTCCATGTCTTCGGATGCTTTGTGGAGACTTGATCGATTTTCCAAAATTTTCACTACTACTTTCAGCGGTGCTTCATCGGAGGATCCCCAGGATTTTCTATACAGTTGTCATGAGATCTCATGACTATGGGGATAGTGGAGACCAATGGGGTCGATTTTTGCCCTTTCCGGCTTGTGGGATCCGCCAAGACTTGGTGGAGGGATTATTGCATATCTAGACCAGCAGGGTCCCCAGCTTTGACATGGGATCAGTTCGCAGAGTTAATTTTGGAGAAGTTTCTCCCCGTCACTCAGTGGGAGGCACTTCGCAGGCAGTTTGAGCGCCTTCAGCACGGCTCCATGACAGTTACACAGTATGAGACCAGATTTTTTGACTTAGCACGCCATGCAGTAGTGATACTCCCTACAGATCGAGAGAGGGTCCAAAGGTTCATTGATGGATTGATTCAGCCCATTCGCCTTCAGATGGCTATGAGAGTTAGCAGTGATATTACTTTTTAGGAGGCGGCCAGTATGACCCGCCGAGTAGAGATGGCATTGGCTCGAGGAGGTAGTCAGGGTTTAGACAAGAGGCCTCGACATTCTAGCAGATTTAGTGGTACCTCATCTAGAGGTGGGGATTTCCATGACCGAGGCCATCCCCCGCGACCTTTCCAGTCGGCACTTCTGGTTTCTCATGGTACACCAGGCAGTGGTGGTCATCAGCAGTATTAGTCGAATCAGCAGTTTTTCAGCGCACCACCAACCCTCATCAGTGCACCGCCACTTCAGAGCATCAGGGGAGGACATACCGATCGACAGGGCCAGAAGTCTCAGCCTCCGAGGGCATGGTATGGTTGTGGTGACATAGGTCATGTTGTCAGATTTTGCTCTCGAGCCTCGAGTAGTTCTCAGCAGCAGGGTCTTCGCCTTACGATTCAGACAGCAGGTGATCCACAGGCCGCCCATCCAGCTAGAGGCGGGGGTAGGGATCATAGAGGTGGAGGGAGAGACTGTAGAGGTGGAGCCCGGACAACCAGAGGTAGGGGTCATCCCGCTACAGATCGTCCTAGAGATGCAGTTCAGGGAGGTGGGGTCCATCCCCGTTGTTATGCATTGCCAGCCAGGCCGGAGGGCGAGTCATCTAATGATGTGATTACAGGTACTATATTGGTTTGTGATAGGGGTGCTTCAGTATTATTTGATCCGGGATCTACTTATTCTTATGTGTCATCCTATTTTGTACCCTATTTGATCATGCCCAGTGAGGCTTTTGGTATTCCTGTATATGTATCCACACCGGTTGGCGATTCTATAGCGGTCGACTGAGTGCATCATTCTTGTGTGGTGGTATTTGAGGGTCTTGAGACCCGTGTCGACTTATTACTTTTAGACATGGTGGACTTTGATGTTATATTGGGGATGGATTGGTTGTTCCTATATCATGCTATCTTGGATTGTCACGCCAAGATCGTGACATTAGCCTTGCCCGATTTGCCCAGACTTGAATGGAGAGGGACTCCAGGTCATGCCACCCGTAGTGTTATTTCGTATGTCAAGGCTCGACGTATGGTTGAGAAGGGGTGTTTAGCATATTTGGTGTATGTTCGCGACTCCAGCGCAGAGGTTCCATCTATCTATTATGTCCCTATTGTTCGGGAGTTCCCCGAGGTTTTTCCTTCAGACCTGCCGGGTATGCCGCTCGACAGAGATATTGATTTCTGTATTGATCTGGCTCCTGGCACTCAGCCTATTTTTATTCTTCCATATCGAATGGCCCCGCAGAGTAGAAAGAGTTGAAGGAGAAGCATCAGGACTTGCTTGATAAGGGTTTCAATTAGACCCAGTATATCACATTGGGGTGCACTAGTGTTGTTTGTGAAGAAAAAGTACGAGTCAATGAGGATGTGCATTGATTACTGGTTGTTTAACGAGGTGATGATAAAGAACCAGTATCAACTGCCGAGGATTGACGATTGTTTGACCAGCACAGGGGTGCCAGGGTGTTTTTGAAGATAGATTTGGGGTCTTGTTATCATCAGCTAAGGATTAGGGCATCTGATGTCCCTAAGACAGCATTTCGTACTCGGTATGGCCATTATGAGTTTTTGGTCACGTCGTTTGGGTTGACCAATGCCCCGACAGCATTCATGGAGTTGATGAACCGAGTGTTCAGGCCTTACTTGGATTTATTTGTGATTATATTCATTGATTATATCTTGGTATACTCCCGTAGCCAGGAGGAGCATGAGCAGCACCTCAGAGTAGTTCTTCAGACTCTGAAGGATAGCAAGTTGTACGCCAAGTTCTCAAAGTGCGAATTTTGGTTGATTTAAGTTGCATTCCTAGGTCATGTCGTATCAGCAGAGGGTATTCAGGTAGACCCAAATAAGATAGAGGCAATCAAGAACTGGCCTCGACCAGCTTCAGCTACAGAGATTCGGAGATTCTTGGAGTTAGCTGGTTACTACAGACGTTTTGTTAGAGGTTTTCATCCATCGCAACCCCGATGACTAGGTTGACGCAGAAGGGTGCCCAGTTCAGGTGGTCAGATGAGTGCAAGGCGAGCTTCCAGAAGCTCAAGACAGCTCTAACTACGGCAACGGTATTAGTCTTGCCCATGGGATCTGGGCCTTATATTGTATATTATGATACTTCCCGCATCGGACATTGCACAGTGTTGATGCAGAACGTCAAGGTCATAGCATATGCTTCGAGGCAGTTGAAGATCCACGAGAAGAATTATCTGGTTCATGACCTAGAGTTGGCAGCCATTGTTCATGCCTTGAAGATTTGGACGCATTATTTGTATGGTGTGACGTGTGAGGTGTAAACGGATCATAGGAGCCTTCAGTACTTGTTCAAGCAGAAAGAGTAGAATTTGAGACAGCGGAGGTGGTTGGAGTTGTTAAAAGATTATGATGTTTCTATTTTATACCACCCAGGGAAGGCCAATGTGGTGGCCGATGCATTGAGAAAGACTGCTAGCATGGGTAGTCTTGCATATATTCCGGTCAGACAGAGACCGCTTGCCTTGGATGTTTAGGCCATAGCCAATAGATTTGTGAGATTGGATATTTCTGAGCCTAGCAGGGCGTTAGCTTGCACGGTTGCCCGCTCGTCATTGATGGAGCGTATCCGGGAGCGACAGTTTGATGATCCCTATTTGTGTATCCTAAGAGACACGGTACATAGGGGAGGCGCCAGGGAGATGACTTTTGGAGATGATGGGGTATTGAGGTTGCAAGGGCGAGTTTGTGTGCCCAATGTTGATGGTATTCGAGAGTCGATCTTAGCGGAGGCCCACAATTCCCGGTATTGGATTAACCCGAGCGCCAGGAAGATGTATCAGGATTTGAGACAGCATTATTGGTGGCGTAGAATGAAGAAAGACATTGATGCATATGTGGCTCGTTGTATAAATTGTCGGCAGGCTAAGTACGAGCATCAGATGCCCGGTGGGTTATTTTAGAGGATTGAGCTTCCCGAGTGGAAGTGGGAGAGAATCATCATGGATTTTGTTACAGGCCTTCCGATGACTCGGAACAAGTTTGATTCTATATGGGTTATTATTTATAGGCTGACTAAGTCAGTGTATTTCATCCCAATTCCCACCACCTATTCATCCAAGAGGTATGCTGAGACTTATATCAGGGAGATCGTTCGCCTTCGTGGGGTGCCCATACTTATTATTTCTGATCGGGGTCCGCAGTTTACCTCCGCATTTCTGGAGAGCGGTGCAGCATGAGTTGGGCACCCAGGTCTAGTTGCACCCCCAAACGGATGGTCTTTCCGAGAGGACTATTCATATTCTTAAGGATATGCTTCGAGTCTGCGTTATTTATTTAGGAGGCTTGTGGGACCACTTCTTGCCTTTAGCAGAGTTTGCCTACAACAACAGATACCAGTCCAGCATTCAGATGGCCTCGTATGAGGCATTGTATGGTAGGCATTTTCGGTCCCCAGTCGGATAGGTTGAGCCGGGAGAGGCTTGGTTATTGGGTACATATTTGGTGCAGGAGGCCTTGGATAAGGTCAAGATCATTCAGGACATACTTCAATCAGCTCAGTCTAGACAGAAGGGTTTTGCAGATCGTAAGGTAAGGGATGTTGCTTTCATGGTTGGTGAGCGGGTATTGCTCCGTGTATCTCCTATAAAGGGCGTGATGAGGTTCAGGAAGAAGGGCAAGCTTAGCCCTAGGTATATTGGCCCATTTGAGATTCTTGACCGTGTGGGGAATGTGGCATATAGACTTGCATTGCCACCTAGCTTGTCAGCTCTGCACCGGATTTTTCATGTATCCATGCTTCAGAAGTATCACGGTGATCCCACCCAAGTGTTAGATTTAAGTACTGTCCAATTGGACAAGGATCTCTCATATGAGGAGGAGCCGGTGGCTATTTTAGACTAGCAGGTTCGACGGTTGAGGGCGCGGAGTTTTCCTTCAGTGCGCTTCCAGTGGAGAGTTCAACCTCTTGAGGCATCGACCTGGGAGTCCAAGTCTGATATGCGGAGTCGTTATCCCCATCTTTTCCCCGACTCAGTTACTTCTTTCTTTTGTCCGTTCGAGGACGAGCGGTTGTTTTAGAGGTGGAGGATGTGACGACCCAAAGGGTCATCACCATAATTCTTCCTTTCCTTGCACTTCTGAGGCCTTGAAAACCTCTTATTTGGTTGCCTCGATTTGCATGCTAAGTCCGGGCGCGAAGCTGGAAAATGTTTATGTAGAAATATTTGAATTCCGTGTTAAAAATTATAAATTTTGATAATAATATTGCTATTGTTGACCTGGGTCAACGTTTTGGGTAAACGGACCTGGACCCGTGATGTGATGGTCCCGGAGGGTCCGTAAGAAAATTTGGGACCCGGGTGTATTCCCGGAATCGAAATCCGATCTCCCAGGTCTGAGTAAGGAGTTTTTCTATGATTGTTTTCTCAAAATGCTTAAGGAAAAATGAAAATGAAAATTGATCAAAAGTGATAGTATCGGGCTTGTATTTTGGTTCCGACGCCCGGTACAAGTCTTAAATGAGCGTTAAGTGCTATCTGCAAAGTTTGGTTGAAAACGGACGACGTTTGATGTGTTACTGATTAGAAATTGAAAATTTTAAAATTATGAACTTTGAAATGAAAATCATGTGTTTGGAGATTTGATCCTATGTAAATGATGTTATATTAGTGATTTGATCACGCGAGTAAGTCCGTAGGACTATCCTGAGTTAATGTGCATTTTTGGTTGGGAGCCCCGAGGGCTCGGGTGAGTTTTGAGTGAGGTCCGGGAGGTATTAGGCTAAAAGAAAATAGGTTCAGCTATTGCAGACTCCAGCGCGGCTGCGGCCATTTCTGTGCGGTCCACGCTGGAGCCATGCGGCCGGAAGGCACTTCTCTGTGGTCCGCGTGGATGAGTCTAAGGCTAGGAGATTTTGGCATGTCCAGCGCGTCCGCACACCAAATCAGTGCGGTCCGCGCTGGGAGGGTTCAGAGGGACCTGACTTTCCCCCCACTCGGTGCGGCCGCAGCACATTTTTGTGTGGTCCGCGCCAGGCCCTAAGAAAGGTATATAAGTTCGAAACTTCAGCCATTTTTCCACTTTTCAAAAACTCAAAACCTAAGGATATATATATATATATATACGATTTTCCAAACAACTTTTCTTCTCCAAAACGATTGGTAAGTGATTTCTAACTTAATTTTCCTACTCCTTAACATCTTTTAGCATAATTTCAACTTCAATCAAAGGTTTTCACAAATGGGAATTTGGGGTTTTGGGTGGAAACTAAGTTTTCAAAATTTGGGGAGTTGGACCCCAATTGGAGGTTCGATTCCAAAACCAATTACATATATGAACTCGTGGGAAAATGGGTAACCCATTCTTGGTTCGAACCTCGGGTTTTGACCACGTGGGCCCAAAGGAATTTTGGGAATTTTTGGGTAAAACTTTGGAAATTTCATTCTTATGCATTCGAACAGATTTAACTAGCATTTGTTGATACAATTGAGTAAATTGTAATTAGATATCGTTGGTTTGGAGTCGAATTCTATAAGAAAGGCGATATTTGAGCTTCGAGTTGCTATTTTCGGATTCGAGGTAAGTGTTTGGTCTAAATTTGTTTTGAGGGAATAGGATTAGGTTGATATTTGCTATGTGCTATGTGGAGTCATTGCATAGGTATGGCAACGGTTACCTATGCGCCCGAGTCTAGCATGACTGTGAGTCATATTTTCTATTAAATTGCGAAAGAAGTGAACAGTTGTGATAATTACTTGTTAAATGAACTATGAAGTGACAGTTGAGAAGTAAATGAACCAAAGAGGAATTTTTGGTACTTTTCCCTTGCCGGGACCTATTGTTGAGCTCTATTCCCTTGCCGGGATTTATTGTTGAATTATTCTCCATTGTCGGGATATTTTTGTCTTGTTATATATTTCCTTTCCCGTTTGGTTGTGACCTTTGATTGGGTGAGGAAGATAGAGTAAAAGCACGAAGGGTGATGCCGTGCACTATGTGTTTGAGAGTAAAAGCACGAAGGGTGATGTCGTGCACTGTATATTGAGAGTAAAAGCACGAAGGGTGATAACATGTATGATATTTGATATTCTTGGTGAGAAATGAGAGTAAAAGCATGAATTTTGATGTCGTGCATTATACTTGATATTCTTGGCAAGAAATGAGAATAAAAGTACGAAGGGTGATGCCGCATTATATTTGACAGTTTTGATGAGGAATGAGAGTAAGATCACGAAGGGTGATGCCGTGCAGTTGTTGATTCATTGGATTTATTTATTAAATTATTATTTATTCAGTTCCATCTCTTATTTGTAGAAGTTATAATTGAACTGCTACTCTCGCATCATGTCCCTTCCCTTTTTATTTGTTTAAATTCTTGTTCTTTTTGTGTAATTGCATATATCTGTACAGGTTGGTTGTGGTAGTTCCGGTTTAGCCTCGTCACTACCTCGCCGAGGTTAGGCCGGGCACATACCAACACATGGGGTCGGTTGTGCTGATACTACGCTTCTGTGCCTTTTTGTGCACAGGTCAGGACACAGCCTACGGACCGCAGCAGTAGTCAGGGGCGATCCTTCAGCCCAGAGACTCTGAGGTAGTTCGACGGTGTTCGCGAGCCCCGATTCTCCTCTATATATTTCTCTCAGTTTGTTTAATTGTATCGAACAGACATATTTTGTATTTCTTTCAGACTGTTGTTTTAGTACTCTTTTAGTCGTCCGTGAGCAGTGACACCGTATACTGGGTATAGGCATGTTGTTAATTTCCACATTTTGTCATTTCTACTGTTACTAAATGTTTTCTACGTAGTTTTAATTAATTATTTCGGTGTGTAACTTGCTTAGAGTGAGGTTATTGTGAAAATGATTAAAAAGGGGTTGGCTTGCCTAGCTTCGACAGTAGGCGCTATCACAACTCCCGATGGTGGGTAAATCCGGGTCGTGACATACATAAACATGAGCTTGAATGTTAAAGCATATGTATTAAAGTTCTTAGGGAGGTGTAGCAACTCTTATATCAAAATATATTCTACCCGTCCCGCAGCCTACATTACAACCAAGTAAAGTCTTACTTGATCCTTGACTGAATAAACTCAATTAGTAGAGTAGCACGCTACAGGCAAGCCTATGGTTCATCTTTTGTGGCATATGAATGTTATTTCTGACAGTAAGTGAATTCTTTCTATTTAAACTTCCTAATCATTCTAAATTTTATTATGTGTGGAACTACTCTCTTTGTTGTATGAGGGCACTTCATTTATAAAATAAAGGTAATCCTTGATCTCTATGTTAGATTAAGTGGGTGAGTTGTGAATAATATGTGGTACATGTGAGTCAAATCGTGAGGTTAAGATGTTACTCTTTTGTGCTTAGTCTATATTAAATATTCTTTGTGTGATGAGTTAGGAGAATTCTTTAACAAAGTCGTGTCTATATAAAGTGGAGTTTGATTGCTCGAGGAGTATTTTAGTCGCTTATTACTCTCTAATTTACTGCACTTTAATTGAGCTAATGGTATATTTTATGCCTTGTAGGAGTGATTTCGAGCTGTGTAGATGTTATAGAATGAATTAAAGTAATTAGGAGCTTTGAATTCTGAGTAAAAGTACAAGGAATTAATCTGGGATTGTGTTCGGGGGATCAACAGATGATAGTTAGGAACGAATAATGAATCGAGTAGGTATATTACGTACTATCTAGTAAAATGCACATAACTTTTTGCTCAGAACTCCATTTGAGATACACCATATATGGTTGGAAAGTTAACTCAAAAGGATACAACCTCATGTTTTACATTTTTCTAAATTTCCAATAGAACAGGGTGAAAACTACGTGTCAAGTGCGCGGCTGCGGCAAGGCCGTGCTCGTCCGCCGAATCAAAGTGGATATGCGTGGTCAAACTGTGGTCGCACACGGTCTATTCACGAAAAGTGTCCTTTTTAATGTAGAAGAAGGTATAATTGTTTGGGTCCGACCCTACTTGGTATATATACATGGAAGAACGGCATTTTGATAACTTTTGACATAACTTAGACCTAATGAGGCTAAGTAGACCAGGGATTCGACCTAAGGAGGCAAGAACACCCTAGAAGCAAGGTAGATAATTCTTCTACGAGTTTTTCACTTCCTTCTTCCTATTTTTATTATTGGTTATGAATTCTAGCATTGTAGTTTTTTATACTATTATGAATAGCTATTTTGTTATCTATGGTTTATATGGAACCTATTTAAGGATGATTTTCTTGTTACGTTAATATAGATTTGTTGTAGTATTTTCTCTATTTGTTCAACTACGTTATTATTATGGTTGGTTGAAGATTTCTCAATAGAATATGCCTAGTTAGTGTGTATTACTCGAAAGAGAGTGCATATTTAGGTAGTTGTTGAACAAAATCACTCCTAACATATATGTGGGATAAATACAAAGGGTTTAAACTTTGGTGAGATCTAAGTGAGCTGTACTTAATGACAACTAGCGTAATTCGGGAGAATATGTCTAGTAAATTATGGTCATTACTCAGGAGAGAGTTACAACAGTCAGAGCACTCATGATCGGTAGAGAATACTTAGGCGAATTTATAGAAAACATAGAGGGATGGATTCCGACAATAGAGAAAATCATAACACTAGACCTCATTAATCTTGTCTCCAAATCTTAGTATCTTTAGTTGTTAGTTTACTATTTTAATTTTTTTAGTTAATTATATACAAGAATCATAATATTTATAACTTAGAAATTGTTCGAGCTTGTCTTCTTAGCAATATTGAATAGTTGTGGCTACGCGTTAGTTCTCTGTGGGATTCGACTCCGAACTTATAAACTGGATTATATTTGCAACAACCTCTTAGTCTTTTTCACAATGCATAATTAGGCATGATCAATTATCAAATTATGACGTTTAGGAGAGCTTCAACTATATAATTTCAATATGTCCGCATAGCGCCAGAATTTGGTATATGTGCATTAATTTAGAATCAGTTTTTTGGGTTCTTACATCACCACATTAAAAATGAGCAACTAATCCAATAAAAAAAGAAAAAAAAGGATTCAGGAATCACTGAGGCATTAAAGAAATAAGGAGAGAGGAGAGGAGAGGAAAAATAAAAAGGGTGTAATTTAATCTCCTAATTTAAAACACTAATAATGAATATTTTATAAATTGTAAGCAATTCTTGTTTAAGGGGGGTAATATATAAAATTAGGACAGTTTTAATAGTTTCAAATATTATATAGGAACCTAAAAATCCCTTTAATATAATATATTTTAAATATAGATTGATCAACAATTTTTGGCCCACATTAATTAAGTTATAAAAGCCTTCAAGGAATATCGTATTAAACATTTGCATCTATACTCTCTTTTTGGGTCACGTTTTAACTTGTGTCCGCTTTGTAAGAAAAATTACAAGCATACCCACTTTTCGCGTATTTAATCATACTGGGATGGAGTAGAAAACACAATCACGCATAACTTCAGTATTTTAGTAGACGTGCATGAAGTAGCAAAAATTACTGAACCAAGTGTGCTGAAATTTTTTTTTTTGTAATTGTTGAACTTAAGTATAGTAGCTGAAGTTTTGTTCTCTATTTGCTGATTTTTTTTGTTTGTAATTGCTGAACTTAAGCATAGTATCTAAACTTTTATTCTCTATTTGCTGAAGTTTTTGTTTGTAATTGCTGAACTTAAGCATTCTAGTAGCTGAAGTTTTGTTCTCTATTTGCAGAATTTCAGCATGTTTTAGCTGAAGTTTTGTTCATTTTTTGCTGAATTTCAACATGTTTTATGCTGTCATGTAATTAACTTTTTGTACAGATAATAAGTTTATCATAAGTAGAACTAGTAACTTAAAAAACTAGATAATTATTTAGCACAACGGGTTAAAATATTGATAATAAATAAAGCTGAATCCAAAAAAAAATAATAGAATGTGAATTAAAAGAAATTGACTTATATTTAGATACATGTACGTACTTATTTTAGAACGTTATTTATAATTTATTTTTAAATAATCGGATAAACATACTTATGGCGACATCATCCCCCATGAACTGATGTTTCACAGTAGCACCTAAAGCAGCAGAAGAAGAAAACAAAGGAGGAGAAGGAAGAGGAGAAAGGAGGCTAAAGTTGTTTAAATAGTTGGTACAAGTTAAAAAAATTTAAAAACTAAATTAGGTTAAATGGATAAGACGCGTCGTGCCATTTTTACATGTCGTACTCATTCAAACTATTAGAAAAAAAGTAATTTTTACCTCCTATAGTAAAGGTTAAAAGCTTATTTATTTTAAATAAATACCATTTAAAAAATTATATTCTATAGATACCTTTAAAGGTTTATAGAAAAATATTTATTTTTGGTTATCTCCTAGCCCTAAGCAACTAAATACGCTAATCAGTTACACTTTTTGTAACAACCCGACTGGTTGTTTTGAGCTCAAGCACGTTGTTTTGCAATCTGAGGCCATGAACAACTTCATTTCAGTTATTATAACTTGTACGCGTGCTCGAAATTAGTTTCTGGGAGTTCAGAGTTGATTTGGAAAGAGAATTCTCATTTCGGAAGCTTAAAGTTGAAAGAATTAACTAGGATTATAATTTTGAGTAAACGACCTCGAAAATGGGATTTGAAGGGTCCAACAGGTTAGAATGATGATTTCGGACTTGGGCATATGTCCGGATCGAATTTTGGAAGACCCGAGAATGTTTTTGGCGCCTATTATGGAAGTTAGCATCTTGGAACAAATTTCATAGGTTTGGCTTGAAGTGAATTTCACTGTTATCGATGTTTGTTTGGGATTCTAAGCCCGGGAGTAGCTCCGTATGGTGATTCTGAAGTTGAGAATGCGATTGAAAGTGAATTCCGAGGTTCGTAGGTTATTTTGGAGCCATTTGGCTAAAGATAGAAATTTGAAGGTTTTTCGAGAAGTTTGACCCGAAGTGGACTTTTTGATATCGGGGTCTGAATCCGATTTCAAAAGTTAGAGTAGGTTCGTAATGTCGAATATGACTTGTGTACAAAATTTAAGGTCAATCAGATATGATTTCATAGGTGTTGGCATCGAATATAACAGTTTGAAATTTCTAAAGTTTATAAGGCTTGGATTGGAGGTTGATTCATAATTTAGCGTTGTGTGATGAGATTTGAAGCCACGAACAAGTCCATAATTTATTAAGGGACTTGTTGGTATGATTGGTTTGGGTCCCGGGGGACCTCAGGTGGATTTCGCGTGATTAACGGATCAAAATTTGGCATTTTTAAATAGTTGAAGGGCCTGGTTGCTGGTATAACCGCTTCTCCGGTGGGTCAACCGCAGAAGCGACCCCGTAGAAGTGGGAAGGGGAGCCGTAAAAGCTGATTTTTGTCAGGGGCTCGTGGACCGCAGATGTGTTCAATGTTCCATAGAAGCGGGACCGCATCTACGGAAGGTATGTCGCTGAAGCTTAAAAGGGCGGCCTAGGAAGGACTGCAGAAGTGGTATTTTAACCGCACATGTGGATCCGCAGAAGCGGTCAAGGGACCATAGGTGCGGAAATTGTTGAGGCTGTGAGGTCTTTTAAGATCCGGGGTTGGGTTCATTTCAATCCCATTTTTCTTCCATCGGAGCCGATGGGGAGAAACTTTGAGGTGCCATTTTCATCACTCGTCATGGGGTAAGTAGTTTATGGTAGCTTTGAGTTAAATACAAAGTTTATATATGGATTTGGACAAGGAATTTGTAGAAAACTTGGGATTTGGGGGAAGTCCTTGAAATTTGATATTCTTGAATTTTGACCACGATTTTGGGTATGGAATTTAGTAAAAAATCATATATTTGAGTCATAAGTTTATGGGTAAAGTTTATCTTTGAAAATTTTTGGATTTTCGGGCACATGGGCCCGAGGGCATTTTTGTCAACTTTTCGATCGGGGTTAGGAATTATTATAAATTGGATTATAATGAGTACCTTAGCATATATTAATGGGTTCATATAATTATTGGCTATTTTTACAGCATTGTGCATCGATCGAGCCTTCAAAAGGGCATGGAATGCCGGTTATGGATCTTTAGAGCAAGTGAGTCTCCTTTCCAATCTTGTAAGAGGCAATTATCCCCATAAGTAAAATAATTGAACACGAGGTGACGAGAGTCCGTGTGTAGCTACTATTATGCTATTGTCCGGGTAGTTTAGAACCCAATAGCATGTTATACTTGGATTATTTATGAACTTATTGACAGCTTGAATTGCTTAAATCATATTGAATTACTAAATAAATATCTTAAAGGATTAAACTTCACTTTCTTAAATTGTTAAAAGAGAATTAGCTTTTCTTTGAATAATTGCTCTATGTTGATTTCTTGGTGGAATGTCTCTATGTGTTTATTTTTGGAGCGGGCCAAAAGCCTCGGCATATTAAATAGGTGCATCTATGGTTTGCGCGTTCGAACTCGGCAATGCACAGTTTACATTTCTGTTGGGGCAGGTCGTCGACCTCGGCATGATTTGCGCATGCTTGTATTACTCGACTTGAAACTTATTGAAGTTGTTGCTGCCTCTTCTGCATAAGAATATATGTATAAATAATAAAAAAGAATGATTTTCTATAAAAGAAAGAATAATTTATTCTCTTCAATCCATTGAATTATAATCATGTTTATAAAAATTGGCGGTTTAATATATTATGGATAATAATTATTGGATCATTAGTAAGTGTTAAAGTTGACCATCTCGTCTCTACTTCTTCGAGATTAGACGGAATACTCATTGGGTACACGTTATTTTCATACTCATACTATACTTTTACGCATTTTTATTGTACAGGTATATGAAATTCCAGTGGCCTACAAGACGAGCAACACAGATGATTCGGGGACTAGGTGAGTTGCATTATTCGAGGTGGCCCATAGCTAGTATAGTCCCTTCCATTCCATTGTATTTACTTTCTGTCCAGTGTATTCCGGACGGATGTTGTACTTTATTGGGTTTTCTTAGAAATTTCTTTTGCACTTATGACACCGGGTTCTGGGATGGTTATAGGATTGTAAATATTAAATTGGTTAAAGATATTTTCCTATTCCAATTGAATTTCATTACTCGATGTTTTAAACGTATAAAAGGAATGATTTCAATAAGTTTATAAACAAGGAGTTCTGGTTAATAGTTGTTGGCTTGCCTGATAGTGGTGTTCGGCGCCACCAATACCCTTAGTGGATTTTGGATCGTGAAAACGTGGTATCAGAGCACTAGGATCCTAGGGTATATCGAGTCATGAGCAAGCATAGTAGAGTCTTGCGGACCGGTACGGAGATATCTGTACTTATCTTCGGGAGGCAATAGAGCTGTTAGGAGTACTTCCCTTTTTGTTTTCCTAATCGTTCGATTTGATTCCTCTGAGGCTTATGCCTTTGTTTATTTCCTACTCAATCTTACGTGACGTAAATCTCTAGTTATAAATTGAGAATAAGAATTGTAAATGACACAACGAATGTGGTCCGGGTATTTCTCCCTGTGGTGTTATTCGAACTATTATCGTCACCTTGTGGAAGGATATTCTGTTGTTACAACTCAGTAGCAATACTTCTGAGAGCTTGAGGCTAGGAACAGGTTGCCATGATGCTTATGACCGATTAATTCTGTAGTATAGTTGGGACGGTAGGATGTTTGCCTGCGTGCGGGGGCAGTGAATGACTATAAGGGGGGTTTACTCAGCGCATGATCTAGAGATTCGGTGTTTGATTCCCGATAGGAGAAAGGCAATCGAGCAGATAATGTTCAGGTTTGGGACTATGAGATAATGAGACCTGGTGTTTTCAAGTGTGGTGGAGTTTTTATCGGCGGTGTGGTATCGTCGTCCTCGATTGAATGTGTTAAGTGGCCGGTGTTCTAGTTTTCTCAAATTTGCCTTTCGGGCAGGATATTGCGGGTCAGTAATGAAGAAGCGACGGTAAGAGATCGCGAGATGCAGTGGTTCGGGATGGAGACGGGGTTTCTAATGTAAACGACTCGAGAAAGATGAGCTTCGGTTTAAAATTAGTAGCGGCTTATGGGTTCAAGTGCTACGGAGAAAATTTTTATCTAAGGCAACAATTGAGTAGCAAGGAATGAGGAAAGACGTTTGGAAAGTGTCAGGCGGTGACTAAGATTTCTAGGAGTTCAAGTATAAGAAGCAAAGGACGGGTAGTGATTAAAGGGATGAGTTCCGCCAAAGTGGGAGAGTGGAGGAATTTCATATGGGCATTGTGGTAGGTTGACTACGCACCTTAAGGAGAGTTTAGAATGATTTGAGGATTTCAGAGATTAGCGGTTGGGGTCTACGGAGTTAACTTGAAGCACAGGCCATTATGCTGCAGGAGATTTGATATAACGGGAAAGAGCCGCTTGAAATGAAGAAGGATACAACATAGTTCTGAATTGGAAGGATATTTCCGCACATCTAAATGATGCTCACGAGTGGTGAATGGACTAGTGCAGCTAGAGAGTGAGCTCGGGCTCAATATGGGTCGTCGATGTCGTAATGATAGTACCGGTGCAGCAGCGTTGGAAGATGTTGGGGAGTGATCTCCACATGTAGGTTATTCCCTATGAGTAGGTTAGCGGTCGCATGGTTGGAGAATCTGCAAGGATTCTATCTGTTGTTTTGTAAGGAGATTGGTCGTGCGAATGTGATGATAGTACCGGTGCAGCAGCGTTGGAAGATGTTGGGGAGTGATCTCCACATGTAGGCTATTCCCAATGAGTAGGTTCCTAGGGTATCACGAGTCATGAGCAAGTCTAGTAGAGTCTTGCGGATCAGTACAGAGACATCTGTACTTATCTACGGGAGGCTATAGAGCTGTTAGGAGTACTTCCCTTTTGATTTCATTATCGTTCAATTTGATTCCTCTGAGTCTTATGCCTTTGTTTCTTTCCTACTCAATCTTACGCGGCGTAAATCTCTAGTTATAAATTGAGAATTGAAGAATTGTAAATGACACAACGAATGTGGTGCGGGTATTTCTCCCTGCGGTGTTATTCAAACTATTGTCGTCACCTTGTGGAAGGATATTCTGTTGTTACAACTCGGTAGCAATACTTCTGAGAGCTTGAGGCTAGGAACAGGTTGCCATGATTCTTATGACCGATTATTCTGCAGTATTGTTGGGATGGTAGGATGTTTGCCTGCGTGCGGGGGCAGTGAATGACTATAAGGGGGGTTTACTCAGTGCATGATCTAGAGATTCGGTGTTTGATTCCCGGTAGGAGAAAGGCAATCGAGCAGATAATGTTCAGGTTTGGGATTATGAAATAATGAGACCTGGTGTTTTCAAGTGTGGTGGAGTTTTTATCCGCGGTGTAGTATCGTCGTCCTCGATTGAATGTGTTAAGTGGCCGGTGTTCTAGTTTTCTCAAATTTGCATTTGGGGCAGGATATTGCGGGTCAGTAATGAAGAAGCGACGGTTAGAGATCGCAAGATGCAGTGGTTCATGATGGAGACGGGGTTTCTAATGTTAACGGCTCGAGAAAGATGAGCTTCGGTTTAAAATTAGTAGCGGCTTATGGGTTCAAGTGCTACGGAGAAAATTTTTATCTAAGGCAACAATTGAGCATCAAGGAATGAGGAAAGATGTTTGGAAAGTGTCAGGCGGTGACTAAGATTTCTAGGAGGCCAAGTATAAGAAGCAAAGGACGGGTAGTCGATTAAAGGGATGAGTTCCGCCAAAGTGGGAGAGTGGAGGAGTTTCATATGGGCATTGTGGTAGGTTGACTACGCACCTTAAGGAGAGTTTAGAATAATTTGAGGATTTCAGAGATTAGCTGTCGGCGTCTACGGAGTTAACTAGAAGCATGGGCCATTATGCTGCAGGAGATTTGATATAACGGGAAAGAGCCGCTTGAAATGAAGAAGGATACAACATAGTTCTGAATTGGAAGGATATTTCCGCACATCCAAATGATGCTCACGAGTGGTGAATGGACTAGTGCAGCTAGAGAGTGAGCTCGGGCTCAATATGGGTCGTCGATGTCGTAATGATAGTACCGGTGCAGCAGCGTTGGAAGATGTTGGGGAGTGATCTCCACATGTAGGTTATTCCCTATGAGTAGGTTAGCGGTCGCATGGTTGGAGAAGCTTTTGCAAGGAATTCTATCGGTTGTTCTGTAAGGAGATTGGTCGTGCGAATGTGGTTGATGATTCAAAGTTAAAAATGGGGTTTTCTAGAAAGATTCCGAGGATTTTTGGCTATTAATTGCACAAGGTTATGTCAATAAGAGATAAACAACCCTGTTAAATTTTTTAATTTTGTAATAGTGGCTTCAAGCTAAGTGGGAGAGTCCCACCTCATATGATTGGGTTGCATGGTTAACCACTTGCGAGGTTTTCTGGTTGTTAGCATATTTCTGGGTTATTTCGGCTACGGGAAAAGAACATATGTGGTGATTTGAACAAAGGAATTGTTAAAGGGTGATATGGTTGGTCTTATTGGCTCATGTCCAGACTTGGGGAAGGATTCATAATTTATGCCTTGTATAGATGCGGGTTCCAAGGGAAATGATTATGCCGGGTGCTTCGTCAAGAAGGTATTCTTGTCCTAGAAGATTCTAGTAGTTGATTAAATTCGGGGCCTAGTCAGAGCGCATGGCTCTCAATGACGGTCCCAATGGATTCAAAAGAAGTAAATTATGGTGCCTAATGATTTCGAGCCTATAAGTACTGTTTAGAATCAAGGTTTTGTAGCAGCTTTTGAGTGGAGGCCCAGAATGTTCTATGATGTGTTAACTGGCAGTATAGCACTTGAGAGAAATATGAGAAAGCATTTCGGATTCGTAGAAGGATTAGCAGAATGGGAATATCAATTGAGGGTGTGAATGTATGAAATGGTTCATGGGATTTGAGACAGCATGGTCTCGCAGTTTCACGTCACTCGGAGTGAGTGCGGATGGAGTGTGTTATATGTTGAAAGGAGTTATTGTTATTGCTTAGGCAATGGAGATAAATCGAAGGAAGATATATTGGTTAACCACAATTGAGTTGGTGTATTTGTGGTAGAGATTAGTCCCTTCAGCGTGATCAAGTGATGCATGTGATTTGTTGTGGTACGTGTGAGGCTTGTTGGCCACCATAATTGATGTTATTCCGAAGCATTCTTCTGTTATGGCTTGTTATGTGAAAGCGGATTCCGGGAGGACTATGGTGGCTTAGACTACTACTTAGATGTATCCATATTCTGTGGTTATGAGAATCTACCTATGTGTTGCTATGTTTCTCCTGAAGTGAATTTATTGAAAAGCTTTTATGTAATGAGGTGTTAACCTACTAGTGGTTCCGGAGTTATGGAAACAAAAATCGTGTTCTAACGTATATTGGCGTGTTGGGTGCAGTGAGTGGTATGGAATTTAAAGTGAGGATCAAGGTTGCAGTTCGGTGCTAACAAGGATGTCACGAGCTCGGATGAGCACGAAAGTAGTTTTGATGTATAAAGTAAGTTGGTATTGTCCTCAGTGTCACCTTAAATCGGTGTCTTGTGAAAAAGGGCTTTGTATCCTGGTTATGGATTCTTGATCGCTTTTCAGTGTTAGTGCGGTCGGTGATTTGGATGTACAGACATGTTATGTGTTTCAGAAGGTTGTGGGAGTGTGTCCCACAGAAAGATTGTATAAGTGTGGCATGTAGTCACTCGAATGATTTAATATCTAAACCATGAATGAAGATTGTGGTAATATCATTAATTTGAGAATTTATGCCTGGAGGGCACTCTGTTTATTGGGTTATGAACTGTGGAGGTTCACTCTAGTTGTGAGGGATGGTCTTATGTGTTATGAGAAAAGGGGAGTTATTATGGACCTTTGAAAGTTTATTAGCCTAGTTGGGGAAATCAAAAATCGTCTTGAGATTAGTGGATCGATTTAGATGTGAACATGGGCTTTATATCATGCCAGATGTGTTCATTTCAGCAATACGCTCCATATGGAAGGGAGTCGGGGTGTTATTTCGTTGTCAGCTATTCCATGTAATAATGTATTGCGTCATGCGAGTTGTGAGATGGCTTGATGAATTTCTTATGTGTTGAGGTTCCGCATAGAGATCCAGTTACATGAGCAGGATGGCTCTTGAGATTTAGATCATATATCGCACTTCGATTGTGCTCGAGTTTGTGGATTATAGAGTTATATGTCTCCCCAGGGGATGGTATTATACACTTAGGATGGTTATGCCTGATATTCAATATTTCGTTCAAATGAGCAATTTAGCTCGATGCACATCTCCTTATGTGAATTCCATATGTGGATCGGGTGGCACGGTGTCGTGGATATGTTATTTGAATCGGGTGGCACGCTGCCATGGGTATGTTATTTGGATCAGGTGGCAAACCGCCATGGTTATGCTGTGAGGATCGGGTGCCACGACGCTATAGTTATGTTATGTAGATCAGGTGGCGTGCTTCCATGGTTACGTTGCTCGTATCGGGTTGCGCGCCACAACAGTTTGATGTTCAGTACAGTTCCTCATATCTGTTTTCTGTGTTCTATTCCCTATTTTCTGAAAGAAGCTCATACTAGCAGTGGGCCTGCGTCGCATGTATGATTCGCGAGCGGGGTAATTGAAATTCCATTTCAGAGTTCTCTTTCCTTTTTTATCGCATTCTAATCGGTAGCCTATTGGTACATCATGGAATTATATAAGACTTTTGGTCATATCGGGGTGGCCTGTTTATAGAGCAGTGTGTACTGGGTGAGATGAGAGTGTTGGATTTGGGATCAATGCAATTTGAGTAGGTGAAATATATTAAGGATCAAAGATCATTATTTGGTTCAGAATGAGGAAATGTTTCTTGTTAGAAGAATAGACTCAATGATTGGTTGACTCGGCAGTTGATTATGAATTTCTTCACATCTCTTCCGTCGTGACGATACTGTAATGTTTAGAGTAAGACCTGTGTATCATGGGATGCAATAGGAGCATCAGATTAGTAGGATTTTGACTAAGTTGATCAAAAAATATTATTGTGCTCCCGTGAGTAATGTGGTGCAATGCGTAAATTCAGCTAAGGTATGCAATCATGTTTGGGTACAACGTGTAGTGATTGATATGGTGATCGTATGTTGGGAACAGGTCGGGCATAGAATTTCGGATATTGGAATTGTGCTCAAAAGCCTATTTGCTTGAGTAAATGGGAATATCTACAGAATTGATCGAGCTGATGTGCTCAACTGAATTGTGGTAGCACGCGAAGGTGCATGAAAAGTTAAACAGGGATTTTAGACTACTTCAGTATACTTCTGAGCATGTTCGAGGATGAACGTATATTTAAGTGGGAGAGAATGTAACGAACCGACTGGTTGTTTTGAGATCAAGCACGGCTTTCAGCAATCTGAGACCATCAACAACTTCATTTCTTGTATTATGACTGGTACACGTGGTCGGAATTAAGTTTCGGGGAGTTCATAGTTGATTTCGAAAGAGAATTCTCATTTCGGATGCTTAAAGTGGAAAGAATTAACTAGGATTGGAATTTTGAGTATTATGGAAGTTAGCATTTTGGAAGAAATTTCATAAGTTTGGCTTGAAGTGCATTTCTATGTTATCGATGTCTGTTTGGGTTTCCGAGTGAGGGAGTAGCTCCGTATGGTGATTTTGGAGTTGGGAACCTATCTGAAATGAATTCACAGGTCCGTATGTCATTTTGGAGCCATTATATAAATTATCACGATCCTTCCATATTCTTAACTTTATTTTGGAGGAATAATTATAGAAGAATTGTTGTGCGCAACATGAAGAAAAATACAATAAAGAAGTGTAAAATCGAGCTACGATTCATTACTGCCGTGACAATGCACCAAGTCTCGATTTGCCATGATGAAATCAATGAAATCTAAACCCAAACTTATGGATTCTCATATATGTTAATGTGAAATCTAGATTTTCCATGATGGAATCGACGAAATCTAAATTTCAAATTATGAATTCTCATATCTGCAAAATCTAGATTTGCCATGATGAAATCTAGCACCAAATCGAGAATT
Organism: Nicotiana benthamiana; assembly: GCA_034376525.1. Classification (NCBI taxonomy): domain Eukaryota; kingdom Viridiplantae; phylum Streptophyta; class Magnoliopsida; order Solanales; family Solanaceae; genus Nicotiana; species Nicotiana benthamiana. Next base: position 123,028,376 of record CM067325.1, read on the forward strand.
CATCATGAAATTTTCTTATATAAGAAGACGTTGTTGAATAATCGAAAGAGGGAGGCGGTGGAGAGAAAGCTTAGAGCTAGAAATGTGAATCAAAATTCTTAAAAAGGTTCTCTGTTTTATTTCTTTCACTACTATCGAGTTATCTTTTCTTTTAAATCACAATAGTGTTTAGTTGTTGTTTATAAATAAATTTCAACGTAGGAAATTACTCTAGTTCCTGCTTTTAATTAAATTGAGTAAATTATTCCACTTGAATATTTCTTTCTATTTTCTTATTTAATGGACAAGAATATTTCCATTGTTAGTACTAGTTCCAGTATGGAGTAACTTTTCTCGTGTTGGGAGAAAGACGGATCTTAATATTCTATGTAATAGTAGATATTATTTCTCAAATTCACATGCTTGAGCTAGAATTTATTTAATTTATTAATATTTATCTATCATGTACTACATATTAACTATTTAGTAATTCTTTAATCGAAATAGGCGGAAGAAATAATATAGCTAAATGTGGTATTGATAAATATTAATATTTATTCAGTAACATCTATCTCTTTTATGTTATAATTAATTTTACACTTATTTGTAATCGAGAGAGGCGAATGGCATAATAATCAGTTATAACAAGTAGGGTAACCGAAAGGGACTTACTATCAAGAGCATATTTTAGTTCAATCATATACTTATGGTTCTTTAGTATTACTATTTTGAAGATTAATTTGTATAACCGAGAGGAGTGCAATTAATTATTCAACTTGAGTAATAATATATATTTGTAATCGTGAGAGGCATTTATACCTTTTTGAGAAATAGAAATTGAAGAATAATAAGTTCTACTATATAATAGAAATATTAAGTGAAGTCAAGATCCCAACACCTTTTATAATATTTGTGAAAAATGAAAATATTTACTACTGCTCTATTCATGAATTTTTAGATAGTTAATTTACAACTCAACTCTTTCTGATTTTCTCAAATAGTAACTAAAACAAGAAACATCTGTAGAATAGATAAACCAATCTCTGTGGGTTCGACATCTTTCTATACTATAAATTGATAGAGTACGAGTTTAATTTATACACACGCCAGACACTCGTCATGGACTTTTTTATATCGGGGTCGGAATCCGATTCTGAAAGTTGGAGTAGGTCTGTAATGTCGAATATGACTTGTGTGCAAATTTGAGGTCAAACAGATATGATTTGATAGGTTCCGGCATCGAATATAGAAGTTTGAAATTCTAAAGTTCATAAGGTTTGGATTTGAGGTTGATTCATGATTTTGGCGTTGTGTGATGAGATTTGAAGACTCGAGCAAGTCTGTAATGTGTTAAGGGACTGGTTGGTATTATTGGTTTGGGTCCCAGGGGCCTCGGGTGGATTTTGGGTGATTAAAGAACTTTGGCATTTTGGATAGCTAAAGGGTCTGCTTGTTGGTATAACCGCTTCTGCAGTGGGTTAACCGCAGAAGCAGCCTCGCAGAAACGGGAAGGGGAGCCGCAGAAGCGGAGTTTGGTCTGGGCTTGTGGACCGGAGATGCGGTCAAAGTTTCGCAGAATCGGGACCGCATCTGCGGAAGATATGTTGCAGAAGCGAAAAAAGGCGGCCTAGGGAGGACCGTCGAAGCGGTATTTTAACCGTACCTGCAAAACTGCAGAAGCGGTCAGGGGACTGTAGGTGCAGAAATTGCTGAGGCAGTGAGGTCTTTTAAGATTCGGGGTTGGGTTCATTTCAACCCCATTTTTCTTCAATTGGAGCCGATAGGGAGAAACTTTGAGGTGCCATTTTCATCACTCGTCATGAGGTAAGTAATTTATGCTAGCTTTGATTTAATTACAAAGTTTATATATGCATTTGGACAAGGAATTTGTAGAAACCTTGGGGTTTGAGGGAAGACCTAAAAATTTAATATTCTTAGATTTTGACAACGATTTTGGGTATGGAATTTAGAGAAAATCATATATTTGAGTTCGTGAGTTTATGCGTAAAGTTTTTCTTCGAATTATTTTGGATTTGCAGGCACGTGGGCCCGAGGGCGTTTTTGTCAACTTTTCGATCAGGATTAGGAATTGTTATAAATTGGATTGCAATAAGTACATTAGCATATATTAATGAGTTAACATAATTATTGACTAGTTTTGGAGCGTTGTGCATCGATTCGAGTCTTCGGAAGGGCGTGGAATGCCGGTTATGGATCTTCGAAGCGAGGTGAGTCTCCTTTCTAATCTTGTAAGAGGGAATTGTCCCCATAGGTAAAATAATTGGTTGTGTTCCTATTTGTGGTGGCTACATACGCACGAGGTGACGAGAGTCCGTGCGTAGCTACTATTATGCTATCGTCCGGATAGATTAGGCCCTAACAGCATGTTATACTTAGATTATTTGTGAACTTATTGAAACCTTGAATTGCTTAAATAACATTGATTTAGTAAATAAATTTCTAAAAGGATTAAGCTTCACTTTCTTAAATTGTTAAAAATGAATTAACTTTTTTTTGAATAATTTCCCTTGTTAACTTCTTGATGGAATGTCTCTATGTATATATTTTGGGAGCGGGTCGAACGCCTCGGCAGATTGAATAGATGCATCAATGATCCACGTCGTTCGACCCTCGGCGGTGCAGCATTTACATTTCTGTTGGAGCGGGCCGTCGACCTTGGCATGATTTGCGCATGCTTGTATTGCTTGCCTTGAAACTTATTAAAGTTGTTGATGCCTCTTCTAGCGTAAGAATATATGTATAAATGATGAAAAAGAATGATTTTCTATAAAAGAAAGAATTGTTTATTTGCTTCAACCCATTGAATTGTAATCATGTTTATTAAAATCTGTGACTTAATATATTATGGATAAATCATTATCGACCATTAGTAAGTGCCAAAGTTGACCATCTCATCTCTACTTCTTATAGATTATACGGGATACTCATTGGGTAAACGTTGTTTTCGTACTCATAATACACTTCTATGTATTTTTGTTGCACGGGTATATGTAATTCCAGTGGCCTACTGGGCGAGCAGCACATATGATTCGGGATCTAGGTGAGTTGCATTATTCGAGGTGGCCCGCAACTAGTATAGCCCCTTCCAGTACATTGTATTTACTTTCTGTCCACTGTATTCCGGATAGATGTTGTACTTTATTGGTTTTCTTAGAAATTGCTCATGTACTTGTGACACCGGGTTCTGGTATGGTTATAGGATTGTAAATATTAAATTGGTTAAAGATATTTTCCTATTCCATTGAATTTCATTACTCGATGTTTTAAATGTATAAAAAGGACGATTTCAATAAGTTTATAAACAAGGAGTTCTAGTTAATGGTTGTTGGCTTGTCTGATAATGGTGTCCGGCGCCACCACGACCCTTAGTGGATTTTGGGTAGTGATACTTTTTTCTTTCTCTCTCTACTTTGATAGATCTCATTCTCTTCCCCCATCCCATTAAAATGTTCGATCTCCTCCTCTTTACACCGAATTTGTGCAAAGCCCACTTCAGAGCAGGTTCACTTTCTCCATCTCCATTAATCCGCCTCGCCAGATTTGCCTTCTTGTTCTTTTTCTCATCGTGCTCTACAACAAATGGAGTGTTTGGAATAGTTTCAGTTTTGTTTTCTGGGTTGTGGGGTTCAATTCGCATTCTTGGAAAGGTGGTAAAACTTCATCTAACCCAACCCAATGCTCGTTCTCCGCGGGGTAGGAGTCACTAAAATCACCAAACCAATCACTTTACTCTGGATACCTTTAAGTTGGTGTGTTTGTGTTAGCAGTAGAATTACCATGACATATTGATTCTTTCAAAATCCTAATGGCGCTATTTTGATTCTTTCAAAATCCTTAACTCTTTTAATTCGGTTGGTTTCTCACTAACGGCTTTCGGTGATTGGCGGATTCGCTGAAAATTAGGGTTTGTGTGTTATATGGGTAGCAATACGGGTGCTATTATCCCCTTCTTATCTATACTACTAATTAAAAGATAGTACTTTATGAAAAATTTCTCTAGAAAACATACTACTAAAAGATAGTGCTTTATGAAAATTTCTCTAAATAAACTCTAGAAAAAATACTATAAAAGATAGTTCTTTATAAAAGATAGATGACTATTTACTACTAAAAAATAATACTTTATAAAAATTTCTTAGTTTCAGTGAACAATAAGGCCTACAATCATATTATTTCTAGTTAAAAAAACAGCACTCCGTTCCGTATACGATATCTAAGTCAATTCGGTGTGGCTTCTTGTATAAGAAATAAAATTAATGAAAAATGTCATTAGATTGAACTTCTCTACATCTTTGTTTATGTGTAATCTTTAAGAATTTGTGAAGTCGCCTTCATATCGTGTTGTCCTCATTGCAAATTCCTCGCTTTTGCTAATAAATAAAAAACTGAAATTTATCGATTAAGTCAACGTAGGCTCCGTTGCAAAAAGTAAAAATCCCTCTAAATTATGTTGTTGTAAACTTAAGTATCACCAACAACTCATTTAATTAGTACGGGACAGCTCATATATGATTTGTGACACTTAAAAGTTTAAATTATAACCCCTTTTCTTTTGTCATTTATTACTTTATTTTCTTTTCTTATATTCAGTGTATTTATTAATTTTGTTTTGAAATTATGATTTTTTTAATTTAAAATTTCAGAACAAAATAAATATTGGCTAATCTTTAAACAGCATTTCTAAAAATCGTATCTTTGCACCAACAACTCATTTAGTTAAAATAATCTAATCATTAATTAAGATTAAACTCAATCTCATCTCAATTCGGTAGATAATGAGAAAGCAGAAAAAAGGTACAACAATAACACAGCCCAAAAATTCTAAATTACTTTATTTTAGTCCATACCGCAGACAGACTGTTGATATATTTTCTTGTTATCTACCAAACTACATCTCTCTATAAATTTCGACAGCATTAATGAGTGGTGGAAGTGTTGACGTGGCAGTTTTGTTAAGTACAACATCGTATCTTTCGGAACCATAGCTTGGAGACAATGGGAATATCGTCGTCGTCGACAGATATGCCGGAGATAAAGGTCCATAAAAGAGGTTATCATTGATGTAAATGTTGAATTCCCTTTTTTGTGTCCCAATCAATTCTACTACTTCGGCGAAGTGCAAGTATATGTAATACTTTTCTGTGGTATTATCAGCCGGCAAGGAAAACGACACCGTGTCAGTGGCGGTGGTCGGTGTCACTGCCGTGCTCATTACCGCCGATGGTATCCGGTAACTGTTCTCAATTATGTCTTGTGTTGTATTAATTGTTGTCATCGTCTCCCATGGAAATGGTCGCCAAATTCTATCATATGCATCATTGGGGAACCTATGTATTTATTTAAATGGAAAAAAAACAATTAATTGTTAGCGAATATATCCACCTGGTACAAAAAGACAAGTATAGTAACTCCACCCAAAAAAAAATATCATGGGGACCAAGCTAGTAAAACCTGATTTAACTTTTATACACTCACATGAAAAAAACTTTTATATCATATATCATGTTATTTTAAAGTCAACTACAATTAAGCCGCAAAAATATTACAATCAAAAATTTTTATAACAACATCATTCGTTTCATATTTTTTTCATTTTTATAGCGATATATTGTTATAAAAAACATATATCATAATATAGCATGTAAATTAGTTCCAAAAGAAACTTGGCTTTTATAGTGAATGATTATTATATAATGATGTTGTTATTAAGAGGTTTGACTGTATTGTAAAAATCATGTAAAAAATATTATTTTTATGTTGTTGGAATATATATATATATATATATTAATTTTATTTAAATTTATCTTAATAATGAGATTAGTATAAAAAGGAAGACCTTGATCTTATGAGATTAAAAATATTAAATAAACATACCTAATTAATACTAGATTGGTTAAGGAACCAAAATTCAGACGTCCAATAAGATTCAGTGATTTATTTAAAGTTGGGTATGTAGTAAAATTCAATGGCCTTAACTCTAAGGCTGAAATAAAAGGAGTTGTAGCATTTGTCTTGACAAGGCAAACAGTTATGAAATCATTAGAAGGGGTGTGTATAACTTCCTTCCAAATCCGTATAGAAGCATTAGATATTGTGACTGTATCCCAATATTCTTCTCCAAGGTAAAGATCAAATTTTGGTAATTTACTACTTCCATCATAATTTCCATAGAAAAAACTAGCCCTGATCAAGTATTTGGTATTATTCCCTTGACCAGGGTTTAGAGTATAGCAGTTTTTTGTCCCTGAAGGAAAGCTTGTAACTGTGAGGAATGGTTTTTCTAGAGAATTGGATTGGTATATAGGTGATATGGTATTGTTCACTCCGCCTGTGATATAACCTTCGTCTGAAATGTAAGATATGCCTGTTATTACGTCAGTATAGTTGGAATCTGTTGGTATTCCACAGTCGATGCTTATGAATCCTGTAAAACAGGAACATTAAAAGAATATGAGTGTCAAACAGGGCAAAAATTAAATTTTATAGGCAACACTCACACACACAGTATATATATAACGAATAATTAACATGAAACCTGATTGATCAACTTGTGCAACAACTATTGTTGCTATTGAAAAACCAACAAGACATGCAAAGAGGAAGATTTTCAAAATCTCCATATATAGACACTCTATTCTCTTGATGTTTAGTTATTGTTGAATAAGAATAATTTGGGTGCCTTGCCTTATATATTCATTGTTTAATTTGACCAGGTTAAAGTTTGAAGTTTCCAAGAAATTTGAGTAACTCCACCCTCAGAGGTCAAGGTGTGTGCAACATGTAGTATCTTAATGTGCTCTTATGTCATGAAATATGCTTTCTTTATGTTGAAATAATCAACCAGTTTACCTAGATTGAGCCACTAATTTATCCTACAGTAGTAGACCAAGCATATATGTTATGGGAATAAGAGCTCACTAGACGATATCTAACATAAGACTTAACTAGTTTATGTCTTGATATTGTTTTAATTATCTCTAATATATCCAAGGGCGAATAAAGAGCACTGATATCGGGTTCATATGAATTTCATTACTATTGGCACAAAGTATGAATTTATGACTAAAAATTCACTAAAATTGTAACAAATGGAAAATATGAGCCTATAACTTTTAAAAAATAATAAGTTCAATATTAGAAACCATAAAAATTGAACCCAAAAACTTAAATTCCGAATCCATCTCTATATACATCAGCATAACGATTAGGTTTGTGATCTTGATTGTTCTATTGAAAAGCTAGGATGTATATAATGACATTAATAGTGCCTCCAAAAAATGTTGTACTCGTTCAAACTAGTAGAGAAAACTAGTTATGGCCCACAATCATATTCTTTTTTGAGAGAGAAAATAGTACTCCCAAAGGATAGTTACTTATATTTTCTAGGAACAAATGTTAAATTATCAATCTATTCAGCATGCCAGCATGGTCTGAGATTTCCAATGTTAATATCGTTAAAATAGTACAGTATAGTCGGTTTTCGGACTGGTTATTTAAAAATAATCACCATTTACGAAGTCAATGAAAAATAGCCACTATTTTGCTACAACAGAGACCGGTCCCACATAATATACGTGAGTTCGGTGCATCTGTGTGCAAACTCCAATATCTTATGATGGACCGGTATACTTTGCTGAATCCTGTATAATATACGAGAGACTGGAGCACCGATGCTCCAAACTCCAATATATTATACTGGACATTTATACTTGTTGGTACTCCAGTATATTATCATGGAGTTCTAATGCACTTATGCTGGAACTCCAACATATTATGCTGGAGTTCCAGCATAGTTATCATGGAACTCCCGTATAATATGCTGGAACTTCAGTATAATATACTGGCGTATTTTCCGGGTTTTGAACAATGTTTTCGCTCAGATTTATTTTTAAATGAAAAGTGACTAAATTTTAATTACTTTTAACACTGAGCTATTTTTGAATGACCAATTGTAAATCTGGCTGTTTTTAGATTTCTCCCGTTAATATCTCATGAATTTAGGACTTGATAAAAAATTGCGGTATGGATTTGGTCCAATAAAAGTTTAACTGTCTACGATGTGGAGTAGTTACTTAGCTTAAGTTGATTCATTGACCAAACTTCTGTATATTCGAGCGATTTGTATGAATTCAACCATCAACAACCGTGTAAAGTACTGCCACAAAAAATAACGCAACTTTACTAGAATGTGGCACAAAAATTGCTAACTCTTATTTTGCATAAGGCAGACACAAGCAGACAAACATATGCAAATTCGAGATTCAAGCTTGATGGTTCCACCTTTATGTTTTTACCAATGTACCCATTGCACTATCGCAATATTAATATTCTGTGTCGAAAATGCTCGGTTCAGTTGAAAGTACAAAAACTATATTGCATATGCCCCTAGATACCACAATGTGGCATTCTACCACCTAGTTTGAAACAAATGGTTGAGACTTGACATGGAGAATAAGGATCCCCATACAGATTAGTAGTAGAGCTCTCAACTTCAATTCCTTTAAGATAATGCTTCCAACATTTGACAATTCTTGAGTCGCAGCAGACTGGTTGAACACCTTCCTTTTCCATTAATTTCTCTCTCAAGAACTGCAATTGCATACCAAATCCAGAGCAAGAATGAGAAACCACTGCAATTCATTTTACTATATAAGAAAAAAATTATCCTACATATATGAAAAGATAGGAAAATCACATTAACCTGCATAAATTCATCACTTCTCCCCCACATACTTTCAACTGACAGAGTCTCTGGATGACAAGTCCAAAATAAACCATCTAACAATGATTCAAAATTCAGAGGCGGCGCAACATCCTTTACCATCAAATGCTTGACAACATAAGGTGAGCACAACGATGTTTCATTTAGTTCTTCCACGGTGAATGTATTCTTGATAATCAACAAAAATGAACAAAAAGGAAAATCAGACGTAACGAAAATGTACTTAAACCAAATTAAGTGAAAATGCAGGCACAGACTTACAGTCGTTGAGTTTATAGACTGAACCAATTCTGAATTCAGTTGTTCGAATCTAGATAAATATACCCTCAAACATTGAAACCAACTTGTGCCGAGATGTTCGTTGGGCATTAATCTGAGATAAGATTCTTGTAGAGAAGATGTTGTCATAGAGAATATAACAGGTAATTTAGCAGCTCCATATTCAAAACGTAGCAGATTTGGTGTGTCTATCTCAATTTCCATCAAACTCTTATAAGAACGGAATGTCAAATGTCTAAGTACACAACTCGAAAATTTAAGCCTCGTCAACATAAAACAAAAGTTTAACTCCAATTTCTCAAGAAGGGGTAGTTCAGAAACAATATTTGGTTAGTAATCTGCTCATATATTATGCTCAATTCTTTCAGAAATTTGAAAGCAGCCACATCAAACTTTAACTCGTCGTTACATCCTCTATAATACAGACGTTGAAGGTTAACAGCTTGAATCAGAATACTCTCATATGCTATATCATCCTCTTGATGCAAGGTAAGCTTCAGAAGATTAGGGAGATCAGATATCAATATATTTTTTACTCCCCCACACTCGACGAGACTTAAATCTTCAACTGCTGGACAAGTAGAAATGATTTTCAACATTATCCGCTCATCCAAATAAACATCAGTTAGTGACAGTTCCCTCAAATTTGTAAGCTTTATATGATCAACAAATAGAGGCCACTCTAACTTACAGCCACCTAATCTCAGAACGACAAGCGATTTATCTGTAAATACTGTACCTGGTAAACTATACCAATCTAACTTATCATCTTGGCGCATAATATGAATATCTAATTCATTGATGCAGTTATTGGTGGCCAATCCAATCCATTCATCAATGCATGATGCATTTTTTGCATCGGAAACATTAAGAGAAAGCCTGAATTTTTGTATTATTGCTTTTTGGATGCTGAGATTTGTCAAAGAACTATCTATATGATTCAAGAACGCGTCTCTTTCATCGGCTAGTTTCTGTTCCTCTATTTCTGCAGACAAGTGTTTCTGTATGAAAACGTTTTCATCAAAATCAAATGTAAGTATAGGAAGTAAATTCCAAGCTTTAAGCCATGACCGGGAGAGAACACTAGTTTGAGCTGCATCTTTTGCTGGTAGGAAGAAGAGTATGTGCTGTAAAATCGGGTCGGGCAACTGAGAGATTTGATCCATTACTGTAACTTTCTGTTCTATGTTACTTCAGTGGCGAGCTTTCCTGAAAAACGATGAGGCAAAAGCATATATATTAACAGCTCGTTTGGATGGTTGTTATATATCCTTTCATAATGTATACAATATATTATATTGTGTTGTGTTGATGTATACAATATTTGAATATATTGTATTATTTTAATCAAGGCAAGAGGGGCTTGCTCTGATGGTAAGCAACCCCCACTTCCAACCGAGAGGTTGTGAGATCGAGTCTCCCCAAGAGCAAAGGTGGGTAGTTCTTGGAAGGAAGGATGCTGGGGGTCTATTTGGAAACAGCCTCTCTACCCCAGGGTAGGGGTAAGGTCTGCGTACATACTACCCTCCCCAGACCCCACTATGTAGGATTATACTGGATTGTACTTTTTTTTTGTATTATTTTAATCAAAAAAATTGTATTATTTGCTATAGTGTGATATCATGCATCAACATTAATAATCTTGCAATAATACAAAGAAAATGTATGATATGAATTATTATATAAAAAGATAAAGATAAAATATAATGATTTAATAATAAGGAAGAACAAGATGAGAGGAAAAAAAAGTAACGACGTGATCACACCAAGTCGATTGTTACATAAAGTAATACTTTCCATCGTCACGTAACAAAGAATTTAACGATACGAAAGTACAATAAAATTTAAATAACAATCAAAACAAATATTATATTTGAAGTAACAATACGAGACAATACAACCACTAACAACCATCCAAACAAGCTGCAAACAACAGCCTATAGTTGATCTACTCCTAGTGTATTCATCAATATTTTGTCCATTAAATATGACAAACTAAAGAGTGTTTCACTAATCCTGGGGTAACTCAACTGGTAAAGGCATGAGGATAAAGTTCTTCAGGTCAGTAGTTCGAGCCTCGCAGGTTACTGGAGGCATTATAAACCGATTGCGTCTCCAGGGCCCCGTGGAACTAACCGTAATGCATCCATTGAAACAGCGGGTCTCGATGGGTACAGCTAATTGGGTTAGCAAAGCGATGCCCGAAAACCATGATTAAATAAAAGAAAAATTAAAAAAAAGAGTGTTCCAATTTTCAAACTGATTTATTATATGGTTTATTTAGACTATTGTATTTCACCAGAAATTTGATGAACCAATTAGACTCACAGTTTATAAAGCAATAACAAATATCAAAATTGAAAGATCAAATGTCAAACGGAACAAAGGGAGGAAAACAAAGAAATAATCTCTAGGATGGAGCCTGAGGGTACGTACCTAGGTAGACTGGAGTTGTTCTCAATCAAATTTCTTCATCTTTACCAATGAATCCAATAACTAAGTATTTCAGAAAATATAACTCAATGGAAAACCAAAATTTTCTCCAGCTTAAGAAATACTTTTTGAGCAAGCTTAGACAAACTATACAAGCTATCTCCTACCTTCATCCTACAAAAAAGACTAGGGGTGTGATTGATTCATTCCTTAACGGTTATATCAAATTAATTAGTTCCTAAATTAAGGCGGTTTTAATCAATCAAGCCAATATATCAATCTCAGATTTCCAATCAAAACAATGTGTCACACGGGGTATTTGAGGGAAATAGAAATCTGCGATCTCGTTTTGATTTAAATTTCTTTTTATATTATTTAATTGAGATACTTTTGTAGTTTTAATTCTTGAATTCCCATTATGCTATCACATGTAAAAATAAGGAAACGTTTAAATAAAATAGGATTCGCAGCATTTTTTATTCCTCAATTATCGGTTTTTTTTAAATTAGCACGTGGTTTTTGAACTCGAACTAGCGACCTGTAGTACTTTGTGTCACTGACCTTGACCAGTTGCGAGCCCGACTAGCTGTACCCACAGGGTTCCGCTATTTTAAAGCAAGGTGCCTAATTAGTTCCACGGGGCCCTGGAGACGAGGCCGGTTTGTAATGCTTCCAGTGGCCCTGCGGGGGCTCGAATTAGCGACCTGTAGCACTTTGTGCCACTGGCCTTTACTAATTGAGCTACCCCTCAGGTTCCTCAATTATAGGTGATTTTGATTTTAGTCTTTGTAATATCTTACTAAGCATGCTTATTTTTCAATTAATTGAAATGTGCACATGTGATCATTTGCTTGTGAATATTCATGAATTTTGCATAATTATTGTATACGCCGACATCGGAGGGTTCCATTTTTCGTCACTAAGGCATTGCAGAGGATCATTTTTAAGCCTCGTTGCTGTAAGGCTGTGGCCGAGTTTACTCCCTCGAGGTTCTTCGACGTCCGACCTAGGGATAACTTTGGTCGCGACAACGACAAATATGGGGAATTCCCAAGGAGTGCAATCAGGGCCGATAAAATCTATCATGCAACTCTAAACTTGCACCATGACATTAGCTAGCAGTTTCATCCCTACTTCTTTGTCAATAATGTATTTTGTACTATGTTGAGATTCCCCTCCTGTATAAAGAGGGTTCATGACACTTTGTCCTGGGTTGTTGCCTCAATTACTCCACACGAAACATACAAAAACATTCTCGCTTGCTCTCTAACATACTCTTCATTTATTGTAGCTTCCATTTATTATCTTCATTATTGTTATTTATTTATTGCTTATCATTGGTCATAAAGAGCCCCCATTGATTTTAATATAACTGTTAACCGTATCTCGATTACCTTCGATAGCTCCCAGTCGAGCTCCGGAATCGACCCCGAGGCCATGAATTGACAGGCTCGAAGCCCCGATAATTGGCTAGCGGTTGATTTTCGCCCTATCATTAACCTTTATTTCGTTTCTAAGTCTCACATACATAACATCAACTACTTAACAAACTAGCATAAAAATAAATCATGTATTTTTAAAATCCCATCAGTAAATATAATTGTTATTATCATTTTCACGATAAATAATTATTAAAATGTTCCACCAATTAATTACTAATATGTTATGTTAAGTCTGTTACTCCGTATTAGATGAAAATATAGTTTAATATAACACATTTCATATAAAGGGACCAAAAATACACATTTTAATTAATTGAAAGGTTAAATGTGCCTAGTCATATATTAGGAAAAAAATAATATCAAAGTTTATCAATAATTGAATCAATATTTTAAAAGGTGCGGGCGTGAGGCGATGCTTTTTACCTCTGACGAGGCGGGACGTAAGCCTTGAGACATGAGGCCTAAGTCCCACGGATCATTAAATTTTATTAATATAAAAAAATTTAAGATAGTATAAAATGAAAAATAATTATAAAAATTACATTAAAGTCATAAAATTATAATAAATAATATATTTAAAATATTTAAAATTTATAATTCAAGTATGAATAATACGATAAGTATGACATATATAGCAAATTATCTGCAACGTTGTTACAACTCAAACATCAAAAGTAATGTATTTGAAACGAAATCTTATATGTATCTCTTAAAGGGTAATGACTCTTGAAAGGATTTCGATATTATAATTTAATAGTTTTCTTAAAATACTCATTTTATTTAATATGCTTTCTATTTGAAAGAGAATTTATATAAAACATAATTCACAATTTAAATATGATTCTCAAGCATAATTTATTTTTTAAGTCTGAACAAGTTAATAAAGTGACACATAATTTACCATGCAATACAATGATTACTAATTATTAGTAATTAGTTGCTAGCTAATACCGAGCTATTAAATTAATAAGTTATTGTATCTCGTAAATATGAAAAAATAATACTTAGAAAAATAATTATAAAATATACGAACTATTATATAGTAAAGACAAACAAAAGTTAATAAATAAACACTTTTCGAATGAAAGATTTGTTTAAAATTAACTATCATAGCAGTCTTATAGTTTGTTTGGATGGTTGTTATATATCATTTCATAAGGTATTATATCGTATTGTATTGTATTGTATTGTACTGTATCGTTTGATGAACACAATGTTTGAATGAATTTTGCCGTTTTGTCATCGTTTCATGGTATCATGCACCAGTAATATGATGAATAAACTTGTAATATTACAAAGAAAAATTACAATACGGTATATAAAAAGATATGGTAAATGACAAAGTAAAATTATTTAATAACAATGAAGGGTGAGATCGAGAGAAAAACACAAGGAAATAACGCGACTACACCAAATCGGTCGTTACCAAAAGTTGCACATTTCATCGTTATGTAACCACGGATTTAACGATACGATACAATAAAATTTAAGTAACAATCAAAATAAATATTGTATTTAAAGTAGCAATACGATACGATACAATAGGTAACAACCATCCAAACAAGTTGTTAGTGGATAACGTGCAATAATTCTTTTTTTTAATTATGACATAAAATACTCTCAACTTAATGATTTATGATAAAGAAAAAAAATAATTTTAAATAGTCAACGATTTATTAAGAAAATTTAAGGATTTACAAAGTTAGTTACATATTAGGCGAGCCAAGTATACTGGACGTTGGGCGTGTTCGGGGCATAATCCCCGATGGTAGAGGCGCAAGTCTCACGGAATTATGCTACACATATAAGCCCCGAGTCATGAACATTATGAAGACGACCATGAAATGGAAATTCGATGGTTCCGTTAGCTCTGTTAGGTGATTTTAGGGTTGGGAGCGTGTTCGAAAGTCATTTTGGAAGTCCGTAGCTCATTTAGGATTGAAATACCGAATTTTGATTTTTTGAAGTTTTCGATACGATAGTGAGTTTTTGATCCGAGGGTTGAAATAATATTCTGGAAGTTGTAGTAGCTCCGTCATGTCGTTTGGAATGTGTGTGCAGACTTTCAGGTCATTTGGATGTGTTTTGGTTAGGTTTTTTATCGAAAGCGTATTTTAATGTAATTTGAAGTTCTTAAGCTCAAATCCTTGTTTAATTCGCGTTACTGGTGTTGTTTGAGGAGGTTTAATGATTAGCAAAAGTTTGAATGACGTTATGAGATATGTTCGTATGTTTTCTTGAGGTTCCAGGAACCTCGGGTGTGTTTCGGATGCTCATGGGGCAATTTGGAGTTGTGAAAGTTATAGATTTAGTTTAGACCAGTTGTTGTAGACCTCTTCTTCTTTGCGATCGCATCCCTTTCCATGCGGTCACATAGTGCAAATTCCAAAGGAGGGCCAATTCCTTTTATGCGATCGCATAATGCTGCCTTCCCCTTCTTGGAATTGGGAGATATTTTGAGGGATTTTTGTGGGCAACGAATGGGTAGCGATTCTCTACTCTCTAAGCTTAAAACCCACTAATCTAATTGTAAATTCATCCTTAATTTCAGATTTTTGAATGAAAAGGGGGAAAGCTTCATAGACCAAACTATTGAGTTTTGAGTGGGTGTTTGACTTCTGATTTGAGAGATTTTTATATGGTTAGACTCTTGAGAGTGCGAGGGTTCTGAAAATGTAAAATTTATTTGATTCTAAGACGTTGGCTTGAGGGACGTTTTGATCATTTTACCTATTTTCGCACCTTAGCCTTGAATCAAATAGTGGAATCAGTTACTTGCGATGTTATTTATGATATGCAATTGAATTGAATAGATTTGGACCATTTGAAGTAGGATACTCATGGCAAAGGCGTGATTTCTAGTTGATTATTGAGCTGATTTGAGCTAAGTGGCTTGTCTAACCTTGTGTGGGGGATGTTTCCCCTTAGGACATGACATTTGATATTTGAAAGCCTCGTATGTGAGGTGACGAGCGCGTACATGATCTAATTGTTGAAAATCCATTTCTACTTGAAGTATTTAAATAAAGTTTCCTACTTACCTGTTTATTCTAAATTTTAAGTTTAAAGAAGTATGTTTAATATGTGTTAGCTTAAAGAAGTATGTTTAGTTGACTTACTTGCTTATTTGTTTAAATTGTGTTATTTGTACTCCGTGAAGCATGTTAGGCTAGAATTTACTATTACTTGTTCTTAATTTAGCATTTATTCTGATATTTTGACTTTTTATTGTGAATCTGAATTTGGGACTACGGGACGACATCCTGGGAGATCTCCTGCACGTGTTATGTTCTGGACTGAGAGTTCGATATACCAAGAGATCCCTGGCCCAGATGTTATATATATTGAGGATACCAAGAGATCCTCGAGATACCAAGAGATCCCTCATGTATATTATGAGTATACCAAGAGATCCTCAGGATACCAAGAGATCCTCAGGATACCAAGATATCCCTCTTATAAATGATGAGGATACCAAGAGATCCGTGGTTATTATCCCTATTGTGAGCAGTATTTCCTTGTATTGTCTTGTTTTCTGCTTTCTATTACAGCTTTCCTTATTTATCCTGTTTAGAATTTTCGCTGTAGACTTTGTTTATACTATTTTCCTTATCTTATCACTTATTATGTTTTATCTCAGTAGGTCCGTAACCTTCCTCATCACTACCTGACCTAGGTTAGGCTTGGCATTTACTAAGTACCGATATTGTGTACTCATGCCTCTTTTGCATATGTTTTCATGTGCATATCTAGGAATTCCCAAGGAGTGCAATCAGGGCCGATAAAATCTATCATGCAACTCTAAACTTGCACCATGACATTAGCTAGCAGTTTCATCCCTACTTCTTTGTCAATAATGTATTTTGTACTATGTTGAGATTCCCCTCCTGTATAAAGAGGGTTCATAACACTTTGTCCTGGGTTGTTGCCTCAATTACTCCACACGAAACATACAAAAACATTCTCGCTTGCTCTCTAACATACTCTTCATTTATTGTAGCTTCCATTTATTATCTTCATTATTGTTATTTATTTATTGCTTATCATTGGTCATAAAGAGCCCCCATTGATTTTAATATAACTGTTAACCGTATCTCGATTACCTTCGATAGCTCCCAGTCGAGCTCCGGAATCGACCCCGAGGCCATGAATTGACAGGCTCGAAGCCCCGATAATTGGCTAGCGGTTGATTTTCGCCCTATCATTAACCTTTATTTCGTTTCTAAGTCTCACATACATAACATCAACTACTTAACAAACTAGCATAAAAATAAATCATGTATTTTTAAAATCCCATCAGTAAATATAATTGTTATTATCATTTTCACGATAAATAATTATTAAAATGTTCCACCAATTAATTACTAATATGTTATGTTAAGTCTGTTACTCCGTATTAGATGAAAATATAGTTTAATATAACACATTTCATATAAAGGGACCAAAAATACACATTTTAATTAATTGAAAGGTTAAATGTGCCTAGTCATATATTAGGAAAAAAATAATATCAAAGTTTATCAATAATTGAATCAATATTTTAAAAGGTGCGGGCGTGAGGCGATGCTTTTTACCTCTGACGAGGCGGGACGTAAGCCTTGAGACATGAGGCCTAAGTCCCACGGATCATTAAATTTTATTAATATAAAAAAATTTAAGATAGTATAAAATGAAAAATAATTATAAAAATTACATTAAAGTCATAAAATTATAATAAATAATATATTTAAAATATTTAAAATTTATAATTCAAGTATGAATAATACGATAAGTATGACATATATAGCAAATTATCTGCAACGTTGTTACAACTCAAACATCAAAAGTAATGTATTTGAAACGAAATCTTATATGTATCTCTTAAAGGGTAATGACTCTTGAAAGGATTTCGATATTATAATTTAATAGTTTTCTTAAAATACTCATTTTATTTAATATGCTTTCTATTTGAAAGAGAATTTATATAAAACATAATTCACAATTTAAATATGATTCTCAAGCATAATTTATTTTTTAAGTCTGAACAAGTTAATAAAGTGACACATAATTTACCATGCAATACAATGATTACTAATTATTAGTAATTAGTTGCTAGCTAATACCGAGCTATTAAATTAATAAGTTATTGTATCTCGTAAATATGAAAAAATAATACTTAGAAAAATAATTATAAAATATACGAACTATTATATAGTAAAGACAAACAAAAGTTAATAAATAAACACTTTTCGAATGAAAGATTTGTTTAAAATTAACTATCATAGCAGTCTTATAGTTTGTTTGGATGGTTGTTATATATCATTTCATAAGGTATTATATCGTATTGTATTGTATTGTATTGTACTGTATCGTTTGATGAACACAATGTTTGAATGAATTTTGCCGTTTTGTCATCGTTTCATGGTATCATGCACCAGTAATATGATGAATAAACTTGTAATATTACAAAGAAAAATTACAATACGGTATATAAAAAGATATGGTAAATGACAAAGTAAAATTATTTAATAACAATGAAGGGTGAGATCGAGAGAAAAACACAAGGAAATAACGCGACTACACCAAATCGGTCGTTACCAAAAGTTGCACATTTCATCGTTATGTAACCACGGATTTAACGATACGATACAATAAAATTTAAGTAACAATCAAAATAAATATTGTATTTAAAGTAGCAATACGATACGATACAATAGGTAACAACCATCCAAACAAGTTGTTAGTGGATAACGTGCAATAATTCTTTTTTTTAATTATGACATAAAATACTCTCAACTTAATGATTTATGATAAAGAAAAAAAATAATTTTAAATAGTCAACGATTTATTAAGAAAATTTAAGGATTTACAAAGTTAGTTACATATTAGGCGAGCCAAGTATACTGGGCGTTGGGCGTGTTCGGGGCATAATCCCCGATGGTAGAGGCGCAAGTCTCACGGAATTATGCTACACATATAAGCCCCGAGTCATGAACATTATGAAGACGACCATGAAATGGAAATTCAATGGTTCCGTTAGCTCTGTTAGGTGATTTTAGGGTTGAGAGCGTGTTCGAAAGTCATTTTGGAAGTCCGTAGCTCATTTAGGATTGAAATACCGAATTTTGATTTTTTGAAGTTTTCGATACGATAGTGAGTTTTTGATCCGAGGGTTGAAATAATATTCTGGAAGTTGTAGTAGCTCCGTCATGTCGTTTGGAATGTGTGTGCAGACTTTCAGGTCATTTGGATGTGTTTTGGTTAGGTTTTTTATCGAAAGCGTATTTTAATGTAATTTGAAGTTCTTAAGCTCAAATCCTTGTTTAATTCGCGTTACTGGTGTTGTTTGAGGAGGTTTAATGATTAGCAAAAGTTTGAATGACGTTATGAGATATGTTCGTATGTTTTCTTGAGGTTCCAGGAACCTCGGGTGTGTTTCGGATGCTCATGGGGCAATTTGGAGTTGTGAAAGTTATAGATTTAGTTTAGACCAGTTGTTGTAGACCTCTTCTTCTTTGCGATCGCATCCCTTTCCATGCGGTCACATAGTGCAAATTCCAAAGGAGGGCCAATTCCTTTTATGCGATCGCATAATGCTGCCTTCCCCTTCTTGGAATTGGGAGATATTTTGAGGGATTTTTGTGGGCAACGAATGGGTAGCGATTCTCTACTCTCTAAGCTTAAAACCCACTAATCTAATTGTAAATTCATCCTTAATTTCAGATTTTTGAATGAAAAGGGGGAAAGCTTCATAGACCAAACTATTGAGTTTTGAGTGGGTGTTTGACTTCTGATTTGAGAGATTTTTATATGGTTAGACTCTTGAGAGTGCGAGGGTTCTGAAAATGTAAAATTTATTTGATTCTAAGACGTTGGCTTGAGGGACGTTTTGATCATTTTACCTATTTTCGCACCTTAGCCTTGAATCAAATAGTGGAATCAGTTACTTGCGATGTTATTTATGATATGCAATTGAATTGAATAGATTTGGACCATTTGAAGTAGGATACTCATGGCAAAGGCGTGATTTCTAGTTGATTATTGAGCTGATTTGAGTTAAGTGGCTTGTCTAACCTTGTGTGGGGGATGTTTCCCCTTAGGACATGACATTTGATATTTGAAAGCCTCGTATGTGAGGTGACGAGCGCGTACATGATCTAATTGTTGAAAATCCATTTCTACTTGAAGTATTTAAATAAAGTTTCCTACTTACCTGTTTATTCTAAATTTTAAGTTTAAAGAAGTATGTTTAATATGTGTTAGCTTAAAGAAGTATGTTTAGTTGACTTACTTGCTTATTTGTTTAAATTGTGTTATTTGTACTCCGTGAAGCATGTTAGGCTAGAATTTACTATTACTTGTTCTTAATTTAGCATTTATTCTGATATTTTGACTTTTTATTGTGAATCTGAATTTGGGACTACGGGACGATATCCTGGGAGATCTCCTGCACGTGTTATGTTCTGGACTGAGAGTTCGATATACCAAGAGATCCCTGGCCCAGATGTTATATATATTGAGGATACCAAGAGATCCTCGAGATACCAAGAGATCCCTCATGTATATTATGAGTATACCAAGAGATCCTCAGGATACCAAGAGATCCTCAGGATACCAAGATATCCCTCTTATAAATGATGAGGATACCAAGAGATCCGTGGTTATTATCCCTATTGTGAGCAGTATTTCCTTGTATTGTCTTGTTTTCTGCTTTCTATTACAGCTTTCCTTATTTATCCTGTTTAGAATTTTCGCTGTAGACTTTGTTTATACTATTTTCCTTATCTTATCACTTATTATGTTTTATCTCAGTAGGTCCGTAACCTTCCTCATCACTACCTGACCTAGGTTAGGCTTGGCATTTACTAAGTACCGATATTGTGTACTCATGCCTCTTTTGCATATGTTTTCATGTGCATATCTAGGTATTCCCACTCAGTCGCATTATCATTGAGGTAGGAAGAGCTATGGAGACTTTGAGGTATATCTGCCGCGTCCGCAGACCGAAGAGTCTCCTTCTTACTATATTTTTTAGTGCTTAGTCTTCTATCATACTGTGTTTAGACATTTTTTGATATTGTTATAGATTTCGTGATGTTGAGTAGTATATGCCAAGTGGAATTTATATACAAATTTCCTTCTAGTTATTTAATTTTAGCTCTTTATTTCACAAATTATTTTATTTCTGCTTTATTAGACTTAGCTAGTCGTAGGGACTAGTGTCATCATGACATGTTCACAGAGGGTTAACTGGAGTCGTGACACTAGGTTTTTGAAAATTGGGGATTTGGACCAGGATTTGAGGTCCGATTTCAAAGCAAATTATATATTTGGGTTCGCAGGGGAATGAGTAACCGGATTTTGATTCAAACCTCGATTTTGACCATGTGGGCACGGGGGAGATTTTTGACTTGTTGGGTAAGACTTTGGAAAACGCATTTTCATGCATTGGGGTTGATTCATTTTAGTGTTTATTGATGAAATTAAGTAACTTGTGATTAGATACGAGCGAATTGGTGATGGAATCGAGGGGTAAAGCTATAGATGAATCGTGAATTGTGTATATGGCATTGAGGTAAGTAATTGGTATATCCTTAGCTTGAGGGATTAGGAGTTGTGTCCCATTTTATATTTGCTTCTTGTTGAGTACGACATATAGGCATGGTGACGATTATCTATTTGTTGAAGTATGAACGTGGGTCTTAAATTATGATTTTCATAACTTCATTGTATTATTCATGCCAAGGTGAAGATTTCTATTTGTTGTGTAAGGTTGTGGAAATAATTGTGACCTATGGACATTGAGGAGCGTTGGCTCCAATGATATAAAGAATTGTGAAAGTATAAGTGACAAATGAACACTTTAGATTATTGGCTTGAATTGTGAAATGAGTTGTGAAGGTATAAGTGATAATTGAACCTCTAGAGCATTGGCTCGAGTTGTGAAGTGATTTGTGAAGTAAAAGTGAGAAATAGAAGAGATCATTACGTTATCACCCTTGCTGGGCTATTGTTGACTTTGTTATCTCCCTTGCCGGGATGTGGATGTTATTGATGTTGTTCCCTTGCAAAAATTTATATATTGACCGGTTGCTCGCTTGCCGTGATTCTTATTGCAAATTTCCTTTATTTCCTTGCCCTATTATTTGTGATTGTTGTTTGGTAAAGAAGGGAGTTAAAGCACAAAAGGTGATGCCGTGCATTATTTGTTCCATGAGGAAAGAATGTAAAGCACGAAGGGTGATGTCCTGCTGCACGATGTACCATTCCATGCCTATTATATTAATTTCACGGCGAGGATGAAATTAGAATCACGAAGGGTGATACCGTGCAATTTATATTGATTCTTATGGTGAGGACGAGAGTAAAAGCACGAAGGGTGATGTCGTGCACTTGTCCTTGATTTTTTTGATTCTTGCTAATAATTGAGTTATGTTGACATTTACGTTTATTTACTGATTTTTTGTTGTTTTTTGATTTTATTTCAAGGTTATAGATTCCCTTATCCTATTTTTCGTGTGATTGTTGTCTGGGTGAGGAAGAGCGTAAAGCACGAAGGATGATGTCGTGTATTATTTTGGTGAGAGAGTGTTAAAGCATGAAGAGTGATGCCGTGTATTATTTTGGTGATAGAGTGTAATAGCACGAAGGGTGATGCCGTGCACTTGTCTTTGATTTCCTAGTTTTTATTGATAAATGTGTTACAATTTCTCTACACTAAATTGCTGGTTTCATGATGATACTTTTTTACCCCGCGTCATGATTTCCCCTTCCTATTTTCAATCGATCTATGGTGGTCCTCATATTTATTTGTTGCTTTTCTGTTACTATTCGATGTCCCCCCAACATATTTTCCCCTTCCCATTCTTGGCTGTATTTGACTGTTTCTTTCTGTACTTCTTTTCTGCTGTATATAGTTAAATTGCACAGGTTTATTTGGTAGTTTGGTCCTAGCCTTGTCACTGCTTCGCCGAGTTTAGGCTAGGCACTTACCAGTACATGGGGTCAGTTTTGCTGATACTACACTATGCACTCTTTTGTGCAGACTCTAGTGTTATAGACTTCAGACCGCAGTGGGATTTTTGCTTCTTGCTGATGAGTCGACCTTGGGAAGTCTTGCAGGCGTTCGCAGGCCTTGCCGCCTCCTTCCATCTACCATTCTTGTTTCTTTCATGCATTTCCAAAGACAGTGTTTTATTTATTTATTTCTGACCTTTACGTGTAGTATTCTTAGACCGTCTCTGAAATTTTGACACCAGTTCTGGGTAGTCAAGACACACACAGTCGTAGTAGATATTCATATTGAGACGACTTATTGTTTTCTTCCGCTTATGTTAAATTCCATTGTTTAAATGTTATTACTTCGAAGTTGTTAATGAATATAAAATGGGTATAAAGGTAAATTGTGCTATTAATTGGCTTTCCTAGATCATATTCGTAGGCGCTATCATGACTCCTGAGGGTGGAAAATCCGGGTCGTGACAACTTGGTATCAGTGCTTTAGGTTACATGGGTCTCACAGTTCACCAACAAGCTTAGTAGAGTTTGAGGGATCGGTACGGAGACATCTCTATTTATCCCTTAGACGCTACAGAGTTAGGAAAAACTTCACATCTATTCTTTCCTGTTATGCGATTTTGATCTCTCAAAGCTAAATTAAAACCTCAAATGTTGTCCTTTCGTAATTAGTAGGGTCACGTACCAATTCTTCAGCTGAACAGCAAAACGGACCAGTGATAGATCAACTACGTGTCTGGAGGCTTTATGGAGGTTGGATAGGTTTCACCAAGCTCTTCACTACTACTTTATGCAATGTAACTTCTGAGGATCCCCACGATTATCTAGACAACTGTCATGATGTTCTCAGGTACATTGGGATCGTGGAGACCAATGGGGTTGATTTTGCAACTTTTCGCTTGTTTGGATCTGTCAAGACATGTTGGAGAGATTAGTGATTGGCTATGCCAGTTAGGTCATCAGCTTCAACTTGAGAACAGTTCATGTAGCTATTTCTGGATAAGTTTCTCCCCATCACCCCGACAGAGGCATATCGGAGGCAGTTTGAGCATCTCTAGCAGGGTTCTATGACTGTTACTCAGTACAAGACTAGATTCATCGACTTGGCTCATCATGCTCTTATTATGCTTCTCACTAAGAGGGAGAGCGAGAGAGCGAGGAGGTTCATTAAGGTACTCGTCCAGCCCGGTCAGTTAGATAGAGGTGGAGGTAGCGATATTAGAGGTGGAGGTAGAGATGCTAGAGGTGGAGGTAGAGGTATTAAAGGTGGAAGTACATGTATTGTTGTGGTTTGTAGAAGAGAAGCTTCGGTTTATTTTGCGCCGCATCTGGTCATGCCTAGTAGTTCTTTGAGTGCCCCTTGTTGATACCCAATTTTTTCCTAGGTAATTTTATTCCCGAAGCATGTCCAAAATAACATATATGTGCTTGTATAAGCACACCCAAGAGTTTTGGTACTTTTCCAAAATTTTAATGATTTTAAAACCAGTTTAATGCCTATTTTAATACCACAAATTCCAATAATTATTTCCCAAAATTATCATTTTTGGTGAACATCTTATTTCATTCTCATATTTATACCAAAATATAATTAAGGTGATTTTAGTATATTTTTACAAATTTATTTGATATTTTTAAAGATAAATTACACGTAATTTCAATTATAGCTATTTTATGATTAATAGCATTTATAATTATAAAACTAGTTCTAGTATTTTTTAAATCGATATTTATATAGTATTTGTTTGCTCAGTGTTTTTAATTTACTTTTAAAATCATTGTTACTATTTTTATAACATAAAAATAAAAAATTTGGCCATTTAACACTTAGCCCGTTTGTGTTTCAACTATAGCCTTTTTTTCCTTTCAATTCTGGCCCAATTTGACCCAATTCCGCCCATAATTAAATGAACCATGTCTCAATTTAAAACTCGAACCCTTATCCAAATTTTAAAACCCGTCCGATTTTCTTTAAATCATAGCCATTGATCATTTTGATCAACGACTGTAATGTGGTCTTTCATTTTTTTAATCCCTTCACCCCTCTAACGCTATTTCATTTGCACAAAGGCACCGCCTTTGAGTTGTTTTCTTCTCTCAATATCTCTCTAGCCTCTCCGAAACCCTAATCGATTCCCACCTTATCTCACATCGTTTCCACCAAAATCCATGGCATCTCCGGCCATGGATGGTCTCTACTCACTCTCTCTCACCACTAAGCCTGAGCTGTTCGAAGTTTGGAGGCTTGACCTTGATGGTCCTCTTACAGATCCGCTCAGATCTGTAGATTTATGGTTTCTCCGACCATGCTCTGGTATATTCAAGCACAAGAGACCTGATTCCTGACCCTTTCGACTCAAGATCTAATGTCTTTCAGCCTTTCTCGCTTCTAGGGTTTCGCAAAAAGCCTAAGCTGTTCGAGGTTTCGCAAAAAGCCTAAACTGTTCGAGGTTCTTTCTTTGTTTGTTTGGGTAGATCTGTGCTGAATCTATGCTCTACTTGACTTTTTAAGTGTTTTCCCCAAATTTTCTTTTAAAAAATCGCTTGTTTTCAGTTTGGGGTTTTTTAAATCTTTTTGATTCTTGCCATTATGTTCTTTTAGGCATTTGTCTGTGTTACACTCAAATATTTTCCTAATCTACTATGCATGTGTTTGCTCTTATGTCTTTCCTCCTATTAAGCATGATTGTTTTATGCGTTTGTACCTTACTGTGACTCAGACTATGCTTGCATGCTATCTCGACTATGCTTTCCTCCCTCTCATACTATATGTGTTTACTGTAGACTCTCTGATTTTGTTTACTTTACTGGACTCTATTATGTTTTCACTAAGCATGTTTCATATATTCTGTTAAGCTTGTATCACTCCTTCTCTCTTGGACTTGCTTAAGTTCCGAGTTTTCTAAAATGTTCTTCATTCCTTAAATTAATTTTCTTTGTTTGATTATTGCAAACCTGCTATCGTATTTGTTGTTTCTCATGAGGCTCTTGAGTATGTTAACTTGCCTTCTCGTCTCTATGTTCGATTCGATTTGAAACCCTAGAATTTGGGGTTTTTTTCAACAAGTTGAATTAGGGTTCCACTTTGGGACCCTGAACTTTCAGGCTCACTATGAGGCTATTACTGAACTCCTATTCTTTTCTTTATGGTCCTGAACCTCTCAATGGAGAACTCTTCCATTTGATTTATCTGCTTTATATGAGAGGTGCTGCTCTTTCAAAAGGTTTTGACAACTAATTGATTGATTTTGGATTCCTTTGATGGGGTTTTGATTGATTGCACTGATTTTCCTTTGATTGAACCTCCTCTATCGATTCCTGATTGGGTTCAATCAAATTAAACCTGTTGCCTTGATTTTTATTAGTTGTCTAATTGATTCCCTTTTCTTTTCTTTACAAACCAAGTACCGTTTGAATTCTTTCCTTAAACAAACTTTATGTATTTTTCCTTCTTATGCTTCTATGAAAGATTTTACTCAAATTTTACAAATATATTGGCCAAGGCCTGGACATCCAAGGCAAGCGGTCTCTGGCTGACCGGAATATATGCAAGACTATCCATGCTGGCGTACTTTCTACTCAATGCATCGGCCACTACATTGGCTTTCCTTGAGTCATATAAAATAGAAACATCTTAATCTTTTAACAACTCAAACAACCTCCGCTGTCTCAAATTCAACTCTTTCTACTTGAACAAGTACTGAAGGCTCTTGTGATCTGTGTACACCTCACACGTCACAAAATACAAATAATGCCTCCAAATCTTCAAGGCATGAAAAATGGCTGCCAACTCTAGGTCATGAACCGGATAATTCTTCTCGTTGATCTTCAACTTCCTCGAAGAATATGCTATGACCTTGCCGTTCTGCATCAACACTGCGCCAAGTCCGATGCGGGAAGCATGACAATATACAATATAAGGCCCAGATGCCCTAATCATTAGCTGTCTTAGGGACATCAGACGCCCTAATCCTTAGCTGATGATAACTAGACCTCAAATCTATCTTCGAAAACACCCTGGCACCCTGGAGCTGGTCAAACAAATCATCAATCCTCGGCAGTGGATACTTGTTCTTTATCGTCACCTTGTTCAACTGTCAGTAACCAATTCACATCCTCATCGACCCATCTTTTTTCTTCACAAACAACACTGGTGCACCTCAAGGTGATACACTGGTCTAATGAAACCCTTATCAAGCAAGCCCTGAAGCTACTCCTTCAACTCTTTCAACTTTGGCGGGGCCATGCGATACGACAGAATAGAAATAGGCTGAGTTCTAGGAGCGAGATCAATGCAGAAATCAATATCCCTGTTAGGCGGCATACCCGGCAGGTCTGAAGGAAAAACCTCGGGGAACTCCCGAATAATAGGGACAAAATCGATAGATGGAACCACTGCACTGGAGTCGCGAACAGATGCCAAATATGCTAAACACCCATTCTCAACAATACGTCGAGCCTTGACATACAAAATGACACTACGAGTGGCATGACTTGGAGTCCCTCTCCACTAAAGTCGGGGCAAATCGGGCAAGGCCAAAGTCACGGTCTTGTTGTGACAATCCAAGATAGCATGATACGGGGACAACCAATCCACCCTCAATATAACATCGAAGTCCACCATGTCTAAAAGCAATAAGTCGACACGGGTCTCAAGACCCTCAAATACAACCACACAAGAACGATGCACTCGGTCGACCACTATAAAATTGCTAAACAGTGTGGACACATATACACGAATACCCAAATCCTCACTGGCATGATCAAATAGGGTGCAAAATAGGATGACACATAAGAATAAGTAGATCCCGGATAAAATAATACCGAAGCACCTATATCACAGACTAGTATAGTACATGTAATCACATCATCAGATGACTCGGCCTCCGGCCTGGCTGGCAATGCATAACAACGGGGCTGGACCCCACCTCCCTGAACTACATTTCCGGGGCGATCAGTTGCGGGCTGACTCCTACCTATGGCTATCCGGGCTCCACCTCTACGGCCTCTCCCTCATCTCTATGATTCCTATCCCCGTCTCTCGCTGGCTGGGCGGCCTGTGGATCATCTGCCGCCTGAATCGTACGCTGAGGACCCTGATGCTGAGAAGTACTCGAGGCTCGAGGGAAAAATTTAACAACATGACCTATGTCACCACAACCATAACATGCCCTTGGATGCTGAGACTTTTGGCCCTGTTGACCGGTATGTCCTCCCATGAAGCTCTGATGTGGCGGTGCACTGATGAGCGCTGGTGGTGCGTTGAAAGACTGCTGTTCCGAGTAATACTCCTGATGTCCACCACCGCTTGGTGTACCATGAGAAACCTGAAATGCTGACTTGAAAGGTCGCGAGGGATGGCCTCGGTCATGGAAATCCCTACCTCCAGATGAGGTACTCGGCGAGTTGCATTGGTTGCCTCCTGAAAAGTAATATTAGTGCCAACTCCCATAGACATCTGAAGGCGAATGGGCTGAATCAATCCGTCAATAGAACCTCCAGACCCTCTCTCGATCTGTAGGGAGTATCAGTACTACATGGTGTGCCAAGTCAACAAATCTGGTCTCATATTGTGTAACTGTCATGGAGCCCTGCTGAAGGCGCTCAAACTGCCTACGAAGTGCCTCCCGCTGAGTGACGGGGAGAAACTTCTCTAAAAATAACTCTGCAAACTAATCCCATGTCAAAGTTGGGGACCCTTCTGGTCTAGATATGCAATAATCCTTTTCTGACTTGGAAAACCGATCAAGTTTCCACAAAGCATCCGAAGACATGGCCGTCCTATCTGCGACTGAGCTGTAGTGCCTGTCTGAGCTGCCACTGCGGGCTGAACCAATGGAAAGTAAGTCTGGGGAGCTACCCGCTTCGGAGTATGTGTAGCAAGAGTCCGAACCTCTCCTCCATCCTGAGAAGAGGCTGTTGCTACTGGCAGGAATCACGCTCTAGCGATACTGTCCATAAAGCTTGCTATGCAGAGAAGATCATCTTGAAGATCCGAATAAAACATCACTCCTCCTGGGACCTGAGGTGGGCCAACTGGAGTTGGTGGAGCTTGAAACTCCTAATCAAAGTCAATATGAGGATATGGAACGGCCTCAGCCCCTGCCCCTTGCGGGAGCTGTTGCTGGGGGCTCGGGCTGCTGCGCGAAAGAAGACGACGTGTGTGTTCTCACCATCTGGGAAAGAACATAGTAGAACGCCAACCAATATTTGAGAAACAGAATCACACGACAAGAATGAACAAAGTGAAACTTTTCCTAACTCTATAGCCTCTGGGGGATAAATACAGACGTCTCTGTACGAATCCCTCAGACCCTACCGAGCTTGTCCGTGAGTTGTGAGACCCAAGTAACCTAGTGCTCTGATACCAACTTGTCACGATCCAAATTTACCCACCATCGGGAGTCGCGATGGAGCCTACTGTCGAAGCTAGGCAAGCTAATTCCTTTTTAATCATTTTCACAATAACCTTAATATAAGCAAGTTACACACCAAAATAATTAATTAAAAACATTTATTAACACTAGAAATGACAAAATGCGAAAACTAACAATATGCCTCTACCCAGTATCCGGCGTCACTGCTAACGGACGACTAAAAGTGTACTAAAACAACAGTCTGAAATAAATACATAATATGTCTATTCGATACAATTAAACAAACTGAGAGAAATAGATAGAGGAGACTCGAGGCCCGCGAATGCCAGTGAACTACTTCAGAGTCACTGGACTGAAGGATCGCCCCTGACTACTGCTGCGGTCCATAGGCTGTGTCCTGACCTGTGCACAAAAAGGCACAGAAGTGTAGTATCACCACAACTGACCCCATGTGCTGGTAAGTGCCCGGCATAACCTCGGCGAGGTAGTGACGAGGCTAAACTGGACCTACCATAGCCAACCTGCACAGATATATGAATTAACAGAAAGAGAACAAGAATTTAAACAAATAAAAAGGGAAGGGACATGCTGGGGGAGTAACAGTTCAATTATAACTTCTACAAACAAGAGATGGAACTGAATAAATAATAATTAAATAAAGAAACCCAATGAATCAACAACTGCACGGCATCACCCTTCATGCTTTTACTCTCATTCCTCACCAAAACTGTCAGATATAATGCACGACATTACCCTTCGTGCTATTACTCTCATTTCTCACCAAGAATATCAAATATAATACACGGCATCACCCTTCGTGCTTTGACTCTCATTTCTCACCAAGAATATCAAATATAATACACGACATCACCCTTCGTGCTTTTACTCTCAATATACAGTGTACGGCATCACCCTTCGTGCTTTTACTCTCAAACACATAGTACACGACATCACACTTCATGCTTTTACTCTCTCTTCCTCACCCAATCAATGGTCACAACCAAATGGGAAAGGAAATATATAACAAGACAAAATATCCCGGCAAGGGAGAATAATTCAACAATAAATCCCGGCAAGGTAATAGAGCTCGACAATAGGTCCCGGCAAGGGAAATTTACCAAAAATTCCTCTTTTGTTCATTTACTTCTCAACTTTCACTTCATAGTTCATTTCACAAGTGATTATCACAACTATTCACATCTTTCGCATTTTTAATAGCAAATATGACTCACGGTCATGCTAGACTTGGGCGCATAGGTAACCGTCACCATACCTATAATATGACTCAACATAGCACATAGAAAATATCAACCTAATCCTATTCCCCCAAACCAAAGTTAGACCAAACACTTACCTCGAATCCGAAAATAGCAACACAAAGCTCAACAATCGACTTTCTTCTAGAACTCGACCCCGAACCAACAATATCTAATCACAATTTACTCAATTGTATCAACAAATTCTAGTTAAATCAGTTTGAATGCATAAGAATGAAATTTTCAAAGTTTTACCCCAAAATTCCCAAAATCCCCCCCGGCCCACATGGTTAAAAACCGAGGTTCGAACCAAGACCGGGTTGCCCATTTCCGCACAAGTTCAAATATGTAATTGGTTTTGGAATCGGACCTCCAATTAGGATCCCACTCCCCAAATTTTGAAGACTTAGTTTCCACCCAAAACCCCAAATTCCCATTTTGTGAAAACCTTTGATTGAAGTTGAAATTATGTTAAAAGATGTTAAGGAGTAGGAAAATTAAGTTAGAAATCACTTACCAATCGTTTTGGAGAAGAAAAACGTTGTTTGGAAAATCATTCCTTAGGTTTTGAGTTTTTGAGAAGTGGAAAAATGGCTGAAGTTTCGAACTTATATACCTGTCTGAGGGCCTGGCGTGGACCGCACTAATAAGTGCCGCGGCCACGCCGAATGGGGGAAAAGTCGGGTCCCTCTGAACCCTCCCAGTGCGGACCGCACTAATTTGGTGCGCGGCCGTGCTGGTCATGCCAAATCTCCTAGCCTCAGAGTCAGCCATGCGGACCGCACAGAAGTGCCTCGCGGTCGCATGGCTCCAGCGCGGACCGTACAGAAATGGCCGCGGCCACGCTGGTGTCTGCAATACCTGAACTTGTTTTATTTAAGCCTAATACCTCCCGGACCACACTCAAAGCTCACCCGAGCCCCCGGGGCTCCAAACCAAAATAACAGGCTACGGACTTACTCGTGTGATCAAATCACTAAAATAACATTATTTGCATAAAATCAAATCTCCAAACACATGATTTTCATTTCAAAGTTCATAACTTTCAAATTTCCATTTCTAATCCGAAACACGTCAAACGACGTCCGTTTTCAACAAAACTTTACAGATAGCGATTAAAGCTCATTTAAGACTTGTACCGGGTGTCGGAACCAAAATATGAGCCCGATACTATCACTTTTGATTAATTTTTATTTTTATTTTTCCTTAAGCATTTTCAGAAAAAAATTTCATAGAAAAACTCCGTAGTCGTGCCTGAGACCTCAGATTTCTATTCCGGGAATGCGCCCGAGTTCAAAATATCCTTACGGACCCTCCGGGACCATCACATTATGGGTCTGGATTCGTTTACCCAAAACATTGACCAATGTCAACTGTAGCAATATTATTATCAAAATTAATAGTTTTTAACACAGAATTCAAATATTTCCACATAAATATTTTCCGGCTTCGCGCCCGGGGCGACCAAATAAGAGATTTTCAAGGCATCAAAAGTGCAAGGAAAGGGAGAATTAAGGTGATGACGCTTTGGGTCGTCACAATGTCAAACCATGACTCCACCTTTACATCAACTCCCAATTTAATTAAGTACAATTACATCAAGAGTTACCACTTATCAATAAATATTTTTCGCAACAATACAACTATTTTTTTCTTTCTTTTATTTTTCAATTCAAGTGGCTCTTTTTTAACACAATGCACCTTTCTCCTTATTTCATTAGTTCCACTCAAAAGCCAAATGAACCACCCCAGACTTAAACTTTTACACAGTTCGTAACAATTCAAGTACTCATGAGAGGTGAAAAGGTTCAAATAGATGGTTAATTCAAATAACTGGGTAAGGCTTGTAATGTGGTTGCAAAAGAAACAGGATTACAAGCTCAAAGGGGTTAACTACGATACATAACAATTAGGTGGTTATAATATACATATCTGGCTCAACAAAGAAACGTCTATATCACTTCCAAGATAGAACAAAACTACTATTTTCTTTGCAAACAAACGGGGCAAGTTATAGACATCAAATACAATACACAGAATACAACAACCCTCACACGCACATGGCACATAATTCACTCAAGATTGGATTATCAAGAAGATCTAGTCAAAGCAGTTAAGCAAAGTTAAAAACATACAATTTAAGGTATTTATACAAGAGTAAAAAACTGAGCCTAATTGTCACAACCAAAGTACTTAATATTCTCAAGGCATAACAAGGTCAAGAGATATTGCTTCAATTCAAAACTTCAACACAATGGCTCCTACTCTCAAAAAAACTATCTACTCCCAGTTCAAGCAAAATCCCTAGAAAAGAACCGCGACACAAAGAAAAATCAAGGGGTAATTGCTACACTACCTAACAAAAAAAATCTTTTTATCTTTTTTTTCTTTAGACTCAAATCCCTCAAGAAAATTATCTAATAGATCCATCGTCAGAAAAAGTCCAATCTTTTTAGAATAAAATATTATTTAATTAATCTAACACCCTAAAGTAGTATGAAAATTCACCCAGAAAATCTCCTCACCCAACACTTAAAATTGTGCATTTTTCCCAATGCACATCATAACAATAAGAAGATCAGAGAAAATCCCTGGTAGGACAAAGGACGAAGCACTAGCAGCTCATGAGGTACTCAGACTTCTCCCAGACTTGGTCCTTCATGCGGGTACTTCACACTTAGTTCTAACCATCTGATTTGTTGTTGAATCCTTCCAATAGCTTTGCTTTCCATGCTAAAATAAAAAAATGACACGATATAAATAATACAATTAAAAATAATAATAATAAAAAATAAAAGAAAACAGTAAAGCAGGGTTGCCTCCCAACAAGCGCTTGATTTAACATCGCAATACGACGCTGATCACTTTTTGCCTCCACCTTGAGCTTATGAATTGAACCTCTAATTTGGCATCAAGTTTTCGGCTATGCACTAGGGGTGGAGGAACAAATTCAATTGGCCCAAGAAACCATTGTACTATTCAACACTTCTTGGCGTTTAGATGATGTATGTAGTCCTATTTTTCAGGCAAGAAAAATTCCAAAATGTAGGCATGTTGTTCCTCGTCCCTTGTATCCTGAATCGGCTCGGATGAGTCTATATCTATATCATCATCCAAGAACATTGTAGAAACATATTTGGAGTGAGTACCAATGCACTCAAACACATGAACTTAGGACCTTCAGCATCCGCGACCTCGATATACTAGAGTCAACAAAATTTATATCCTCAATGTCCTTGGGTGACTCTAGTCTCACTTCTACAACGTTGACATTATTAAATTGTAGTTGGCTAGGTTGTTGATGTTCTACTCTGACCTCCTCAATTAGCACCTCAAATATACGCTCTTGTTGGCTCCTATCCTCAAAATTGGCTTGCTGAGTATTAAAAGCTTCAACCACTTGACTCACCTGAGCCTCCAAGTTGCGAATAGTTACATCTTGCCTTTGTATCTGCAATTGTTTCTCATTGTTTTGTTCCAGAAGTCACTTTAGCATATCTTTGATCTCCTTCAGGTCCGCATTCCCAGGTTCTTTGTACCTATTAACTTCACAAGAAAAGGTAGAACCATCATAGTAAGGGGTTGGGGGAAGATAAAAAATATAAACACAACTATGAAAGTAACCATTTTTACAACCACACACATTACACACATTTTACAAATAAGATTGAGTTGTTGCACATAAGTCGGTCTCGGGAATATTTTGATAATTTTGATATGGGTGATTTTCTTTACAATATTTATGAGGATCAATAGTAGAATGATATACTCCTAAATTCCCATAATTCCAAGATGTCATATTTTTCAAATCAACGGTTGTGATAAAATAAAAACTTTCAAAAAACAAAACAAAATAAAATAAACGTTAAAATTTGCAACCTAGCAATATATACAGCTACAACTACACAGTTAGTTCTCCGGCAAAGGCGCCAAAATTGGATCATGCCCAACTATTCCTTGTGAAAAGGACTAAGCAGCTGTTGCAAATATAATCCGATTTACACGTCTGGAGTTGAATCCCACAGAGAACTAAGGGGTAGCTACAGTTGTTCAATATTGCTAAGAGGAAAGGCTCAAACAACTCCTAAGTTAAAAATATTAAGATTCTTGTATGTATTTAATTAAAAAATTAAAATAGCAAATTAACAACTAAAAATTACTAAGGGTTCGAGACAATATTAAAAAGGTCTAGAGTTATGATTTTCCATATTATCGGAATCCTTCCCGCAATATTTTCTATAAATTTGCCTTAGTATTCTCTGCCGATCATGAGCGCTATGACTGTTGTAACTCTCTCCCGAGTAATTACAATAATTTATAGACATATTCTCCCCAATTACGCTAGTTGGAATTAAGTACAACTCACTTAGATATAACCAAGTTTTTGTTATCACTAATCCCTCCTTTAAACCCTTTGTATTGATTCCTCATATACGTTAGGAGTGATGGTGTTCAACAACTACCTAAATATTCACCCTATTTTGAGTAATACACACTAAATTGGCACAGTCAATTGAGAGCTCTTTAACCAACCACAATAATAATGTAGTTGAACAAATATATGAAATACTACAACAAATCAATATTAACGTAACCAGAATATCATCCTTCAATAGGTTCCATAAAAAACCTAGTTAACACATTAGCTATTCGTAATAGTACACAAAACTAACAATACTAGAATTCATAACCAATAACGAAATTAGTAAGAAGGAAGTGAAAAACTCGTAGAAAAATTCTTAACCTTACTGCTAGTGTGTTCTTGCCTCCTTAGGTCGAATGCCTGGTCTCCTTAGCCTCCTTAGGTCTAAATTATGTCAAGTTAGATTAGGTGAGGTTCGCAATTGCGAACCCCTATTCGTAATTCCCATATCTGAGACATGCAACTTTTATACTTAGCCGATTTTAAACCCATTTTTCATATTCTCTCAAAACATAAACACCTTAGGACAATTTGTCAAAGGCTCCTTCTTCTCCAAATTAGTTGTAAGTCAGTTTAGACTAGTATTCTTCAATCATTAACATCTTTTAATGATTTTAACTTAAAATCAATGATTTTATAGGGAAAATTGGATGTTTTGGGTAGAAACTAGACGTCACGACCCGGCCGATCGTCTTAAAATTTTATGCCCCAATCCTCTATTAACTACTTCCGCTAAGTTTATTTCTTCTATTTTGTTCCCCCAGACGTTCGATGTTAGGTTTCGGAGTGTTTTGGGACACTTAGTCTATAATATAAAGCTTAAGTGTTGGAATGTGGTTCGTAGTTGGAACATTGTGAAGACGACCACGGAATGAAAATTCGATGGTTCTGTTAGCTCCGTTAGGTGATTTTGGGGCTGGGAGCGTGTTCCAAATGCATTTTGGAAGTCCGTAGCTCATTTAGGCTTGAAATTCCGAAGTTTGAATTTTTGATGTTTTCGATCCGATAGTGAGTTTTTTATCCGAGGGGCGAAATAGAATTCTGGAAGTTGCAGTAGCTCCATCATGTCGTTTGGAATGTGTGTGCAAACTTTCAGGTCATTTGGACGTGTTTTGATTAGGTTTTTGATCGAAAGCGTATTTTGATAAAATTTGAAGTTCTTAAGCTCAAATCCTTGTTCAATTCGAGTTTCTGGTGTTTGTTGAGGTGGTTTATGGATCGGTAAAAGTTTGAATGACGTTATGAGATATGTTCGTAGGTTTACTTAAAGTCTCGGGAGTGTGTTTAGGATGCTCAACGGGGTAGTTTGGAGTTGTGAAAGTTTTAGATTTAGTTGAGATCAGTTGTTGCAGACCTCTTCTTCTTTGCATGCGCATCACTTTCCATGCGATCACATAGTGAAAATTCCATGATGGGGCCAAATCCTTCTATGCGATCACATAATGCTACCTTCCCTTTCTTCGCATTCGCAATCCCATGCCCGTGTTTGAATAGAATGAACTGAGCCGGTGGATCAGTGATCAAGTTCCTCTATGCGATTGCATTGTTTTTCTTGCGATCGCATATGGCTTCCTCCTCTCTTTTCTGCGATCGCAGGACCAGTGTTGCATTCGTATAGGCTATTTTTGGGACCATAAAAAAAATTTACTCTTCACGATCGCATTCCTGCTCTTGCAATCATATAGAACAAACATTTGGGCAGATATAAACATTTCAAAACTGAGGGTTAGCCATTTTTATCAAAACACAAGTTTGGGAGCTTGGATTTGGGAGATATTTTGAGGGATTATTGTGGGAAACGATTGGGTAACGATTCTCTACTCTCTTATGCTTAAAACCCACTAATTTAATAGCAAATTCATCCTTAATTTCAGATTTTTGAATGAAAAGGGGGAAAGCTTCATAGACCAAACTATTGAGTTTTGAGTGGGTGTTTGACTTCCGATTTGAGAGATTTTTATGTGGTTAGACTCTTGAGAGTGCGAGGGTTCTGAAAATGTAAAATTTATTTGATAATGAGACATTGGCCTTAGGGACGTTTTGATCATTTTACTTATTTCCGCGCCTTAGCCTTGAATTAAATAGTGGAATCAGTTACTTGCGATGTTATTTATGATATGTAATTGAATTGAATAGATTTGGACCATTTGAAGTCGGATACTCATAGCAAATGCGTGATTTCTAGTTGATTATTGAGCTGGTTTGAGGTAAGTGACTTGTCTAACCTTGTGTGTGGGACGTTTCCCCTTAGGACATGATATTTGATATTTGAATGCCTCGTATGTGAGGTGACGAGAGCGTAATTCATCTAATTGTTGAAAATTCATTTCTACTTGAAGTATTTCAATTGAGTTTCCTGCTTACCTGTTTATTCTAAATTTTAAGTTTAACATGTCTTAGCTTAGAGACGTATGTTTAGTTGACTTACTTGCTTATTTGTTTTAAATTGTTATTTGTACTCCGTGAAGCATGTTAGGCTAGAATTTACTATTAATTGTTCTGACTTTAGCATTTATTCTGATATTTTGACTTTTTATTGTGTATTTAACTTTGGGACTACGGGAGGACATCCTGGGAGATCTCCTGCACGTGTTATGTTCTGGACTGAGAGTGCGGGATACCAAGAGATCCCTGGCACATATGTTATATATATATATATATATATATATATATATATTGAGGATACTAAGAGATCCTCGAGATACCAAGAGATCCCTCGTGTATATAAAGACTATACCAAGAGATCCTCAAGATACCATGAGATCCCTCTTGTAAATGATGAGGATACCAAGAGATCCTCGGGATACCAAGATATCCGTGGTTATTATCCCTACTGTGAGCAGTATTTCCTTGTAATGTCTTGTTTTCTACTTTCTATTACAACTTTCCTTATTTATCATGTTTAGAATTTTCGTTGTTGACTTTATTTATACTGTTTTCCTTATCTTATCACTTATTATGTTTTATCTCAATAGGGCCTTAACCTTCCTCATCACTACCTGACCGAGGTTAGGCTTGGCACTTACAAAGTACCGCTATTGTGTACTCATGCCTCTTTTGCACATGTTTTCATGTGCAGATCCAGGTACTCCCACTCAGGCGCATTATCATTGAGGCAGGGAGAGCTATGGAGACTTTGAGGTATATCTTCCGCGTCCGCAGACCGAAGAGTCTCCTTCTTACTGTATATTGTAGTGCTTAGTCTTCTATCGTACTGTGTTGTAGAAATATTTGGAGATTAGAGAACTTCATTGTATTCCTCTAGCCTGTGTTGCCCGTGA
The DNA here is from genome assembly GCA_034376525.1 of Nicotiana benthamiana. Lineage (NCBI taxonomy): Eukaryota > Viridiplantae > Streptophyta > Magnoliopsida > Solanales > Solanaceae > Nicotiana > Nicotiana benthamiana. The sequence goes on from CM067325.1 coordinate 123,066,585, forward strand.
GTTTTTGGGTTTTGGGATATTGTTATAGATTTTGTGATATTGAGTTGTATATTCTAAGCGGCATTTATATACAAATTTCCTTCTAGTTATTTAATTTTAGCTCTTTATTTCCGCAAATTATTTTGTTTCTGCTTTGTTAGGCTTAACTAGTCGTAGGGACTAGGTGCCATCATGACATGTTCACGGAGGGTGAATTGGAGTCATGCCACTAGGTTTTTCAAAAATTGGGGATTTGGACCTCGATTTGAGATCCGATTTCAAAACAAATTATATATTTGGGTTCGCGGGGGAATGAGTAACCGGATTTTGATTCAAACCTCGGCTTTTGACCATGTGGGAATGGGGGAGAGTTTTTACTTTTTGGGTAATACTTTGGAAAACACATTATCATTTTAGTGTTTACTGATGAAATTAAGTAAATTGGTGATAGAATCAAGGGGTAAAGCTATAGTTGAATCGTGAATGTGTTTATGGCATCGAGGTAAGTGTTTAGTATAACCATAGTTAGAAGGATTAGGAGTTGTGTCCTATTTTCTATTTGCTTCTTGTTGAGTAGGACGTATAGGCATGGTGACGATTATCTATACATTGGTGTCAAGTATGACCGTGGGACTTAAATTGTGATTTTTATAACTTCGTTGTATTATTCATGCCTAGGTGAAGATTTCTATTTGTTGTGTAAGGTTGTGGAAAGAATTGTGACCTATGAACATTGAGGAGCGTTGGCTCCAATGATATAAAGAATTGTGAAAGTATAAGTGACAAATGAACACTTTCAAAGATTTGCCTCAAATTCTGAAATGAGTTGTGAAGGTATAAGTGATAATTGAACCTCTAGAGCATTGGCTCGAGTTGCGAAGTAAATTGGGAAGTAAAAGTGAGAAATAGAAGATATCATTATGTTATTACCCTTGCTGGGCTATTGTTCACTTTGTTACCCTTGCCGGGATGTGGATTTTATTGACGTTGTTCCCTTGCAAGAATTTATATATTGACCGGTTGCTCGCTTGCTGTGATTCTTATTGCAAATTTCCTTTATTTCCTTGCCCTATTATTTGTGATTGTAGTTTGGGTGAAGAAGGGAGTTAAAGCACAAAAGGTGATGCCGTGCATTATTTATTCCATGAGGAAAGAGTGTAAAGCACGAAGGGTGATGTCCTGCCGCACGATGTTCCATTCCATGACTATTATATTGATTTCATGGTGTGGACGAAAGTAAAAGCATGGAGGGTGATACCGTGCAATTTATATTGATTCTTATGGTGAGGACGAGAGCAAAAGCACGAATGGTGATGTTATGAACTTGTCCTTGATTTTCTTGAATATTGCTAATAATTGAGTTATGTTGTCCTTTACGTTTATTTACTAATTTTCTATTGTTATTTGATTTTATTTCAAGGTTATGGACTCCCTTACCCTATTTTCCTTGTGATGGATGAGGAAGAGCGTAAAGCACGATGATGATGTCGTGTATTGTTTTTGTGAGAGAGGGTTAAAGCATGAAGGGTGATGCCGTGTATTATTTTGGTGAAAGAGTGTAAAAGCACGAAGGGTGATGCTGTGCACTTGTCTTTGATTTCCTAATTTTTATTGATAAATATGATACAGTTTCTCCACACAAAATTGCTGGTTTCTTGATGATACTTGTTGTACTCCGCATCATGATTTCCCCTTCCCATTTTCAGTCGAGCTATGGTTATCCTCATATTTATTTGTTGCTCTTCTGTTGCTATTCGATGTCCCCCCCCCCCCCACCCAGCATAGTTTCCCACTCCCATACTTGGTTGTATTTGACTGTTTTTTTTGTACTTCTTTTCTGCTGTATATAGTTAAATTGCACAAGTTTATTTGGTAGTTTGGTCCTAGCCTTGTCACTATTTCGCCGAGGTTAGTCTAGGCACTTACCACCACATGGGGTCGGTTTTGCTAGTACTACACTATGCACTCTTTTGTGCAGACCCTAGTGTTGTAGACTTCGGACCGCAGTGGGATTTATTATTCTTGCTCATGAGTCGACCCAAGGAGGTCATGCAGGCGTCCGCAGGCCTTGGCGCCTCTTTCTATCTACCATTCTTGTTTCTTTCATGCATTTCCAGAGACCGTGTTTTACTTATTTCTTTCAGACCTTTTCTTGTTGTATTCTTAGACCGTTTCTGAAACTTTGACACCAGTTGTGAGTAGTCAAGACTCAAATAGTCGTAGTAGATATTCATGTTCAGACGACTTATTGTTTTCTTCCGCTTATGTTAATTCCGTTGTTTAAATGTTATTACTTCGAAATTGTTAATGAATATAAAATGGGTAAAAGGTAAATTGTGTTATTAATTGGCTTTCCTAGATCATATTAGTAGGCGCCATCATGACTCCTGAAGGTGGAAAATCCGGGTCGTGAAAAGTTGGTATCAGAGCTCTAGGTTACATGGGTCTCACAGTTAATAGACAAGCTTAGTAGAGTCTGAGGGATCGGTACGGAGACATCTCTATTTATCCCCTACACCCTACAAAGTTAGGAAAAACTTCACACCTATTCTTTCCTGTTATGCGATTTTGATCTCTCAATGCTAAATTGAAACCTCTACTGTTGTCCTTTCGTAAATGGTAGGGTCACCTACCAATTCTTCAGCTGAACAACAACACAGAACAGTGATAGATCAACTACGTTTCAGGAGGCTTTATGGAGGTTGGATAGGTTTCACCAAGCTCTTCACTACTACTTTAAGCAGTGTAACTTCTGAGGATCCCCATGATTATCTAGACAGCTGTTATGTTGTTCTCAGGAACATTGGGATCATGGAGACCAATGTGGTTGATTTTTCTACTTTTCGCTTGTCTGGATCCGTCAAGACCTGTTGGAGAGATTATTGATTGGCTATACCAGTTAGGTCATCCGCTTCAACTTGAGAACTGTTCACGCGACTATTTCTGGATAAGTTTCTCCCCATCACCCCGACAGAGGCATATCAGAGGCAATTTGAGCATCTCCAGTAGGGTTCTATGAGTGTTACTTAGTACAAGAGTAGATTCATCGACTTGGCTCGTCATGCTCTTATCATGCTTCCCACTAAGATATAGAGAGAGCGAGGAGGTTCATTAAGGTACTCGTCCAGCCCGCTCAGTTAGCTAGAGGTGGAGGTAGCGGTATTAGAGGCGGAGGTAGAGATGCTAGAGGTGGAGGTACATGTATTAAAAGTGGAAGTACAGGTATTGTTCTTGTTTGTAGAAGAGAAGATTCGAATTATTTTGCGCCGCATCTGGTCATGCCTAGTAGTTCTTTGAGTGCCCCCTGTTGATATCCAATTTTTTCTAGGTAATTTTATACTTGAAACATTTCCAAAAAAACATATATGTGCGTGTATAAGCACACCCAAGAGTTTTGGTACTTTTCCAAAATTTTTATGATTTTTAAACCAATTTATTGCCTATTTTAATACAACAAAATCCAATAATTATTTCTCAAAATTATTATTTTTGGTGAACAACTTATTTCACTCTCATATTTACACCAAAATATAATTAAGGTGATTTTTTTACATTTTTACAAATTTATTTGATATTTTAAAGCTAAATTACACGTAATTGTAATTATAGCCTATTTTATGATTAATAGCATTTTTAATTTACTTTTAAAATCATTATTACTATTTTTACAAAATAAAAAGAAAACATTTGGCCATTTAACACTTAACCCATTTGTGTTTCAGCTACAACCTTTTTACCCTTTAAATTCTAGCCCAATTTGACCCAATTCGGCCCATAATTAAATGACCCATATCTCAATTTAAAACCCGACCCCTTATCCAAATTGTTGAACCCCTTTGATTTTGTTTAAATCATAGCCGTTGATCGTTTTGATCAACGACTGTAATGTGGTCTTTCGTTTTTTAATCCCTTAACCCCTCTAGCCCTATTTCATTTGCACAAAGGCACCGCCTTTGAGTTTTTTTCATCTCTCAAACTCTCTCTAGCCTCTCCGAAACCCTAATCGGTTCCCACCATATCTCACCTCGTTTCCACCGAAATCTATGGCATCTTCGGCCATGGATGGTCTCTGCTCACTCTCTCTCACCACTAAGCTTGAGCTGTTTGAAGTTTGGAGGCTTGACCTTGATGGTCCTCTTACAGATCTGCTCAGATCTGTAGATTTATGGTTTCTCCGGCCACGCTTCGGCATATTCAAGCACAAGAGACCTGATTTCTGACCCTTTCGACTCAAGATCTAATGTCTTTCAAGCCTTTCTCGCTTCTAGGGTTTCACAGGAACCCTAAGCTATTCGATGTTCTTTTTTTTTTGTTTGCCTAGATCTGTGTTGAATCTATGCTCTACTTGACTTTTTTAGTGTTTTCCCCAAATTTTCTTTTCAAAAATTGCTTGTTTCAATTTGGGGTTCTTGAAAGTCATTCTTATTCTTGCCGTTCTTTTCTTTTAGGCATTTTTCTGTGTTATACTCATATATTTTCCTTTTTTACTATGCATGTGTTTGCTCTTCTGACTTTCCTCCTATTAAGCATGATTCTTCTACGCGTTTGTACCTTACTGTGACTCAGACTATGCTCGCATGCTATCTCTACTTTGTTTTCCTCCCTCTTTTACTATACGTGTTTACTGTAGACTCTCTGATTTTGTTTACTCTAGTGGACTCTGTTGTGTTTTCATTAAGCATGTTTTATCTATTCTGTTAAGCTTGTATCACTCCTTCTCTTCTGGACTTGCTTAAGTTCCGTGTTTTCTAAAATGTTCTTCATTCCTTAAATTAATTTTCTTTCTTTGATTGTTGCAAACCTGCTATCGTATTTGTTGTTTCTCATGAGGCTCTTGAGTCTGTTAACTTTCCTTCTTGTCTCTATGTTCGATTCGATTTGAAACCCTAGAATTTGGGGTTTTTTTGACAAGTTGAATTAGGGTTCCACTTTGGGACCCTGAACTTTCAAGCTCACTATGAGGCTATAATTGAACTCGTATTCTTTTCTTTATGATCCTTAACCTCTAAATGGTGAACTCTTCTTATTGATTTGTCTGCTATATATGAGAGGAACTGCTCTTTCAAAAGGTTTTAACAACTACTTGATTGATTTTGGATTCCTTTGATGGGGTTTTGACTGATTGCACTGATTTTCCTTCGATTGAACCTCCTCTACCTATTCCTGACTGGGTTCAATCGAATTAAACATGTTGCCTTGATTTTTATTAGTTGTCTAATTGATTCCCTTTTCTTTTCTTTACAAACCAAGTACCGTTGAATTCTTTCCTTAAAAAAGCTTTATGTATTTTCCCTTCTTATGATACTATGAAAGTTTTTACTCAAATTTCTTTTTCGTTTTTACATTCTCCCATTTGAAATTGAATCCCCTAACTTAAAGGGAGAATATTTGAGACCGATTTTCAAACTTTTTCTTACTTTTCCTACTTGTTCTTCTACACTATAAAAGAAGATACCGTTCTACACTTTCAACACACGATCAATTTTGAATACTTTCACACTACTTCCAACTGAATACTTTAAATTTCTCAGACAAGCACTTGAGTTCTTGCTCTAAACTTACTCACACACATAAAGTGTTCTCTCTAATTGTGGCTTGTTTTCAAGTCCTACTTTCTTTGCTTATCTTTCTGAAAATGGTATGTTCTTGTTTAAATTCTGCCTCTCCCCCTATGTGTTCATATAGTCCATTCTTCGTTTGGCTTACTATTTACATGCTGTAACTTTTTGCAAGCTTTACTTCATTCTTTGTTTCTGCTCTTATATGAATTCCTACCCCTAATTCCCTTTGTATGGCTGAGCTATGGTTAAAAAACATGGCAATACCTGATATTATTGTTCATGGATATGAACTGGGCTCTCTGAGTCCATGCCATGGTCTGAACTTCAATAGGTCTTACTCTTAATTGTTTGGCTGATAGGCTGGTCAGGGGTGTGCCAGTCTACAATATGGTAAGGCATGACCACCAACCTTCCTTGGCACTCCCTAACCCCCTCTGTTTCCCTTTTAACTTGTTCTTAGTCTAAGTTCTGCGCCCTTCTTGTGAGCATTGCCTTGGGACTATGAGCTCCATCTGAACTTGGACACTTGAAGGTTGGCTTTTCCACACTGCACTTTAATTCAATTCTAATTAATATCAGGGGTGTAAGCACTGCCTGAAGTTGCTGAAACTCCTTGGAACTTTGAAACACCCTAGATAAGAGAAGGCTTTGAAAATCTTGATCTCGGAAGTTGTTCATCTTGTACTGTTAGACACTAAGTCTGAATTAGGCTTCTCAGATGTAGCTGTAACTTCTGATGTATTTTTTAACTTTTAATTTGATTTAATTGGATGTAGTAACTTGTAATAAACTCATGGGAATTTAGTAGAAAATGGGAGGGGGTTTATTTTATGCACAAAGGGTAGATACCATGCCTATAGGGGTTTAACTTCTGATTTTTGCAACTACACATATAGATATCATCTCTATAAGCTCTTGCATTACTGCATATATATATGTCATTAGGCAAACCGTTTATAGGTTTAATAATATACCTACATATAGATATCATGTTCATATGCCTTCTATTAACGCCTGAAAAGTGTTAAAATCAGTAAACGTATAGGAAGCATACCTATAGGAAATATCGAATTCAAACAACCTCATTCCTTTAAAACGGTATCAATTGCAGGAACTCGTATTTATTTTACTAAAACTGGTAATCTTCTGCCTCTTTTTTAAAATTCGTTAAAACTGGAAAACCTTTCTATAACCAGTCCGCATTTTTTTGGAAACTCGTTTCTTTCTGATAAAATTGGTAAACCTTCTCTATAATCAATCTGCATTTTTTCTGAAACTTATAAACCTTTTAATCAGCCTGCATCTTTTTCTGAAACTTATTTCTTTCGGTTAAAAACGGTAACACTTTTCTAAAATCAGTTTGCATCTTTTCCTGAAATCAGTAGATCCCCTGCCTAGTTTTATTCAACACATAGAAAAAAGGTGGGGTAATTAATCATTTGGTCAGTCTTAGACTACTACATCCGAGCGGACCTAATGCAGACTTCTTGTCCATTAATATGTGTAGAATCAGTCTGTTTATTGCTTTAGTTAAAATCTAGACCAAACAAGTACATGAAAGACATGCTAAACTATATGCCTTAATTTGATTTAAGGAGGCTTACTTAAGCCGTATTTGTTTAACCATATCTGTATTACATGTTTTGAATGTCGCCTTAGTATTTTGTCCTTTGAAAACTCTCAAAGATCCCAAACTCCCTTTTCCTTTAGGATTAGTAGTCTCAAATGCCTCCGGGACTGATAGGATTGGGATGGGTACAAGCATGCAATAAGTAACGATACCTTCCATGCTTTAATACCTTAATGGGATGTGAAGGATAGAATATGGATATGATGACCAGTGCGTTAATACCACGTGCAACCCCTCTTTTGAGAAGTGTACGCCGGGTATTGCATTGATGTGATCCATATTATTAATAAACCTAGGACCCTTTTTCCCTTTTACTGGTTATTTTAAGATATTCAAAATTGTCTTTCTAAGACTTTCTAGTCCTTTTATTTTCAAATTCTTAAACTTACTTGAAACATTATGTGAAAACCCATTCTACTTGAGACTTTCATTTGTTCCCTTTTTATTTAAAGTCACAATTATAGTATGGCCGGGAACCATACCAGTGGATCTTTAGGGGTGCCTAATATTTTTCTCACGAGATAATTTCTAGCCCTTACCCAAACTCTTGTTTCTTCATCTCAATTCTTCTTAAAAAAGTGTCCTAATGCACTATAATCATTAGGTGGCGACTCGTACACTCCAAAAATCCAATTCCGAAAGGGAATAGAGTTATCCTCCCAAATGTCGTATACCCGATTTCGAACGATTTTTCTCGAGAAAAAAGCGGGCGTCGACAGCATGGAGACTCTGCTGGGAAAATCTTTAGGCTTTTATCATTGCATGCTACTTGTAACTTTATTATCTCATTAGTTGCCTTTATTTACTGTCTTTTATTCCTCCACTATGAAACTGACCTGGCTCTTCATGTCATTTCTTTTCTTTAAATGCTTTCTTTTACTTCTTTACTTTAATACCGTTGTAATTACGAGCAATTATTGTAATCATTATCTTATGAACATGAAAATACATGACAATCTATTTCATTCTTGTAATTGTATCTTGAATATCATCTTCAACTCGTGCCAAACAAATACCATAGAAACGCTTATAATGAGTGGTTGCGCTTTTCCGATATTATCACCCTTTAAATTTGGCAAAGGCATATTTACGGTAAAACCATTCGATCCGCGGTGCAGTTGATGGTTCCGTGTCTTTCCCTCTTGAGTTATCCGCTCAAGGGCACCGCTCTAATACCCGAATAGAAACCTTACTATATTTTACTGTGCATGCATCATTGTCAAGCCTAGTCGAGCCAGCTATGTTGTCTACATAACGACTTATTAAGATAGCCTGGTCCAAAGTCCCTCGGATTTCATTGAAACCCAAACGGACACCACTATGTTTTGTGCATTTATTTCGAGAAATAAATACTTCCTATGCTAAATATTAGATTAAATAGTTGAGTCCGGCGGGGCAAGGGCCTAACACTTTGTTTAGTAAAAAATGAGGCACGAAATCCCTAGATTTGGCATGGTAACCAACATTCACCCAATACTGCTAAATTGGTGGAAAGACCTCCCGTCACAACCCAAACCGATGGGCCGCGACGGGCACCCGATACCTTACTCAACTGAGTACAAACGTAACGTATCTTTCTTATTTTATTATCATATACACATGACATACGACTATAATAGGCCAAAATTATTATTCATATACTCAAGACATCGGCCGACAAGGCCATAAAATCTTTCACGTACAAGACATATGTCTACAAGCCCCTAAGAGTACATAAGTGTCACAAAGGTCGGGACAGATCCCGCCAAACTAAACATTAGATTTTTAAATCATATTAACAGAATATGCAACTCCGAAGCAAATGGAGCGTACCAACATCTTCTGCTGAGCTGACGGCCTACATGGAGGGCTCTCGACCTATTTATCAGGAACTGCGGGCTATTAAATGCAGCATCCCAGGCAAAAGGGAAGTCAACGAATAATGTACCGAGTATGTAAAGAACATAAATAGAAACATACAAGACATGGAAGAAATATAGAGTATATGACTCAACATGTAAGTCTAAATAATTTTGTAAATCATAAATTACCTTTAGCATCATGCATATGCGTATGGATTTCGTGTCGTGCATAGGCACATGTTTCATAAAATCATAGCCTCTGAGGGAATACCATCATATCATATAGGCCACCGTGGGCAAAATCATCATCGTATACCAGCTGGTCAGGTGGTGGTGCGTATATAAGGCAATAACCTTTACCATATTCCATATACACACACACATATATATATATATACATACATATATACGCGCAAATAATGCCGTTTGAATACATACATATATATGCGTATATAAATCCATTTGAATACATGCAGGTATATGCATATATAACGGCGTTTGAATCATATTTCAGCCACTGTAGGCAACATCATTATCATATACCAGCTAATCAGGTGGTGGTGCGTATGTAACGCCATAACCTTTTTTCAATATATACATATATACATATATATGTATATGTATACATATATATGTATATGTATACACACATCTATATATATATATATGTATATATATGTATATATATATATATATATGTACATGTATATATATATGTATGTACATGTATATATATATGTATATACATATATATATATACATGTACATACATATATATATACATGTACATACATATATATATACATGTACATACATATATATATATATACATGTACATATACACACATATATATGCGTATATAATGGCGATCGAGTCATGCGTCAATGTACATGTATAAATACATAAAATGCATATGAAATATAATAACAAATTCTCTCGATAATTCATAAGACCATTATATCTTTGATAATACCATAACATCATTTTACGTATTTTATGAGACCCATGAACAGACGATGGAATAATAATACATATGAAAATTCAAGAATATAGGCACTTCTAATATGTCTATGAATAAAATCATATATGGGATTTGTGTATTTGCACGTTCCGTTCGAATCGTATGGATCATGCCAAAAGAAAGAAGGGATAGACTTAATATATCTGAACCGATTTTCTTGACAATTCCTCTAACACACATCTTTTGCGAAGAACACATAACTGTGGATCAAAATACAAAAAAATTCATATGATAATTCTGAGAAAGATTGTACCGTGCTTCTTGTAAATTGTGTCTCACACTAAAAGAACGTCCCTGTAGGACGTCATTGGCATCGGAAGAAAGATGATTCTTTTCCATGTTTAAGGATATACTATGATCTCTTTCCCTATTCCTTTTTACAAAAAATCTGATTTTGGTCATGTACATACTTTTATAATGCTTAATTTGATAAGTTCCAGAAAGTCACTTCTTTAGGACAAAAATAGTTCATGATCTTACACGAGTCGGATAACGTTAATCTTCTACGATTCACATTCCCAAAGAAGACCCTTACGTGGCAATTTAAATATTTTGACTCATCAGGCATAGTGGTGACACTTGGCTTGGCTTAATGCCATGTGGATGCTTCAAAATATTCTTATCCACTTACTAGTTAATCGAGTACCATTCCGTTATCCGGTAATTAATTAATTATTCAAAAAAATTGAGAATTATTTCCATTTACTTAAAATACTGCTCACTTTTTACATATTTTATACATATTATTATTATGGTTATGTGGTACCTAATATGGTACTAGTCTATAAATACTTAGTATTTTATCTTGAGCCGTATTTTATTTCAAAATGTCAAACTTTGACAAAAATTGGTTTGCTTAGACTTGCTCCCTTTTTTACCTTCATGAATTTACCAATCACTTGAGAAATAACATAATCCTTATAATCCCCAATTAATCTTTTCCTTGGATTGATGTCAATTACCTTATGACAAATTCAGCGTAAAATACTGCAGGGTGCAACACTGTCGTAACTTATTACTGCGAAACGTAACATCTCCGTAATGTAATACTACTGGGTAGAACACTGGCGTAACTTAATACTGCAGGACGTAACATCATCGTAATATATTATTGCAGAGCATAATATTGTCATAATGTTATACCGCGGAATGTAATATTGCGAGGTGTAACATCATTCCCCCCTTTGGAACATTCGTCCTCTAATATTGACTGATGCTCTTATCATTTTTGTAACTTATAGTTCTTGTGAATACATTAATAATTTTCTTGTTATTCAAGCATTTGCTTTGTGAATAAATCCAAAGTCTAGAGTATTTCCCCCCTTCCCTTAGTCTTTTTGCTCATACCATGACATGTGGTCGAAATCATCCTAATCTTGAAACTTTTGTTACATCTTGTCATGCGGTTGTATTACCCTGGTTTTGTAGGTGCACTTCTGCGACTCATCTTTCCTTTTTTTCCTTTTACTTTTTAGTCAATCTTTAGGCCTTACTTTGGATATACAAGGCTTAATAAGATGCCTCCTGGGCCTTTATAGGTATATTGAAGTCCTTTGGTTGATACTTTGTTGGATTTACGAATATTGCTATATCTCATCCTATAGGTCCATTTAACCATCCGTATGAATTTACTGCCATAACTCTTACTTTAATTTATCGTTGCTGAGGTATGCTACCAATACCCATCTCATTCTCGTTGCTCATTCCATATATATAAATTTAAGTCCTTTAATGTTATCTTATTACTTTTCATCTTTAGAATGACGGCCTAATCTTATCTCATTCTTTGTAACTTTTGTCCATTCATTATTGATTCACCTAAATATTGATCTACAATATACCACTAATAACTTAACCTATTATGTAATATGGCTGCCAGGATTCATGTCTTATTGGAGAACGCCTGAAATGATTAGATTGATCCACCTGGGGTGATACCCTGCTTTCATAACCGTACCTCACATCATCCCAATGCGATTCACCTTGCGTGGGTACTTTAATCCTTTCAAATTCATAAGATCCGTTTCTTTTCTTCGTTGAATCATTACTCAATCGAATGCCCAAACATCATCTTCTATCTATCATAATTACACCCTCATTTCATTACCAGGTCAACATTTCATTTCTTCTAAATTTTACTAGTCTTAGAGTCTTTTGGGTTTATTAAGATAATACTGAGCCTTCTATTATTTAGAGAATCCATCCCCTCTCTTGTTTGCATGGGCTTAATCCCAAGAACTTATCCATTGTCGTCACATTCTTACTCATCCTTTCTCATCCTTACTCCTGTCATAAAACCTCGTCGCTTTACTATACTTTAGCTTGCGACCTCTATGTATCTATTTATACTATTCACAACCTTTCTTCAACTTGCTTGCACCCTTGATTTTTTTTTATTCTAGAACATCCAGCGAGATATAACATTGTCTCTAACTCCTCTTTTGTCTCTTAGCTAGATCTCTCGATGCTTCCAATGATCGGGAAATAAAAAATACAAACCTAGAAACCACATGCTAGAAGGTATACCATCGACGATGCTGCTATCATTCCTGGATACTGAATCCCAACACCTCTAACCTTCTATCTAATGTATGGACCATTCAGGATATTTTTTACTCGAGTATCTCGTACTTTGTTATCTTCCTTGCATCGTATCTTCTATCTCTGTCATGATCTCCCTTTCATGTAAGTCTAATAAACGTCCATAACTTCAAGCTATATTATAATACTTGCACCGCTGGTACATATACAATTTGATGAGAGCTTCATATCGACTTTTTATGAGGCTGATACTTCTTTTAACTGGCTTCGTCATAGAGCCGTTATAAAGTATAGTTGTTGTGTTATTTCTCTTGAACATCTGACATTAAGAGTGATTCTGTCATGTTCTCCGGCATAATTTCTATAGTTTTTCTAGGCCCAATAATCCGACTCCTGATTTACTTAGACGATGTAATTCTTTAGTTTCCTCTTCTTTCTGATCAACCTTAGCCTTTCATAGGTGTTATGGAATATTCATGATACAATTTTTTGACAATTCAATCATTTGTCTATGCCCTGGGCTTGATTCATTCTTTTTACTTATACCGCAGTCTTCTATGGGTGTATGACTGTCAGCAAATATGCTTCCTAGATAATATTCCAAAATCTTGAGTGTATCCATAACGTGCTAACTCTGGATCATTAATGAAATATTTCTTTCGTTCCGTCTTAGCTTTCTTTCAATCGTAAGCTATTATTTTTCCTAGTCTTTTTGCCCCTTGTTACGTCCATACTTAGTTATCTTGGTGCCCACACATTCCAATATATTCATACAACTTATATGATGTCAAATATTACTTTTAATTCTTACTTCCCATTCATTGATCATGGTAGGTGCCATTTTCCTTACAAATTCTTACAATGTTGTTACGAGATTGTTGTTACATGACCATTCCATCTTTATGTAGTTTTTCTTAGGTTGAAACCTTCTTTCTTATCTCCTTAGATAGTCTTTTGTAATAGTACGTAGCGAGAACCCTTGACCCCCGTAAAACTATGAGCTTATTCGGGATATTTTTGATGTCCTTATTTGCCTATAATCATCCGTAGTTACTTACTGCATGCCCTTGTGCTTTTATGGTTGCTTCTGAATTGATATTCTAACTGCCTTCCAACAGGTACTTTTTTTAATTCTTGTAACACTCATATGGTACCATTAACTACCCCGATGCTTGTTTGAATATACTTTGAGTATAATAATGATATTCTTCGAGGTTGAATTCTCCATGTTGGGTTCTACTATATTTATCTTACCCGATCTGATGACTCGTCTTTAACCTCTTGTTTAGCCATAACTGATATCTTCTTGACCAATTACTAACTACGCATTGGTTTATTCTCATAGAAATATTCCTCATAATGTTTCTTAGATTATTTACTTTGTTTTAACTTACGTATCGTACTGGCTCCTTACTTATTAATAACAGCTCGATCAGGAACCTTTAATTCCTATCCTTAGCGTCGTGCTTGCACAATATTCTTGAATCGTAGTGCATCTTTAAGATTTGGATAAGGGCCATCTTATTTCTCTTTTATTTATCACATTCTTCCTTTACCATTCCTTGTTTACTAGAATCACTTAGTTTTGAATTAATGCCACATCACTCTATATTTTCCCCTTTAGGGGTGTACTAAAAGCTGAATCCATGAGGATCTACCTATAGATGTTTTTACCTCTTCATCTTTGGCATCGTTCCTCGACATCAATGTTCCTTACTTACTTTGCAGTACTCCTTCTGTATCAAGGATGACAAATTCCCTTACGTGCGAGGGTGACACTTGACGTAGCTAGCACATGCATTCCCTTAAGCTTAACTTTGCTCCTCTTGTCTGCTTTAGAGAAGCGTTTTCCTGAATAACCATTCTCTGAGTTTCTCATGAATCCTCCATTGTGGTCAATTCTATTATCGTTGGAACGTGACATGAAGATCTCATGACGCCGACCACTATCAAATTACTCGATCCCTAATTCATGTTTAGTATATGTTTTTCCACCAGCCCATGCTGGCTTCTATTACCATGGGGATTAACTTTTTCCTCTAGTAGTCGCGTTGGAATCACGAACTTATTTCTCGAAATGAGGATACAAGCTTATGGCCTATACCCTTTTGTTGTCTTAAGGCCCATTACCTTTCGTCTCTTCCTTTATTTAACTATAAGTTCTGTAACATCCTACCAATTTTATCCATGTATCACACCTTATTCATAATGCTTCCTTACTCTGCTAACATTTAGCTTTCCTTTGCTCCATGTAGTGGCTCTTCAAGTTGCTTAACGTTCTAGCTTTACTAGGGACACGAGCAATATTAAGGTAATATTTATCCCTTCAAGGCTTATCGTGCATGTCTTTGTAGTACCCATATGTGGCTCCACTATTTTAGAGTGCACCATCTAGGTGCCTCATAAAAAGATCTATTAGCATATTTGCAATATCTTTCAGAAATGTCAACTGACGCAATTAATTCATCCATCATATCTCCTTATACTACTTTTGTTAACCCTCATAGGGCATATCTTAAATAGGTGCAACCAATTGTGTATACTTCTATTACTATTGGATATAACTCAAAAGCTTATGTTCCTGTGCTTTATCTATAGACGCGGTTAACCTTCATTAACTGGGTACCTCGTACCTTCTTCATCTTGCTTCTTTTGCTTGTTGAAACTTGTATTTATCTTATTAATCTCTCATTTTCTTTAACCATAAGGATGGATAGTAATTCTTGCCTTTAGGCTTCTTATCAGTAAGCTTACACCTTTCAACACATGATCTGCTAAAGACCTCACATTTACATATCGTATGCATCATACAATAATTCAATTCCTGTGACTCAGCTCTTCCACAACTATCTCTCTTTCCAACCTTCTTTCCGGATGTAAGCATCATCTTATTACGAATAAAATAGAATTTCGGAACTTGAATTCTTACAAAAGAGCTCTACCACACGATCTAGAGTAAGAAGAAAGTGTGACAACCCTAAATGCCTTGTAGCCTCCTACTTATAAGTGTGGTGCACAACACACCCATAAACAAGACTCTACTAGACACGGCTTGTAGAATCCCTAAGACAGAACGACACTGATATCTCTTTTGTCACGACCCAAACCGATGGGCCGCGATGGGCACCCAGTACCTTACTCCGCCGAGTACCAAAATAATGTATCTTTCTTATTACATTATCTTATACACATGACATACGACTCTAATAGGAAACCATTATTATTCATAAACTCAAGACATCAGCCTACAAGGCCATAAAATCTTTCACCTACAAAGCATATGTCTACAAACCTCTAATAGTACATAACCGTCACAAAGGTCGGGACAGAGTCCCGCCAAACCAAATAATAGACTTCTTAATCATACTAACCAAATACGTAACTCTGAAGCAAATGGAGCGCACCAACACTTTATGCTAAGCTGATGGCCTACTTGGAGGGCTCTCGACCTATCTATCAGGACCTACGGGCATGAAACGCAGCATCCCCAAGCAAAAGGGACATCAGTACTGTTAGATATGTAAATAGTAGAACCCTAATCCAAAGTGTATTAGGAGTAGGTTAGGTTATGTGTATTATATATAGGGCTCATTGTATCATGTTTAATATCAAAATATATATTTTTCTCCCGTGCTTTCTCACATGGTATCAGAGCTACAGTGAGAATATTATAGCTGTGCGTCATTCTAGCTACTTCCGGGAAGAAAGACCTCGTCGCCGTGCAATTTTCCGGCGACTTATGAGGCTGTCCGTAACTAAACTACCTTTTTTGTTGGCGTTGTGCAAAATTTGAGACCACCACAAGGTTCGGAAGAGACTTCCGACCAACCCCAGAAAAAATCACCGGAAAAGAACCATTCACGCGCCCCACGCGCCGGCAACACCCTCGGCGCGTGAGCCCACGCGCTGGCGTGTGGCACCTCTTCCGGCCATTTTTTCCGGTGACTCCTTCAGGACAGTTTGCTCGCCCTTCAGTTCCGACCCTACCCATCCTTTTTTTTTTCGATTCCTACAACTTTCAGTTTTTTCCGGCGACTTTATTGACTTTTCCGGCAGCTACAGTACTTTCCGTCCATAATTTCTTCAGGACAGTTTGCTCAACCTTGAACTCCGAGCCTATCCATATTTTTATTTTTCTATTCCGACAACTTTGAATTTTTCCGGCAGCTACAGTACTTTTCCGGCAGCTACACTGTTCCAGTTTTCCGGCAGCGCCAGTTGTCAGTTCTCTGTTTCTGTTTTAGCGAGTTTTCAGTTGATAATCCAAAGATGTCTTTGGGACTAGATGCTTTTGGGTCTAGAAACCAGTGTTCTGGCAGTTCCGGTATTATGATTACCTCAGAACCTTTAATGGGAGGTTCAAACTACCTAGCTTGGGCTTCGTCTGTCGAGTTGAGGTGTAAAGGCCAAGGTGTTCAAGATCATCTAACCAAGGAGTCTAGTGACGGAGATGAAAAATCCAAAGCACATTGGGAGAAGATTGATGCTCAATTATGAAGTATTTTATGGCGATCTATTGATTCCAAGTTGATGCCCTTGTTTCGTCCATTCCAAACATGTTATTTGGTTTGGGAAAAGGCTAGTACTTTATACACTAATGACATATCTCGTTTCTATGATGTGATATCGCGGATGACAAATTTTAAGAAACAGGAATTACATATGTCTACTTACTTGGGTCAAGTGCAGGCAGTTATGGAGGAATTTGAGACGTTGATGCTAGTTTCTGCTAGCATTGCAAAGCAGCAAGAGCAATGACAAAAGCTGTTTCTAGTTCTTACACTTGCTGGGCTTCCTAATGATCTTGACTCAGTACGCGATCAGATTTTGGCTAGTCCGACTGTCCCCCACAGTTGATGAATTATTCTCTCGCTTACTTCGCCTTGCTGCAGCACCAAGTCACCCAGTGAGCTCATCAGAGACACTTGATTCATCTATCCTCGTCTCCCAATCCGTGGACAATTGGGCTTCTCATACTATGGAGTATAGACGAGGAGGAGGTCGTTTTGGAAGATCTAGACCTAAGTGTTCTTATTGTTATAAACTTGGTCACACTCGTGACGTGTGCTATTCTTTACATGGTCGACCAACAAAAAATGCTTATGTTGCTCAGACCGAGCCTACAGGTAACCAGGAATTTTCTGTATCTGAAAGGGAGTATAATGAGTTCCGTAAATATCGAGCAAGTAGGCAGACGTCTCCACAAGTAGCCACTGTTGCTCAGCCTGATACTTCTGTTGCTGGTAATTCTTTTGCTTGTGTTTCCTAGTCTAGTCCTCTTAAACAATGGGTTGTGGACTCAGCTGCTTCTGATCATATCTCTGGTAATAAATCCCTTTTGTCAAATATTGCGTATTCACAGTTTCTTCCCAACGTTACTTTAGCTAATGGCTCTCAAACTAAAGCAAAAGGAGTTGGACAAGCAAATCCTCTACCCTCTGTCACTCTAGATTCCGTTATTTATGTCCCTGGCTGTCCTTTAATCTTGCATCTGTGAGTCGTTTGACTCGTGCCCTCCATTGCGGAATATATTTTATTGATGACTCTTTTATTATGCAGGACCGCAGTACGGGACAGACGATTGGAAAAGGACTTGAATCAGACGGACTCTACTACCTTAACTCACTAACATCCTCTAAGGCCTGTCTAGTTACAGATCCTCCAGACCTACTTCACAGTCGTTTAGGACATCCTAGCTTGTCCAAGCTTCAGAAGATGGTGCCTCGTTTGTCCAGTTTATCCACATTAGAGTGTGAGTAATGTCAGCTCGAGAAACATACCCGCGCCTCCTTTCCTCGTAGTATTGAGAGTCGTGCAGAGTCTATTTTTTCATTAGTTCATTCGGATATATGGGGTCCTAGTAGAGTATGTTCATCCTTGGGATTTCGTTATTTTGTTAGTTTCATTGATGATCATTCAAGATGTACTTGGATTTTCTTAATGAAAGATCGTTCTGAGTTGTTTTCTATATTCCGAAATTTTTGTGCTGAAATTAAAGATCAATTTGGTGTTTCTATTCGCACTCTTCGCAGTGATAATGCCTTAGAATATTTATCCTCTCAATTTCAGCAGTTTATGTCTTCTCATGGAATTATTCATCAGACCTCTTGTCCTTATACCCCTCAGCAAAATGAGGTTGCAGAGAGAAAGAATAGGCACATTATTGAGACTGCTCGCACACTTCTCATTGAATCTCATGTTCCGCTGCGTTTTTGGGGCGATGCAGTTCTCACATCTTGTTATTTGGTTAATCGGATGCCTTCATCTCCCATCCAGAATCAGATTCCGCATGAGGTATTGTTTCCCCAGTCACCCTTATACCCTGTTCCCCCTCGTGTTTTTGGGAGCACTTGTTTCGTTCATAACTTAGCTCCTGGGAAAGATAAGTTAGCTCCTCGTGCTCTCAAGTGTGTCTTCCTTGGTTATTCTCGTGCTCAGAAGGGCTATTGTTGTTATTCACCTGATCTTCGTAGGTACCTTATGTCAGCCGATGTCACATTTTTTTAGTCTAAACCTTTCTTTACCTCTTCTGACCATTCTGACAATCTTGATATATCTGAGGTTTTACCTATACCGGCCTTTAGGGAGTCTACTATATCTCCTCATTCACCTTCTGCTACAGAAGTCTTTCCCATTCCAAACGTTGGAACGTCTACTGTGGCTCCTCCTAGACTCCCTGCACAAGACACTCCACTCTTGACATATCATCGTCGTCCTCGCCCAGCATCCGGCCCGGTTGATTTACGTCCTGCACCTGACCCTGCTCCTACTGTGGACTTGTCTCTTCCGATAGCACTTCGAAAAGGTTTACGGAACACCCTTAATCCTAATCCCCATTATATCGGTTTAAGTTATTATTGTTTGTCATCACCCTATTATGTTTTTCTATCTTCTTTGTCCTCTGTTTCCATCCCTAAGTCTACAGGTGAAGCATTGTCTCATCCAGGGTGGCAACAGGCTATGACTGACGAGATGTCTACTTTACATACGAGTGGTACTTGGGAGCTCGTCCCTCTTTCTTCAGGTACATCTACTGTTGGTTGTCGTTGGGTGTATGCAGTCAAGGTTGGTCCAGATGGTAAGATTGATCGTCTTAAGGCTCGTCTTGTTGCCAAAGGATATACTCAGATATTTGGGCTTGATTATAGTGATACCTTCTCTCCTGTGGCTAAGATAGCATCAGTCCGTCTTTTTCTCTCTATGGCTGCTGTTCGCCATTGGCCCCTGTATCATCTGGACATTAAAAATGCATTTTTACATGGTGACCTTGAGGATGAAGTTTATATAGAGCAACCACCTGGGTTTGTTGCTCAGGGGGAGTCTCGTGGCCTTGTATGTCGCTTGCGCCGGTCACTTTATGGTCTAAACCAGTCTCCTCGAGCCTGGTTTGGTAAGTTTAGCACTGTTATCCAGGACTTTGGCATGACTCAGAGTGAAGCTGATCACTCTGTATTCTATCGGCATTCTGATTCACGACTCTGTATTTATCTAGTGGTCTATGTTGACGACATTGTTATTACCGGCAATGACCAGGATGCTATTACTAAATTGAAGCAACATCTCTTTCAACACTTTCAGACTAAGGATCTTGGCACACTAAAGTATTTTCTGGGTATTGAGGTCGCACAGTCTAGCTCGGGTATTGTGATCTCACAACGGAAGTATGCCTAAGATATTCTTGAGGAGACAGGAATGACAGGTTGTAAACCTGTTGACACTCCAATGGATCCGAATTCTAAACTTCTTCCAGGACAGGGGGAGCCTCTTAGCGATCCTGCAAATTAAATTATCTTACAGTGACAAGACCTGACATTTCCTTTCCTGTGAGTGTTGTGAGCCAGTTTATGGGTTCGCCATGTGATAGTCATTGGGATGCAGTTGTTCGCATTCTTCGGTATATAAAATCTGTTAGAATATACGCTTAACGCTAGAGGGGGGGTGAATAGAGTTTAAATGAAATTCTATGTAAATTTGCGGAATTTAATCTTGCAAGAATAAAGTGAATGCGGAAATAAAAACAGCAAGGAGAGAACAAACCAATTTTATCCTGGTTCACCACAACGTGTGGTTAGTCCAGTCCCCGAGAGATTCTCTTGAGTTTTCCACTAACTTTGTTAAGCTTACGGGTGCCTAACAAACCGTTAGAAGTGCTCGTAGATATACCCTCTACAACACGTCAATCCGCTCGAGGATACCACACCTCAAGACTTCACAACAAGGAATTGACCTTTCCTTCTTACAACAAGGGATTTCAACTTCCCTTCAAGTGTTTACAAACACTAAGCACTCAAAACAAAACTCTCTTAATAGAGTGGGTATGAGTAAATATAATAGGCTCAAGATCACAACAACTTATACAAGGATTTTGGCTCTCAAATGTAATGAAATGAATATAAAATGATAAGCAAGAGTGTGTAAGCTTTAAGCAATGATAATGATCAGTTGTTGTGCAGAAACAAGTGATTTTGAGGTGTATTTATAGAGTTCAAAATCACTATGACCGTTGCTTAATTTTCAATTAGTGATTGCTAAAATTGTGCTCATATAATCGATTATGCGACTCTATATAATCGATTATTTAAGATCAGTCAAAAATGATATGCACATTTCATGCTAAATAATCGATTATGTTTGACTTAATAATCGATTAGTTGGTAACGTTAAAAAATCAATCACCGATTTTACGCTCATATAATCGATTATAAGAATCCATATAATCGACTGTTTTTCGGTGATTCAAAAATCGTTGGCAACGGTCTTAACATAATCGATTACTTGAAAACACATAATCGATTATTTTCTTACTTTGAAAAATCTAATGCACACTGCCTCAACATAATCGATTACCTGTAAGGACATAATCGATTATTTTTGTACTTAGAAAAATCTGGTGCATACTGTTTTAAAATAATCGATTACTTGGAAGTGGATAATCGATTGTTTAGCTGTCTTTTAGAATATGGGACACACTGTCTCAATATAATCGATTGTTAAAAGTATATAATCGATTGTTTCGTTGTTTTTGAAAAATCCAGTTTTGGCGATCTTAATATAATCGATTGTATGGTTCATATAATCGATTATATAGGTCCAGATTTAAAAGACATGTTTAAAAACCATTTTGACTAAAATGCAAATCATTTTGTTTTAACACAACGATGCATGATTTGTTTAAAAATGATTTTACGAGAGAAGCCAAGTCTTAAATCAATTGTCGATCAATAGCATAAATATAAAACGACTCAACTATAACTTTGTTGATTTTCTTGATCTTGCTCGTTATTTCTCGTGCTTCATCTTTGGCATATGTTGATATTCCATGCGCGTTGGTTTGTCATTTATCAAAACCTACAAGGATGAACACACGTTTAGTTATATCAACTTGAGGACGTGTTTCAACAATTTCCCCCTTTTTGATAATGGCAAACCAATATCGGGATATGCATATTAGATAATGACAATTGAAGACAAGTGAATGAATTCCCCCTCAATTTATGAATTCCCCCTTAATTTATGCCAATATTATTAGTATGCATAGTTCTTATTCGTCCCCCTTTTGACATTAGCAAAAATAATGAACTTTTCATTAAACGATAATAAGCATACATAAGAAGGCACGAAAAATAGACAATAGATTAATCAAATGACACATAATAAGAAAAATAATTTATTCTCCATTGACATCCGTCTCGGCATCCGAAACTCCTTCCTGAGGTATAGTTTGGGCATATAGATAGTTGACATGATCGAAGTACCCATGAAGCTCAGTGGTCAAACGAGTGACGTTTTGATCAATACGATACACTGAGGTGGACAAGGAAGCAAGTTGGTCCGAAATGGTTTGAAGAGTGGGAGCTTGAGGACGTCGTAATTGTGTAGGAGGAGGAGGAGGACGATGTTCACCAATGTTGGGAAGCGAAGATTCGTGAATCTCCCAATGCTTTGTAGCTTTTTGTTGAGGACCGACAGAGGTGTCGATGCCGGCGGCTTCAAGAAGAGCCATTATGAGTAAGGCATAAGGGAGTGGTCTACCGTTTCCAATAGCGTCATACATATGTGTCATGACGAGCCGGCACCAATTTATGCGAGCCCCGGTCATAATTGCATGTAAGATTTTTGCGTCCTCTTTTGATAGAGTGGTGTGATTGAACTTGCGAGGTTTGAGGACTCGTGTGATGAAATAAAAAATTAGGCGATATTCGGGGAGCATATGAGTAATAGTTGGGCGACGACTATCCGGAATGTCATCAATACCAATTTGGTGAAAAAAAAAGTTGTTCGTCAAATAATGCGCCGTCATCTCTAGTGTAGAGAGAAATATCTTCACCATTTCGGGGAAGTTTAGTGAGGAATTGCAAGTTCTCCTCATTTACAAAAATTTGAACTACATTGATTGTAGAGACAAGTTCATCATCATCGTCCTAATTTAGATTAGAATAAGGCACGAATTAAATCTTGGTGTATATAGGAGTATTGAAGATATAAAAAGTCAATAAGTTGACATTGAGTAAGAATATTTTCTGTTGTGGGAGGTGCGCTATTGCGGAGATATCTTGTAGTGGAAAAACGAGGTGGGTGTAACCCTCAACTTTCAAATTTTTCATGGAATCGAGCGAGTTCGGATTGAGAATCAAAACGCAAATAAGAACCGTCTTTATAAGGAAAAACGGGTGGAGGTGCGGCGGAAGAGAAGGAAATACTCTTGCGGGCACAAGAACGTTTGGACTGCCTACTCGTCATTTTTATGAAAATTTAAGAGCTGATGCAACTGATTTGAAGCTTTGAGAAGGGTGTTTGAAGCAAAGATTGAAGATGAAGTGAGAAAATTTGAAGAGTGGAGACCCCTATTTATAATGTGGAGGATGGGAAAACATTTAAGGTGAAAAAAGCTGTAAAATTGAAGACTCAAACGGTAAAAAAACGGAAAAAAATTTGAAAGCTGACCGTTGGATAATCGATTGTGGAGATATGAGAATCGATTATTGCGTGACAGAGACTTTAACGTTTTTCGGAATCTGGGAGATAATCGATTATGGATTTGGGAATAATCGATTTTTGCTTGACAGTGAGCTCAGAGGTTTGCGGACACAGGAAATAATCGATTGTTGATTTTGAAATAATCGATTATATGGTAGGCAGTGAGTTACGAACATCCGAGACGGTAACATACTAATCGATTAGCTAGTGTCCCATAATCAATTATTTACTAAACGCCTACAAAACATACGAGACGGTAATGTAATAATCGATTAGCCAGTTTTTAATAATCGATTGTTTACTTATCACCTGCAAAACTTAACATTCAATAATCGATTAGCCAGTTTCAAATAATCGATTATTTTTCCTTATGCCCGAATTCCTGCAAAATCGATACGTTAGATAATCGATTATAGTGTATGAATAATCGATTATATTTCACTAGTGACTGAAAATTCCCCCTATCTTTGGGGCGATACCTGCAAAAAACAATTAGGCGCCTCCGACGCTCAAGTCAGTAATTATTCAAAAAAATGCAATGCATGAATTAGATCATCGTGGAGTCAAGAATTCCGAGTTCACTACGAATACGGAAAAAGGACTCTTTCTCTAAGGGCTTTGTGAAGATGTCGGCTAGTTGATATTTGGTTTCAACAAATTCAATTTCGACATCGCCCTTGAGAACGTGATCTCTTATAAAATGATGTCTAATTTCTATGTGTTTCGTTCTTGAATGAAGAACAGGGTTCTTCGTCAAGCTAATGGCGCTAGTATTATCACATCGAAGAGGGATATGATCGATACTAAGGCCATAGTCCAAGAGTTGCTGTTTCATCCAAAGGATTTGAGCGGAACAACTCCCCGCGGCTACATATTCAGCCTCGGTTGTGGACAACGCAACACTTACCTGTTTCTTGCTAAACCAAGAAACTAGAGAGCTATCGAGCAAATGGCAAGTGCCACTAGTACTCTTGCGGTCCAATTTGCAACCTGCAAAATCGGAATCGGAGTAGCCAACAAGTTGGCATGAAGAACCTTTGGGATACCATAGTCCCACATATATGGTTCAAACGAGATATTTCATTATCCATTTTACCGCAGTTAGGTGCGACTCCTTAGGACATGATTGATATCGAGCGCATAAGCACACGCTAAACATGATGTCCGGTCTACTAGCAGTTAAATAAAGAAGAGAGCCGATCATACCTCGGTACTTTTTGGTGTCGACTTCCTTACCTTTTTCGTCCTTGTCGAGATGGTCGGATGTACTCATTGGGGTAGTCATCGCTTTGGCGTTGCTCATTTCAAAACGATTTAGTAATTCCTTGCAATATTTCGATTTAGAAACGAAGATTCCTTCCGTCATTTGTTTGACTTGTAACCCCAAGAAGAAATTACGTTCGCCCATCATAGACATCTCAAATTCGCTAGTCATGAGTTTTGAAAACTCCTTGCATAAAGACTCATTAGTTGCACCAAAAATAATATCATCAACATAAATTTGAACAATTAGAATATCATTGCCTTTCCTTTTGATAAAAAGCGTAGTATCGACTTTTCCTCTATTAAATTCATTTTCCAAAAGGAATTTGCTCAAGCGTTCATACCAAGCTCGTGGAACTTGTTTTAGACCATAGAGTGCTTTCTTGAGCTTGAAGACATAATCTGGAGATTTAACGTCTTCGAACCCGAGGGGTTGCTCAACATATACTTCCTCTTGAATAAATCCGTTAAGGAAGGCACTCTTAACATCCATTTGATACAACTTAAAATTCATTGATGAAGAAAAGGCAAGTAATAGACGAATTGCTTCTAAGCGTGCTACGGGTGCATATGTTTCTTCATAATCTATTCCTTCTTCTTGGTTATAACCCTTAGCAACTAGCCTAGCTTTGTTTCTAGTGATTATTCCATTTTCGTCTAATTTATTACGAAAAACCCATTTCGTACCAATTATGGTATGATTATCGGGTCTTGGCACCAATTCCCAAACATCATTACGTTTGAATTGGTTAAGTTCCTCTTGCATTGCCAAGGTCCAATGTTCATCCCCAATTGCTTCGGAAATGGTAGTAGGTTCAATTTGAGAAACAAATGCCATATGACCTACAGGGGTCTTTAAGAAGGTTACGAGTACTTACCCCTTGTTCAATGTCGCCAATTACCTTATCGAGAGGATGATCTCTAGATGTCATCCAGGCCTTAGGCATTACAGAATCTACCTCTTGTGATGGTGCTTCCTCCGTTGGTTGTTCCAAGGTTTCGTCTTGGGTTTCCTTTTGCACTTTGTCTTGAAGATTTAATTTGTTTAAACAATCTGCAAGATCAACACAAGAATCCTTTCTCGCCAAGCGAGTATCATTTTCAAAAAATGCTATATGATGAGATTCCTCAACAGTTTTGGTTCTATGATTGAAAGCTCTATATGCTTTGCTACGTGATGAATAGCCAAGAAAAATTCCTTCATTCGATTTGGCATCAAATTTTCCTAGGTTGTCTTTTCCATTGTTGTGAATAAAGCATTTACAACCAAAGACTCTCAGATGGGATAGGTTAGGCTTCCTTCCCTTGTAGAGTTCATAGGGGGTTTTCAAGAGTATCGGTCTAATAATAGCTCTATTTAGAATATAGCTTGCGGTACTCACGGCATCCGCCCAAGAAGATTTGGGAATATCAGCCTCATCGAGCATGGTTCTAGCCATCTCTTCGAGACATTGATTTTTACGTTCAACCACTCCATATTTTTGTGGTGTACGTGGAGCCGAAAAGGTATGTTCAATACCGAGTTCGTCACAAATATCCGCGAAGAGATTATGATCGAAGTCTCCCCCATGATCACTTCTTATGGAAGTGAAGGTTGTATTCTTTTCATTTTGCACACGTTTAAGAAAACTCTTAAAAGCTTGAAATGCATTACTTTTATGAGCGAGAAATAGTGTCCATGTAAATCTAGAATAATCATCAACAATAACGAAAGCATAAAGATTTCAACCATAACTTTTAATTCTAGATGGACCGAAGAGATCCATGTTCAGGAGTTGTAAGGGTCTAGTGGTAGATACAACATTTTTGGATTTAAATGAGGCTTTTAGTTTGTTTTCCCTTTTGATATGAATCGCAAGTAGAGTCTTTTTCAAATTTTATCTTCGGAAGACCCATCACTAAATCTTGTGAGACTAATTTATTTAATAGATTCATGTTTACGTGAGCTACTCTATGATGCCATAACCACATGTCATCTTCTTTACTTAGAAGGCAATTCATATAGCTTGATGACGAATTTTCAAGATCGACCATATAAATGTTATCAATTCTAATGCCACGGAGAATAATTTTAAAATCACTACGACGGAAAACTAGGCATTCTTCGGAATCAAACAATACAAGATTTCCCTTGTCACATAATTGACTTATGCTCAAGAGGTTATGTTTGAGACCTTTAACTAGCAAGATATGCTTAATGGAAGAAGATTCATCCTTACCGACCGAGCCGATGCCGATAATTTTTCCTTTGTTATTTTCTCCAAAAACAACACTTCCTCCTTCCTTGGGTGTTAGTTGAAGGAATTTGGATGCGTCTCCAGTCATATGTTTTGAGCATCCACTATCAAGGTACCAAAGTAACTTGACCCCTTCAAACACACCTACAAAACAGATTAGTGAGTTTTTGGTACCCAAGCCATTTTGGGTCCTTGTGCGTTAGGTGTAAAATAGTGTTGTGATTGACTAGCTGTGAAATGTCTATGCCTTGTGAAGCATGTAGGGGCTATATCTCCTATTCGATTACAATAGTGGCAAATCACATTTGGATTATGCATTCTTCTAGGTTGATAGTAATAAGAGGGTTTAAATTCATTTACTCTATTTGGAGCATTGAAATTTCGAAGGTCTCTTCTAGGTGCTCTAAATTGCTCAAAATTTCTTCTAGTGTTTATAGTGGTCCTAGGGTAGTTGTTTCTAGGTTGAGTATGTCTAGGTTGCGATCTTTGAAAGCCATTTCGAGATGTTCTAAAATGATCAACATTTCTTCTAGGATGCATATTGGTTCTAGGATTGTTATTTCTTGCATTTATGTTATTTTGCCTAGGTTGAGCCTTAGGTTGTTGGGGATGGTCTCAACTTTTTCTTTATGCTCATTTTTAATACCTATGCCATGTTTTGTAGACTTTAAATTAACAAGAACATTATTTAGGTTTTTGTGAGAGGAATTGAACTTATTTAAGGTACCTTTAAGACTTTCTACCTCATCTTTTAAAGCTTTACAAGAAATACAATCTTTATTTGAACTTTCCGGCTTATCAGAGCTTCTTTTTCCATAAAATTTATTTTCGTGCTTTAGTTTCTCATTTTCAAGAGTCAATTTTCAAACTCATTTTCTTTCAAAGATAATTGTTTCTTTAGTTCATTTATCTTCTCATTTTCAAGTGTCAATTTCTCAAAATCATTTTCTTTTGAAGATAATTGTTTCTTTAAATCTTTTATGGTTTTAGAAGCTCCTATAAATTCACCATATAGTTCATCAAAAGCATTTTGCATTTCATCAAGAGAAAAGAATTTCTTGGAGGAATTTTCACATACCTCTTCTTTGTTTTCTTCATGTGCCATGAGACATAGGTTGGCGGTTTCCTCTTTTTCTCCATCGCTTGATTCATCCCCGGAGTCACCTCCCCAAGAGATGTAGGCTCGTTGTTTCTTTGTGGATTTCTTTTTGCCTTTGCTATTAGGACAATTTGATTTGATGTGTCCGGCTTCTCCACATCCATAGCATTTTAATTGTCCTCATTGACGCTTTCCTTTGTACTCCTTCCGCATGAATTTTTGAAATCTCTTGATTACTAGTCCAAGCTCGACATCTTCGTCGCTTG